>CM077188.1:31995516-32315516 GCA_039654105.1 Coreius guichenoti | reverse complement strand
TAACATATGACCAGCTAAAACAAACAATACTGCAGTGGATCCTGGTAAAACGGCACCAAGTCTCGCAGGGCGGTGAGGTAAGATGTATCTTGTGGTACCTAGACCTTAACTAGAACCAATTAAAAGGATTTACGCCACCGGCGTTGAACACAATTAAAGGTGCAATAAGTTTTTATTGCTTTCTAAAAGATGAGCACACTTGAGCACATTGAAATGGGGGGAAAAGCACACATGGAGTCTAATTAGTGCAATTCTTCTTTACTGGCCCAAAATAAAAGAGCCGAGGGAAAGTTCTGTGGGATCAAACATCTGAGAGGTTGGCCTATGAAACCAAACTGGTGCAAAGTATGAGAGAGAGCTGGAAACAGACAGAAGATGCACACAGAGATGGATGATATACAACTGACAGAGTGAGAAATAATTGACAACAACAAAATGACGCAGCTGAGCCGTGCAGTTTGTTCTCAGACATTGTGCAGCTGACGTCCCCTCGAGCGCATTCGCAACACTGCCGCTCAACTTGTCTTTAACCTTCAGGAACCGCCACGCCTTTGCTCAAGCATCTGCCAGAATCAAATTCTGTTTGACCAGCACTGTTAAAGATGGCCCCGTCAACCCGCTCAACCTGGAGTAAATTGCCTATATCTCCCTTTTTCTCTCCAATATAGCAAAGCACTGAGAAGTCAGATTTATTTTAAAGAATCAGTCTATTTAATGAATCTGTTCCCAAAAAATTATTTCATGATTTTCATAAAGATGCTTACACAAAATTGTGTCTTTTATGCTGATATATTACAATAAATATTAGACTATTATAAATTGTGAAAAAAAGCTCTGAAAAAAGTATTATTTATATTTATTTTTATTCATAATATTTAACCAATTACTAATTTTAAACAGATTCATCACATCATAAACAAAATTATTTGGTAACACTTTACAATAAGGTTTCATAACTTAACCTTTAGGTAACATGTACAAATAATGAACAATACTTCTACAGCATTTATTAAACTCACAATATGTAATTTTTAGCAGCTAGACATCGCATATTCAAAACAAAGGCGTAGCTTGATGGCGCCTTGATTTCGCAGAGCTTTTATTCTGCCGCCGACGAGCGCTTCCGCTTCTTCCGCTCATGTGTATGTGGGGTAACAGCGCTATTTTATCATATTACACACATTTGAGTGTGTTGAAAGTTATGTTATAATGCTTCTCTCTGCGTTCGCTCGGCGGTTACTATGAGACACTTGTTCACACTGCAGTGAGCTAGATCGATATTAGGCATGGTAAAACATGGTACTCGCGGTAAATCAAGAAAACCAGATTTAAACAATAAGACTAACTGTGTTGAGCTATATAACAATGATTAGTTTTCTGTCGATGAATGTGTCTGAACAGTTGCTCACCTGTCTAATAAAACACGTAATATATTAAAGCGTCTTTGGTGTTTCCATGGTTTCTACAAAATACGGAAATCAAGGGTAACGCGGTGATGATGTCATTGATAGGCAATGCACGGTCCGTGTCCTGGTTAAAATCACTTATTTCTCTGGATTTAAACATTCTTGGAAACATTTGGGATAATGTAAGTACACAAGTCAACAAAATATATAACACTGTTCTAGTGGTTTTTCGATATTTTAATCCAAAAATCTTACATATTGTGCCTTTAATCTTAGTTCATGTTAATTTCAACATTTACTAATACATCATTAAAATCAAAAGTTGAATTTGTTAACATTAGTTAATGCATTCCTAACACGAACAATCAATGAACAGCTGGATTTTTATTAACGAACATTAACAAAGATGAATAAATACTGTGACTAATGTATTGCTCAATGTTAGTTCATGTTAGTTAATACTAATGTTAACAAATGAAACCCTATTGTAAACTGTTATCATGATTTGAATAGAATTCACTGATGGGTGAGTGCTCTTGTTTACAACATTGCACATTTTTTTTATCATTTTGTAACCATAAGAACATTTGCATGGAAGATCACTTTGAAGGACTGGGTTAAAAATGTCCCGTTATCTGTTATAGAGTTATCTGTCAGTAAAATATTGTAAAGCTCAGTATTTCAATGTGATATTTATATCACAGGAACTTCTGTAGAAACAGCTCCTTCAGTTTTAGACGCACTGTGTGGTAGGTTCTCTGTCTTTTTTTCTTCTTCTTTTCTTTTTGTTCCGCTCTAGCAATGTGAAGACGACAACCGATGCTGCACAATCTGCTCACCTTGAGTTAATGAACAACATCTCATGAATTATTCCAGTGGAATACAGTTAGAAATTCTCGTTCTCTCCCTCACTCATGTATCTCTCCTGGCCTATTTTTAATTTTCTGGGGGGAATGGACAAAAAAAAAAAAAAAAATGGACAATTGTTTTATGGACAATATTGCAGTATTTATTATAAATGATTTATCCGTGCACATTATTTTTTTTTAATAAATGTCATATTTACCTGTGGTCTTCATACAGTGGGGAGAACAAGTATTTGATACACTGCTGATTTTGCAGGTTTTCCTACTTACAAAGCATGTAGAGGTCTGTAATTTTTATCATAGGTACTCTTCAACTGTGAGAGACGGAATCTAAAACAAAAATCCAGAAAATCACATTGTATGATTTTTAAAAAATTAATTTGCATTTTATTGCATGACATAAGTATTTGATCACCTACCAACCAGTAAGAATTCCGTCTCTCACAGACCTGTTAGTTTTTCTTTAAGAAGCCCTCCTGTTCTCCACTCATTACCTGTATTAACTGCACCTGTTTGAACTCGTTACCTGTATAAAAGACACCTGTCCACACACTCAATCAAACAGACTCCAACCTCTCCACAATGGCCAAGACCAGAGAGCTGTGTAAGGACATCAGGGATAAAATTGTAGACCTGCACAAGGCTGGGATGGGCTACAGGACAATAGGCAAGCAGCTTGGTGAGAAGGCAACAACAATTATTAGAAAATGGAAGAAGTTCAAGATGACGGTCAGTCTCCCTCGGTCTGGGGCACCATGCAAGATCTCACCTCGTGGGGCATCAATGATCATGAGGAAGGTGAGGGATCAGCCCAGAACTACACTGCAGGACCTGGTCAATGACCTGAAGAAGGATGAGTACAACCCCAAGAACACCATCCCAACCGTGAAGCATGGAGGTGGAAACATCATTCTTTGGGGATGCTTTTCTGCAAAGGGGACAGGACGACTGCACCATATTGAGTGGAGGATGGATGGGGCCATGTATCGTGAGATCTTGGCCAACAACCTCCTTCCCTCAGTAAGAGCACTGAAGGTGGGTCGTGGCTGGGTCTTCCAGCATGACAACGACCCGAAACAAACAGCCAGGGCAACTAAGGAGTGGCTCCGTAAGAAGCATCTCAAGGTCCTGGAGTGACCTAGCCAGTCTCCAGACCTGAACCCAATAGAAAATCTTTGGAGGGAGCTGAAAGTCCGTATTGCCCAGCGACAGCCCCGAAACCTGAAGGATCTGGAGAAGGTCTGTATGGAGGAGTGGGCCAAAATCCCTGCTGCAGTGTGTGCAAACCTGGTCAAGAACTACAGGAAACGTATGATCTCTGTAATTGCAAACAAAGGTTTCTGTACCAAATATTAAGTTCTGCTTTTCTGATGTATCAAATACTTATGTCATGCAATAAAATGCAAATGAATTACTTAAAAATCATACAATGTGATTTTCTGGATTTTTGTTTTAGATTCCGTCTCTCACAGTTGAAGTGTACCTATGATAAAAATTACAGACTTCTACATGCTTTGTAAGTGGGCAAACCTGCAAAATCGGCAGTGTATCAAATACTTGTTCTCCCCACTGTATATAATCAATATACAGAAATTGAATTTGAAGTTATCAAACACTTTACAGCCTTAACTGCATAAATTATAAATTAAATATAGATTAATCATTATTAAAGCTACCATTTTCTCTGTTACCTTTGATTAACATTAATGACAGACATCACAGGTTTATCAACTGGTTTATTAGGCTGCTGTCACTTTAAGATCTGCCGCTGCCGAACATGACGCAGATCTGATTTTCTAACAACTTTTTAAGTTAATTTAAGACTTTATTTAACTCATTTAAGACTGCTCTTATGAGGATACTTGACAAATAGGACATTTTGGCATAATTCTGAGTGTTATTGTTGGTTCAAGTGCTAAAGAGAACTCGATTCTGGTGCGCGTCTTTCTGTGCGTTGTGTGTGTGTCAGGACATTCATAGACAGCACGTTCTCTTTTGTCTTGTCGCGCTTGAATGGTTTAAAAGGATTTGCATGAATGAGAGTGTGATCATATAATGTAACGCTAGCCAAAGGATGATAGAAAAAAACGGATGCTGCGTTTATTGCGTTGAAAAAATTTTAACGCGTTGAACTGAAAAAATTAATCACATGCGTTAATGCGCTAATTTTGACAGCACTATTTTTTACTGTAAAATGTACTGTTTAAAAATGTACATTTTTACTGTATTTTTTACAGAATTATTCTGGCAATTGCCAGGATTTTCTTTTTTTTTTTCTTTTTTTTTTTACAATGTACAGTCTCCCAGAAGTTGCGAAGAAGCCAGCCAATTAGATCGCAGCTTGAAGTTTTGGAAGATTCTTGCCACTTTTATGTGCAATACGCATCTGATAATCAGCGGCACACCGTCTGAGGCTGAAGCGACCACTTTTATGTGACAAGAATGCTATGTTGTAAGAGTTTCAGCTAAGGACTTGTCAGAGGGAAAACGGGAAAAGGGGAGGAAAGTACAAACCCGATTCCAAAAAAGTTGGGACACTGTACAAATTGTGAATAAAAAAGGAATGCAATAATTTACAAATCTCATAAACTTATATTTTATTCACAATAGAATATAGATAACATATCAAATGTTGAAAGTGAGACATTTTGAAATGTCATGCCAAATATTGGCTCATTTTGGATTTCATGAGAGCTACACATTCCAAAAAAGTTGGGACAGGTAGCAATAAGAGGCCGGAAAAGTTAAAATGTACATATAAGGAACTGCTGGAGGACCAATTTGCAACTTATTAGGTCAATTGGCAACATGATTGAGTATAAAAAGAGCCTCTCAGAGTGGCAGTGTCTCTCAGAAGTCAAGATGGGCAGAGGATCACCAATTCCCCCAATGCTGCGGCGAAAAATAGTGGAGCAATATCAGAAAGGAGTTTCTCAGAGAAAAATTGCAAAGAGTTTGAAGTTATCATCATCTACAGTGCATAATATCATCCAAAGATTCAGAGAATCTGGAACAATCTCTGTGCGTAAGGGTCAAGGCCGGAAAACCATACTGGATGCCCGTGATCTTCGGGCCCTTAGACGGCACTGCATCACATACAGGAATGCTACTGTAATGGAAATCACAACATGGGCTCAGGAATACTTCCAGAAAACATTGTCGGTGAACACAATCCACCGTGCCATTCGCCGTTGCCGGCTAAAACTCTATAGGTCAAAAAAGAAGCCATATCTAAACATGATCCAGAAGCGCAGGCGTTTTCTCCGGGCCAAGGCTCATTTAAAATGGACTGTGGCAAAGTGGAAAACTGTTCTGTGGTCAGACAAATCAAAATTTGAAGTTCTTTTTTGGAAAACTGGGATGCCATGTCATCCGGACTAAAGAGAACAAGGACAACCCAAGTTGTTATCAGCGCTCAGTTCAGAAGCCTGCATCTCTGATGGTATGGGGTTGCATGAGTGCGTGTGGCATGGGCAGCTTACACATCTGGAAAGGCACCATCAATGCTGAAAGGTATATCCAAGTTCTAGAACAACATATGCTCCCATCCAGACGTCGTCTCTTTCAGGGAAGACCTTGCATTTTCCAACATGACAATGCCAGACCACATACTGCATCAATTACAACATCATGGCTGCGTAGAAGAAGGATCCGGGTACTGAAATGGCCAGCCTGCAGTCCAGATCTTTCACCCATAGAAAACATTTGGCGCATCATAAAGAGGAAGATGCGACAAAGAAGACCTAAGACAGTTGAGCAACTAGAAGCCTGTATTACACAAGAATGGGACAACATTCCTATTCCTAAACTTGAGCAACTTGTCTCCTCAGTCCCCAGACGTTTGCAGACTGTTATAAAAAGAAGAGGGGATGCCACACAGTGGTAAACATGGCCTTGTCCCAACTTTTTTGAGATGTGTTGATGCCATGAAATTTAAAATCAACTTATTTTTCCCTTAAAATGATACATTTTCTCAGTTGAAACATTTGATATGTCATCTATGTTGTATTCTGAATAAAATATTGAAATTTGAAACTTCCACATCATTGCATTCTGTTTTTATTCACAATTTGTACAGTGTCCCAACTTTTTTGGAATCGGGTTTGTACTCAAACAGAGAGACATAAGAAGATTAGACAGAGAAAGGACAGTACCAGAGGGAAGCAGGCAGGAGGTGGTTAGTGGAGGCTCAGGGGAGGCTGGTGGCCCGGCCCTTGATGGCCAGGACCCGACGGGGCAGACAGGGCGTGAGCCCGGGGACATAACTCCACAACTTCACCCGACAGTCACTGCAGTTATGAAGCCCCACAGCGCGAAGGGAAGGCATGAGAGAGAGAGTTGAAGGAACAGGAGAGCTTTGTTAGAGACACATTAATGAAGAACAGTCAAACAATCCCACAATCCCCTGCCCGCACCATCTGTTCTACAAACAATCACCCCCGAAATGCACAAAAGTAGGTCTTAAAAACATATTAGTCTGACTGAACATTTCTAAGTAGTCTACTGTCTGGAAAAAAGACGTCACAAGAGACTAAGAGACTGAACAGAGTCACAGAAACAGACGAGCAAGACATAACAGACTCATTGAGCTGATGACCCATTTAGAACCATTACAGCGCCGTTATATTATTTCATTTCAAAATCACTATATTTAAAACCTGTTCTCTTCATCTTGTTTTCCATCTTGTTAGGAAGTTCAACCTACAAACAGGTTCTTTCAAACAAACAGTTCATTTTTTTCTTTTATATCAATGTATTTCCACACATTACGTGACATTTAAATGCTATGGCACCATGTTGCCTCCAGACAACTGTCTATTTTAGTTTATTTTTAATAAAATGAGACACCCATTTATTGGATAAACCTATCTCAGGAGAGAAGAACTCAAATACTAATCAGTGAAAGTGCAAAAAAGTGGTCACATGACCCACAGGGGTCCATTTTGTGACCTGTTTCAGCACATGTGCACATGGCTCCATATTTTCTCCAATGAAAAGTGCATTTTTCACTAATTTGTGTCCAAAAAATATGAATCACCTTTACTGGTAAATAAAGAAGTATTTTCAAGAACTTTACATTATATATCAAAAATAGTTTTTAAGGACATAAAAAAAAAAAACTGTGTTGCCTCAAGGCAACATTGTACCATAATGGAATCGCATAAGGCCATACCAGGCATATTGGGTTGGAATGAAAAAGATATTATATTTGTGAGGAAAAGTGTTTTTATATTTGCAATTTTGCATGATTTTGTAATGCACTTATAAAAATAGTATTTCACATACTATATGCACATATTATGATCTGCACATTTTCTATAGCACTTAAAAAAGGGCATAAAACACAACTGCCAGTTGATGAGTGTGAGGATGAGGTGTCATACTGTGATGAGGAAGATGAGGTCATAGCAGCAGGGAGAGAGTGAAGGTGAGAGCGAAGATGGAGATTAGGATGAAGATGGATATGATAACTTGATATGATAACTGATATGATGGTTTGGTAATACTTGTGTTCCACGATGGTACAATGTTGCCTAAGAGCAACAGCTGGATATGAAATGTTACTTTTTACTAAATATGAAATTTGTAATACATTAAATACTGGATAAATGTGTTTGTTCAAGTGTCTGGTTAAAGAAATTGATGTTTTCAATAAATATTTTTATTTTTTCTACATGAAAATGTCAAATGTTTCAATTTGTCCGTTGTGGTACAATGTTGCCTTGAGGCAACAAACTTTTAATAAATAAATAAATAAAAAATTAATGAAAATGTTTATTGATATTGTTATAGTACCCAATTTTAAGCAGAAAAAAACACCACAATTTTTTTTTCCCTCATTGATATCATATTGCGTACCATAGATGGTTAAACTAGAGGTGTACGATATGTATCGTCTACAATAATATCGTAATTGTTGTTTTAATGATGTGAAAGCAGTCCTTTTGTCACTCAAAGTATGTTACTCATTTTATCTTGAGAGACATGCTTTCATTGCATGATGTAGTCTAGTAGAATGCAGTGACAATGACACCAAATTCAATATATGGAGGCACAAACTGCCTCTGTTCGCTGTGTCCGAACATGCCTACTTCTATACTATATGTGACCCTGGACCACAAAACCAGTCATAAGGGTCAAATTTTTTTTTTTTAATTGAGAAAAGCTGAAATAAAATAAAATAAATAAGCTTTTCATTGATGTATGGTTTGTTAGGATAGGACAATATTTGGCTGAGATACAACTATTTGAAAATCTGGAATCTGCAACAAAAATCTTAATATTGAGAAAATCGCCTTTAAAGTTGTACAAATGAAGTCCTTAGCAACGCATATTACTACTAATAATAATAATACATTTTTGATATATTTACGATAGGAAATTTACAAAATATCTTCACGGAACATGATCTTTACTTAATATCCTAATGATTTTTGGCATAAAAAAAAAAAATAATAATAATTTTGACCCATACAATGTATTGTTGGCTATTGCTACAAATATACCCATGCAACTTATGACTGGTTTTGTGGTCCAGGGTCACATATAGTAAGTATGTGAGCCGAGTAGTATGTCTGAAATTATAGATGTAGGTGAAAAAGTAGCAGGATGAACTACTACTTCCGATGAGAATCTGAAGTGCGCATTCGATGAGACACTTTAATATCTACTATCTACTATTTTCTAATGGTCACAAAGTAAGTTTCAAACCAAATGTTGTACCAACTATACAGCATGCGGTTTCAGACACAGCATGAGTTCCTGCTGTTCCTAAACACTTCCACTTTCCAATAATACCACTTACAGTTGACCGTGGAATATCTAGCAGGTGCATCCCACCACAGTACCATAATTCACTGAATTCACAAATCCCACTCGGAGCGGGTGTGAAAAGGACCAGTTACACATACTAAGGTTGGAAAAAAAGCCCTTATAAAGGTAAAATGCTCCTGGAAATCGATTTAAGGAGGCAAATATCGCCACAAAAAAAAACAGTAATTTAACACATTCAAAAAAATGTCATGTTCACAACAAGTTTCAGTCCTTTCAATATAAAAGTCTTCGCTACTGAGTAACTCACTCATAAAGACAGTCTTTGCCGTCATCTAATGGCGTAATAATCTAACTTCTGTTGCTATTCACGGACAGGGACTATTTTTTTCCAGCGGAAATATGGCTTTTAGTGATTTTACTTCATGAAAATTGCATTGATGCATATTTTTTGGCTTTAATATTTGCTTTGCGTCTAACGGCGCCCTTCAGACGTGACTTATTCACGATACAGCACAGCCTCTCGTACCTTATTGCTTAAAGAAAATATTAAATTTCATGACAAAAAAAGGTCATGTGGTGTAACTATCAAGTTAAAAAAAAAAAATTTTTGAATTATGAATTCCTATATATTTTACAACCAAACACATCCTTGCCTAGTCATAAATTCAATCAAAATAATTTTGCAGCCTTTTTCCTCAGAGTTACTGCATTTTGCCTTTGTATAGCAGTGAATATTTACGGCACTTTAAAGTCTGAAAAATTTCTAAATGCATGTTATCTTATTGTGTTTCTTTTTCGTAATGTTTAATTGAAATGTCATAACTGGACCTTCCTCCGACTTTTCTCTGGTGACGTATGCAGGACTCCATCAATCATTTGGTGATCGTCTCAAAATTCAATCAACAATTAACGCTTAGAACCAAGTACATTTTTTCTTTTTCGATAATCTGTTACACTCGTATATGCGTGAAAATAGGGATGAAATGATCTGTCGCTACTTTAGTTTCATCACAACTTGAAACTATTTTTTTATTTTATACTGGCTATTGGCGCCGTTTACCACTCCGACCAGATCAATCTAATTCACGAACAAACTGTTCAGCCTATTTTGCAGACCAGCTCATTAAAAGACTGAAAGAACCAAACATAAAACATTGTTCATGAGTTGAGTACCACTAGTAATTTAGCTTCTTCCTGCATGACATACGTACCTGGAGGCAGTAAAGATCTGTTTGGAATTGGTGCAGATGGCATTGATGGGGCTGTCGTGGCCCTTAATCTCTCCGATGGGCGTGAAGTTGTCTACGTTCCACACCTTGAGCATGCCCGCCCTGCAGGCACTGAGAAGCATGGGCCGCCCGGGAACAAACGCCAGAGCACACACCCAATCCTTGTGCGCATTTGGGATTTGCTGTGGAGAAATAAGCAACATTTGATTTTTAGATCACCTCTCTGCTATAAACGCACAAAGTCCCTCCAGCGGGAGTTATTCTCTATATCAGTGTCACTGTTTCTGAAATCCCTGAAACGCCTCCATTGTAGTCTTGAGTTTTCTTCAGGGAACGAACACATCACAATATTCCACATTTAAATAATTCATAAGCAGAATAAAGGGGCGGGGCCTGGTTGAGTTAGTTAGTAGTGTGTTGAAACTGCCAGTTATGGTAAGGGGCATGACATTTCCCAAACACACGTGAAACGGTTGACCAATCACAACACACTGATCCAACCAACCAATCAGAGCAGACTGAGCTTTTCAGAAGGCGGAGCTTCATAGAGACAGGAACTAAACAGAGCGTTACTGACAGACTGGGAAGAGAGGAGCTGCAACAATGTCAAAAATCCAGACCTGCAAACTCAGAAGAGGTGAGAAGGGTGACATGTTTACGAACTATATTGTTGTTGGGGGGTCTGGGGTCATCCTCCCCCAGGAGAAAATGATTTTAACATGGAAACGAAGCATTCTGGTGCATGTTTCTACTCATTTTTTTTTATATAAACATTTAAATAGTGGCTGTCATAAAATGGATTTATTCAAACATTAATTGAAGAAGAGGTAAAATAGCAAAATTTAGCAAAATGCTCCTCTCTAAGTTCATTTTTCTAGCTGACTAACGAGTTTTTGAACACTGAATGGCTTTTCTGAGGTAAATGTGACGTTATATGACATTGTTTAAAAGCCGTTTTATTTACGTCTTTCCGCGGTTGAAACACTGATTGAGTAATTACATGTGACATGATACGGATTTCGGTAAGTTGTACTGTATCATTCAACATACCTTCATTGATGTATTATAACTAGCAGAAGAGATGATCGCTTCACGTGCGCTTCGCTTGATCTGAGGCACTACAGCAATCTGTCACGCCACAAAAGATCGCGGCAGCAAGAGAGATGTCTATGGTCTCACTCCAGTCTATGGGAAATTAGCCCAATTTTGCTTGCAATTTATTGCCCGCCATAATTTGCAGGTGTGAATATGAGAAAAAGGTGTAAATATGAAATATATTCTAGTACAGACTTTGAAAATGGCCTAAATATGACCTCTTTTAATTCTTCCGTTTAGGGGTAAACCTCAGCAAAAGTAAAAGTGATAGCAAGCACCATTAATAATAAGACTACAAATGAGTTCAACAAACAAGCCAAATTCATTTAAACAAGCCTCAGAGTAATAAAAATAGATTTTGAAACTAAAATGGAGATACTAAAGAAGGATTATACAGATGCTATAAAAGAGTTAAGAGAATCATGACGCTGTATACATCGCTATGATGCATTTTGCTTTTTTAACCACCGAGTTCCAGCTGATTCCACCAACAGGCCTGTGGGGAAACAGACGGAAATTCTCATAAAAGAGAGCAACCAAAGCACTTTATCTTGGCAAATTTACCCAGTTGTTCAATCAGAGAGGACAGGCGAGCAAGTAATGTGTGTGTTTAGATAAACTCATTGCTTACACATTGTTAACCGCACTGGGATTTAAGAGTCTTCCTATTGAGGGGAATTCTGTCAGTCACATAAAAAAAAAAAAGATATGGATATGCAATAACAGCTGTGGACTGATTTAGCCCAGATGTACATGTGTATTTAATATAAGAGTGATGGAGCGCTGCATACATTTGCATAATGAAAAGAAAGTAAAGATTGACGTGAAGATATCGCTTTATATAAATAAGTCTATCATCTACATGCCCAAAAACTGACAAAAATCTGGAAATGTTTATAGGTAAATACCATTTTAAGAGCTTCAGTCATCATGACACATTGTTTCTCCTGGTGATATTTATTCTGTATTTCCGATTTCAGCATCAATGCGATGAAAATTGACAATGAAATTTACCTGTGTAATACATAATTGAAACATCCTTGACGGGTAGGAGACTGGTTTTGTCGAACCCATTTTCATGTCGTCTTATAATAATCTTCCATTATTTTTGACCTTTTAGCTCTGGATGATGGGAAACGTTGGAATGTGCTCTTGTCTAATATAATCAGCTGGAGAAACCATTCAAATCAAACTTATTACTAAGAGCTTCCTCAGCTGTCAGAGCGCCGTGACGTCATCCTCTGGTGATAAATGAAGCTACATCTATTGACACAGGAACAATAGGTAAACGCTGGATTATTACCATCTGAAACCTTATTTGTCTGTGTATATATTATTTTTCGGTTTTGGATAGTGTAATTTTGTCGCTGTCAATCATGTCTTAATTTTAATACACTTTAATCTCTTTAAAGCACTTACAGCTTAGTCGTCACACAGTTCTTTGCCATTTTTTCCTTTAATAGTTAACTTAAAAAAATCTTACTGACATTTCTTGAGAGACTAAATCTACATTTTATCTTCGTTTCTTTTGGTAAATTACGGGAAAAGAAGGAAAAACATTCTCCACACACGGCTCTTTGCTTTGACTGTGAGCTACAGTATGTTGATTGTACAAAGCACAGGAATTAATATATTTAACCATAAATAGTTAATACATTATAAACAGGGCGTATTATGGGTTGGGTTCATGTGACGTCTTCACATCATGTGACATTATGCCATCACGCATTAATACAAGACCAAAATGTGCATACATATATACGGTGCGTCCCAATTCGCATACTATCTGTCTTATTCGAAAATAGAATTAGTACGTCCCAAATCGTAGTGTTGAAATGAGTATTCCAAAGATACCCGGATGGTCTACTATTTTCGGTTAGAATTCGAAGTGCAGATCTGTGCACACTCTGACGGCTAATATTGCCCACAACCCATTGTGAGTTGGATGAAGATTCGACCAACGAACGTGGATAAAAAGTGTTAAAAAAACTACAAACATGGCGGATGTGCAAGTCCAACGGTTAAGCAGAGAGGTTTAGATAAAGGGGTTTGAGTGAATGATTATCAGTATCTAAACTGACGAAAAAATATTTATTCAGTGTTATCCACATTATATTTCATCTGCAACAGCATTGAGAACTTTTGTAATGATAGGTTTGGCCATTAACTTTTAAACACATCATCATATTCAAATTGCAAACACATGAGGGAAGTCTCCGCATGAAAGACCCACGACTGGCAGATCAACGTGCTACTACAATTCTCTCCGATACAGTAGGAAATGAAATTAAACTGAATGTGCAGGGTTTTAATTGTGACAAGATGATTGACAGGGCAGTTTAAACGGTGACAGGATGCACATAACTAAGCAACAGAGCTGTCCGTTAAAGATGACGAAGTAGTTCCCAAAGCTTGCATGCTTTTCTGCTACACACTCAAAAGTATGTACTTTTTCTTCACAAAAAGAGTACATACTTTTAGGACGTAGTATAAGTAGGCGGATTGGGACGCAGCAATAGTAATCATTTAATTCTTACCTGAATCAGTTCCTGCTGTCCCAGATCCCATTTCTTAATGCCGTTGTCACGGGAACCACTGAACAATATGTCACCGTGCACAGCGAGACACTCAATCCCATCGTAATGAGGGGGCTCGAAGTTATGAGCTGGTCCGATGTTGCCCTGGGCTCCCTCCGCAATGTCGAATATCTGCATTAAAGGGGTCATGAATTGAGAAATCCAATTATCCTTGATCTTTTTGACATTCTGCTAAAAAAAAAAAAAAAAAAAAAACATACTGAAAGTTCCAGAAAATAATTATAGCGAAAACTATATTAGCGTCCACACCAACGAATGATATTGTTCTGTTTATTATAAGTGAGTGCTGCAGTTTTGTCGTCTGCTGCTTTAAACGCTCGAGCTCTTTAAAAGCAGGATGGATTCAATGTTTTTATCATTTATCAGCTGGGAAAAAAAAGCTGAAAGCTGCGTAACACGAGAATGAACCTCATTGGTTCTTGAGGAAGCTCAAATGTGCTGCGTAACACGAGAATGAACCTCATTGGTTTTTGCAGTATTGATTTGGAGAGGAGGGGGGCCTTCGAGTAAAAAAGGTTGGGAACCACTGGCATAACACGAGAATGAACCTCATTGGCTCTTGAGGAAGCTCAAACGTGCTGCGTAATACGAGAATGAACCTCATTGAACCTCACTGGTTCTTGAGGAAGCTCAAACATGCCTTGTAACACGAGAATGAACCTCATTGGTTCTTGCAGAAGCTCAAACGTGCTGCGTAACACGAGAATGAACCTCATTGGTTTTTGCTGAAGCTCAAACGTGCTGCGTAACACGAGAATGAACCTCATTGGTTCTTGCAGAAGCTCAAACGTGCTGCGTAACACGAGAATGAACCTCATTGGTTCTTGAGGAAGCTCAAACGTGCTGCGTAACACAAGAATGAACTTCATTGGTTCTTGAGGAAGCTCAAACGTGCTGAATAACACGAGAATGAACCTCATTGGTTCTTGCAGAAGCTCAAACGTGCTGCGTAACACGAGAATGAACCTCATTGGTTCTTGCTGAAGCTCAAACGTGATGCATAACACGAGAATGAACCTCATTGGTTCTTGCTGAAGCTCAAACGTGCTGCGTAACACGAGAATGAACCTCATTGGTTCTTGCTGAAGCTCAAACGTGATGCATAACACGAGAACGAACCTCATTGGTTCTTGCTGAAGCTCAAACGTGCTGCGTAACACGAGAATGAACCTCATTGGTTCTTGAGGAAGCTCAAATGTGCTGCGTAACACGAGAATGAACCTCATTGGTTTTTGCAGTATTGATTTGGAGAGGAGGGGGGCCTTCGAGTAAAAAAGGTTGGGAACCACTGGCATAACACGAGAATGAACCTCATTGGTTCTTGCTGAAGCTCAAACGTGCTGCGTAACACGAGAATGAACCTCATTGGTTCTTGAGGAAGCTCAAACGTGCTGCGTAATACGAGAATGAACCTCATTGAACCTCACTGGTTCTTGAGGAAGCTCAAACATGCCTTGTAACACGAGAATGAACCTCATTGGCTCTTGCAGAAGCTCAAACGTGCTGCGTAACACGAGAATGAACCTCATTGGTTCTTGCAGAAGCTCAAACGTGCTGCGTAACACGAGAATGAACCTCATTGGTTCTTGAGGAAGCTCAAACGTGCTGAATAACACGAGAATGAACCTCATTGGTTCTTGCGGAAGCTCAAACGTGCTGCGTAACACGAGAATGAACCTCATTGGTTCTTGAGGAAGCTCAAACGTGCTGCGTAACACGAGAATGAACCTCATTGGTTCTTGCTGAAGCTCAAACGTGCTGCGTAACACGAGAATGAACCTCATTGGTTCTTGCTGAAGCTCAAACGTGATGCGTAACACGAGAATGAACCTCATTGGTTCTTGCTGAAGCTCAAACGTGCTGCGTAACACGAGAATGAACCTCATTGGTTCTTGCTGAAGCTCAAACGTGCTGCGTAACACGAGAATGAACCTCATTGGTTCTTGCTGAAGCTCAAACGTGCTGCGTAACACGAGAATGAACCTCATTGGTTCTTGCTGAAGCTCAAACGTGATGCGTAACACGAGAATGAACCTCATTGGTTCTTGCTGAAGCTCAAACGTGATGCGTAACACGAGAATGAACCTCATTGGTTCTTGCTGAAGCTCAAACGTGCTGCGTAACACGAGAATGAACCTCATTGGTTCTTGCTGAAGCTCAAATGTGCTGCGTAACACGAGAATGAACCTCATTGGTTCTTGCTGAAGCTCAAACGTGCTGCGTAACACGAGAATGAACCTCATTGGTTCTTGCTGAAGCTCAAACGTGATGCGTAACACGAGAATGAACCTCATTGGTTCTTGCTGAAGCTCAAACGTGCTGCGTAACACGAGAATGAACCTCATTGGTTCTTGCTGAAGCTCAAACGTGATGCGTAACACGAGAATGAACCTCATTGGTTCTTGCTGAAGCTCAAACGTGCTGCGTAACACGAGAATGAACCTCATTGGTTCTTGCTGAAGCTCAAACGTGCTGCGTAACACGAGAATGAACCTCATTGGTTCTTGCTGAAGCTCAAACGTGATGCGTAACACGAGAATGAACCTCATTGGTTCTTGCTGAAGCTCAAACGTGATGCGTAACACGAGAATGAACCTCATTGGTTCTTGCTGAAGCTCAAACGTGATGCGTAACACGAGAATGAACCTCATTGGTTCTTGCTGAAGCTCAAACGTGCTGCGTAACACGAGAATGAACCTCATTGGTTCTTGCTGAAGCTCAAACGTGCTGCGTAACACGAGAATGAACCTCATTGGTTCTTGCTGAAGCTCAAACGTGCTGCGTAACACGAGAATGAACCTCATTGGTTCTTGCTGAAGCTCAAACGTGCTGCGTAACACGAGAATGAACCTCATTGGTTCTTGCTGAAGCTCAAACGTGCTGCGTAACACGAGAATGAACCTCATTGGTTCTTGCTGAAGCTCAAACGTGCTGAGTAACACGAGAATGAACCTCATTGGTTCTTGCTGAAGCTCAAACGTGCTGCGTAACACGAGAATGAACCTCATTGGTTCTTGCTGAAGCTCAAACGTGCTGAATAACACGAGAATGAACCTCATTGGTTCTTGCTGAAGCTCAAACGTGCTGAATAACACGAGAATGAACCTCATTGGTTCTTGCTGAAGCTCAAACGTGCTGCGTAACACGAGAATGAACCTCATTGGTTCTTGCTGAAGCTCAAACGTGCTGAATAACACGAGAATGAACCTCATTGGTTCTTGCAGAAGCTCAAACGTGCTGCGTAACACAAGAATGAACCTCATTGGTTCTTGAGGAAGCTCAAACGTGCTGCATAACACAAGAATGAACTTCATTGGTTCTTGAGGAAGCTCAAACGTGCTGAATAACACGAGAATGAACCTCATTGGTTCTTGCAGAAGCTCAAACGTGCTGCGTAACACGAGAATGAACCTCATTGGTTCTTGCTGAAGCTCAAACGTGATGCATAACACGAGAATGAACCTCATTGGTTCTTGCTGAAGCTCAAACGTGCTGCGTAACACAAGAATGAACCTCATTGGTTCTTGCTGAAGCTCAAACGTGCTGCGTAACACGAGAATGAACCTCATTGGTTCTTGCTGAAGCTCAAACGTGATGCATAACACGAGAACGAACCTCATTGGTTCTTGCTGAAGCTCAAACGTGCTGCGTAACACGAGAATGAACCTCATTGGTTCTTGAGGAAGCTCAAATGTGCTGCGTAACACGAGAATGAACCTCATTGGTTTTTGCAGTATTGATTTGGAGAGGAGGGGGGCCTTCGAGTAAAAAAGGTTGGGAACCACTGGCATAACACGAGAATGAACCTCATTGGTTCTTGCTGAAGCTCAAACGTGCTGCGTAACACGAGAATGAACCTCATTGGTTCTTGAGGAAGCTCAAACGTGCTGCGTAATACGAGAATGAACCTCATTGAACCTCACTGGTTCTTGAGGAAGCTCAAACATGCCTTGTAACACGAGAATGAACCTCATTGGCTCTTGCAGAAGCTCAAACGTGCTGCGTAACACGAGAATGAACCTCATTGGTTCTTGCAGAAGCTCAAACGTGCTGCGTAACACGAGAATGAACCTCATTGGTTCTTGAGGAAGCTCAAACGTGCTGAATAACACGAGAATGAACCTCATTGGTTCTTGCAGAAGCTCAAACGTGCTGCGTAACACGAGAATGAACCTCACTGGTTCTTGAGGAAGCTCAAACGTGCTGCGTAACACGAGAATGAACCTCATTGGTTCTTGCTGAAGCTCAAACGTGCTGCGTAACACGAGAATGAACCTCATTGGTTCTTGCTGAAGCTCAAACGTGATGCGTAACACGAGAATGAACCTCATTGGTTCTTGCTGAAGCTCAAACGTGATGCGTAACACGAGAATGAACCTCATTGGTTCTTGCTGAAGCTCAAACGTGCTGCGTAACACGAGAATGAACCTCATTGGTTCTTGCTGAAGCTCAAACGTGCTGCGTAACACGAGAATGAACCTCATTGGTTCTTGCTGAAGCTCAAACGTGATGCGTAACACGAGAATGAACCTCATTGGTTCTTGCTGAAGCTCAAACGTGATGCGTAACACGAGAATGAACCTCATTGGTTCTTGCTGAAGCTCAAACGTGATGCGTAACACGAGAATGAACCTCATTGGTTCTTGCTGAAGCTCAAACGTGCTGCGTAACACGAGAATGAACCTCATTGGTTCTTGCTGAAGCTCAAATGTGCTGCGTAACACGAGAATGAACCTCATTGGTTCTTGCTGAAGCTCAAACGTGCTGCGTAACACGAGAATGAACCTCATTGGTTCTTGCTGAAGCTCAAACGTGATGCGTAACACGAGAATGAACCTCATTGGTTCTTGCTGAAGCTCAAACGTGCTGCGTAACACGAGAATGAACCTCATTGGTTCTTGCTGAAGCTCAAACGTGATGCGTAACACGAGAATGAACCTCATTGGTTCTTGCTGAAGCTCAAACGTGCTGCGTAACACGAGAATGAACCTCATTGGTTCTTGCTGAAGCTCAAACGTGATGCGTAACACGAGAATGAACCTCATTGGTTCTTGCTGAAGCTCAAACGTGCTGCGTAACACGAGAATGAACCTCATTGGATCTTGCTGAAGCTCAAATGTGCTGCGTAACACAAGAATGAACCTCATTGGTTCTTGCTGAAGCTCAAACGTGCTGCGTAACACGAGAATGAACCTCATTGGTTCTTGCACGTCAAGCGAACATGCTTACTGATGTGTGAGTTGGTGAATGTTTATATGTGAATAAAAGCCTAAATTAAATCTGTTTATCATATAAAGCGATTGTGTCTCTTCAGAAAATTTGGACTAAACCGCTCAAATCATATGGATTAGTTTTACGATCTCTTTATGAACTTTTTGAAGCGTAGCTGTCAATGGAGTGACAGAAATCTCTCAGATTTCATTAAAAAAGTCTTAATTTGTGTTCCGAAGATAACGAAATTGGAATGACATGAGGATGAGTAATTAATGACAGATTTTTAAGTTTTGGGTGAACTATCCATTTAATATTTGGGAAGTGACTGTTTATTTTCAAATGAAGATTAAGCCTTCTACTGTAATTAAATCACATTTGGACACAAGCCTAACAAAGAGAGTTTTAGTGAAAGATGGATGTGACCATGATACTGCAACACGCAAGTAATGGTTACTTTAGTAACGGCATCATGGTCACATCCATCTTTCAATAAAAGACTCATGAAATGCTTATCGTCTTCCAGTATACCATAGAAACGTGAAAAAATTATTTACAAATACTGAAGCAGCAAACTCTGCGAAACACAAGATTCATGTCACTGCCAATACTTTTGGCCACGGCTGTAGAAGAATACTATATGAAAAACATAGACATAAATAAAAGGGAATTTAACTAAAATGATTAAACAGACCTTCACGTAATGGTCTTTGGATCCAGTGATCACCTGATCCTTGCCTCCTCCAGAATAACCCACTGTAAGACACATGACTGACCCGATGTGTCCTGTCAGCTTCCCAGTGGCCTGCATTCTGCACACAAAATCTTTAAATCAGCCTACTGTACCACAACATTTAGAATAAAACACTGCGAAGTGTTTTGAGAACAGAATATGCACATGGTGATGACCTCGGTACAGCCCACTTGCCTGGTGGGTTTTTGAATTCATCAATAAATGGACTTCAATAAATGCTAATACTAGTTCTGCCTGTACTTGGCTTAGGAATGAACTATGCACCTGTTGAGGTCCCATGTGCGGACAGTGTTGCCTGCAGCGGCATAGAGCACCGATCCGGAGGGATTGAGGGAAATCTGGTTGATCTGATACTCGCCCTGGGCTGTAGTGATGGTGCGGGTTGTTGTACCAGCACAGGCATCACCTGAGACCACCTGACCAGATGACCTGATGATGGATGGACAGACAAAGTTTACATTTTTGTACGAAACTTAAAACTAGGTGCATTCAGATGCTACAGCTAATTGCCAATTTCAGATGTTGAAAAGATACTCACGTGAATGTTCGGACACACTTGGCAGAATCACGAATGTCCCATACTTTTATATATGAGGTGGAAACGGTGAAGACCAGGCTTGAGTTGCTGCAGTATTTGACAGACACTACGTTGTTAGGATGTCCTCTCAGGGTCACGATTTCCTGTCCGGTCACCAGGTTCCACATCTTGCAGGTTCGATCTGAATACCAGGTAAAAATGTAAAAAAAAAAAAAAAAAAATGTTTTAACTATTCATAGGGCCCTATTTTAAAGATCTGAGTGCATGGTCTGAAGCACATGATGCAGGTGCACTTATGGCGTGTCCAAATCCACATTTGCTAGTTTAACGACGGAAAAAACAGTCGACACGCCAGGCACATGGTCTAAAAGGGTTGTACGTAGTCTCTTAATGAGTCATGGGTTTGTTTTGGGCGTAACGTGCAATAAACCAATCAGAGTCTCATCTCCCATTCCCTTTAAAAGCCATGGTTGCGTTTGCACCACAGCGGATTCACTATTTACATGCCGGAATTTGCGAGCGGAAAGACTGAACGCTTCTCCAGAGAGGAATCCTTTTATTTTTACTATTTAAAAATGTTTGTGTGCTGCTGCACGTCCCTGTGTGTGTAATAAGCAGAGTGCACACGCGTTGTACACCCGCATAAAAGGCACATATTACTAACGCGCCCTTTAAATAACACAAAAAATACTGCGCTATTGACTTTAGACCAGGTTTTTGTTGGTCAATGGCGCAGTCGTTTTCAGTTCCTCAAAATAGTACCGCGCCAACAATGCGCCTGAACACACCTCGTTTTCAGACCAGCACGTTGATGGGTGAACAGATGGGCGCGAGGGCATTTGCTATTTAAACAACGTGGCGCTGGACGTGAAAATAATAACTGCGTCGGCTGAAACTAGCAAAAAACACTTGTATTGCGCCGGGTGTATGATAGGGCCCATATTGTTTACGATGCATTATGACAGGTGTCTGCAACCTTAAGTTCAAAGTATACTTCCATTTTGATGCGAACAATTAAACACATTAAGTACTGTATAATACATTTAATATCAAGCACAAAGCTGGTTTATACTTTTATAAAGTTTCATCTTTGTCCAGCACTATTTGTCTCCAGAAGTTACTGTGTAAGTGATAAAATGTCTTTGTACTCTAGAGTACAAATAGAGTTGTGGGTGTCCCTTAACCCCCTCATGCAAGCGCTGGGAGTCTATTGTTGCGGCCTCAAATAGTTTGTTGTTGTGCCAACTAATGTTATATTTTGAATGTGAAACAATGGCCCGGGCAAGTTTTGCATGTGGACCAATTACTTAGTGCAATCTAGTCAAGCCGCATGCGCAAGGTAAGCATACAGAATATGTGAGGTTAGTACAGTACGTGCTTTCTATGCCAATGATGACATTCACATTGACGAAATTTATCTAGCGTTCGCATAAAAACTGAAGTATATTTTGGGCTTTAGGCACACACTGGCAGAAGGTTAAACATAGGCTTTAGTTCAGGTACTAACCCTGAACCTACCTCTAAGCCTAACCTTAACCTTTCTTAGGTAAGTACATTGTAAGTACAAGTAAGTAAAATAAAATGCAACCAAAAACTTTTAAATATCAATCTGCATATGCAATGGACATCGGTAACGTTTATCTTTGGTCGCCCCTTTAAAGGCTCTATATTTAATGAAATACAATACAAAAGACCTGAACCGCAAGCAATGCGACCTGTTTTACATAAAAAAGGATGTTTATTGTACATAACCCCAATTAGAGGAATATTACAAGCTTTAAAATTGTATTAAAAAAAGCAATTTATTTAGTTTAGAAATTTCAATTTTATTGTAAAAATGTTTAATCCGCTTAATGTAGTAAAAATCCAAAAAGGTTGCCAACCCTGACAAAATAAATATAATTTGGTGTGCAAAACATTGCAATTATGATTACAGTTTCAAAATGTAACGCTGACTGCTTATAAATTAATAATTGCAGCATTGTGAGTAATATCTATAGATTCACAAGATCGAGCTACCCACGGTTAGCCTTTACAGTAATAGGATGCTGAATAGCTCAATAAAGCATGCTGAAACTTTGACCTCAAAGCAAAAAGAAAATGTATTTCGAATTGACTCAAGTGTTTATGCTTAAGGGTGTTTATGTTTTCCTGTCACAGGTTCA
Source organism: Coreius guichenoti (assembly GCA_039654105.1). Taxonomy (NCBI): domain Eukaryota; kingdom Metazoa; phylum Chordata; class Actinopteri; order Cypriniformes; family Gobionidae; genus Coreius; species Coreius guichenoti. Next base: position 32,292,881 of record CM077188.1, on the reverse strand, counting down.
GAGTGAAATAACTGTGAGAATGGACTTTAATGGTGCACACTGTACCTTTGGACCCGGTGAAAAGCAGCTCGTCAGTGGCATCCAGGCAGAGCACAGGTTTGGTGTGTCCCTCGGCCATTGCCACACACTGTAAAGGGGCCGTCCTGCCCCCCTTCAGCCCACCTGTGGGAGTGATCACACCCCTGCACAAAGACACGCAGCATTTCACTGTTGTGAAGCGAGGAAGTCTGTGAGGTTAGTCTCAAAGCGAGTGGGTGGAAAGGAGGATGCAACAAAGCTTGTTTGTGTTCAAATACAACGTGTGCCATCTGTTCCACATGGATGAACAAAAGCCTTTTTGTGTGTGGACGTGAGAAAGAATGACAAATTGAGTGAGATGGGGAGGACAGAAAGAGAAAGAAAAGATAGAAATAGGAAGAAGATCTCCTGATATGATAAATCCCAATCCATTAACCTAGTTACTGTGTGGTTTGTGGAGCCACTAAAGTATCATGGCCAGAGTCCGCCATGTATAGTAAACATGGTAAATACAACCGCTTGAAGAACTCAGACAAATCATATAGGCTATCACAATCGTGTATTTATTTTATCTGTCAGTACTCATCTCGTTATACCGGACTGTCTGATATCCATATTTAGCTCTGCATGTGTCATAAAATAAAGCAACTCCGGTTTTTCGGGAGCTTCCTCTGTTTCTCTGACTGAAAATATAACTGTATTAGGACTGTCACTGGAGAAAGTGTTAAAGCTCCTCAGGTCGTATTTTTGGTGGAAATTTTGTAGAAATGATCGTTCTTTCTAAATGGGATGTAAACTGTCCTGTGGCTACAAAGAAACAGACACGACTGAATATGTAGGCTACGTGTGTCCTTTATTTCTGTGAGACTGTGCAATCTAGAACCAAATTAATTTATTATGATTAATGTATCACTTATTACTGTAAAACTGTGGTAAAACTTCGATGCTTGGGTTATAATCTTTAACTAAATTACCAAAATGCAAACAAACGGCCGCTTTTATCATGTTCGTTTTGCAATCTCGCTAGTTTCCAGTCTGACTTCTGATAAGTTTTCTGATAAAACTTCCATTTGTTGGGGAAATGATGGGTTTGTGTGACGTTGTTCCAGAGAGGCGTGTTATGGGTGGGTTTTAGTGAAGCGCCGCAGAGCTTCTGGCCCGACGGTGGAAACGCAGCATGGGCTCGGTGCTACAGGTCCAATGCTATTAGCCCAGCCCGGCCCGTAGAAAGCCCTGGCTCACACTGGCCAGACAGTGGAAAAGTGGCTATTAAACGTTCTTTCAGCCTGCTTTGGGGTCCTAGGAAGACTTGATTGTTTTGTGACATCCGGTGGATGAACCCTGCACACTTCAGACCCTCAACCTCCGGTTGCTCTCCATGGAGTTCATTGTCAACATGCTGATATTTCATTTCATTTATCAGACTCCAGCTGTGTTTTACAGCACCCTCGTGCAGTCCGCCACTCAGTCTTCCTATTCGGGCTCCACGGGTCACTCAGGATATGGCCATCAGCCAGGCAGATGGACATCAGTGAAAACAATAGAACAGACTCCATATATCGAGCAGGTGTTAATTATGTCCTACCACAGTGTACCACTGCCAAGCAGCAGGGGAGCCGATACATGTGATGTCGATGTCACACCGACTGCCAAGCCGAATGCACACTTGAAAGGGAAGCCTGCTTGACTGATGCAAACTGCATCCAAGTCCTCTGTGAGTTGTTGACTTTGGTTCAGAAGCTTAAATCCGCATTTCAAAGCTGCTCGGTTGGTCACTGCTGACTTTGCAGGGTGGCACAGAAAGTGGATCTATTTTAAAAGACATCTTCAATGTCCATGTGTTTTGCAGAAGTATGATCGGCTCTGTTGTGTTGAAAGTGTAGGTAGAATGTTTATCTCCCAAAGGCTGTGACTGATGCCAATGTTAAGCAGCTAGGCACTGTTTTCCATTTCTTCTAAGCAAAAGTATCATATGTCAGGGTCCCAAAAGGCTCCTGGGCACAGGTCGTTGGAGCCCCCTGTCCCCACCATTGCAAATCTGCAAATCAGTTTCCTGCATTTGGGGGGCCCCCAGTGTTCCACTGGCCAAGGGGTCATATGCAGAAAGGGCCCTGGTGTTCATTTCCTTTATCGCATGTCCTGAAGCTTTTGATGCCCCTTCCCCTATTGGCCTAGTCCATTATCCAATCTGCACACGTCGATATGCACAAGAAGAGGAAGAAGATATTACTTGTGCATGGTGCTTGTACACATGTGCTGATGCAGCACAGAATTTGCGAATGATCTACTGAAACTCTCGCACTCATGCAGGGATGAAAAGGAACCCACCACGTCTGAGGATGCAGAGCAACACGGGGCTTTTTAAATTTATTTATATCCACATAAATTGTTTAAAAGACTCTTTGCTGGAGACAGGCAGCACTTCTTCCTCTTGACAGCTTGTATGTGAGTCCCAATTAGGAACCACAGAGATTCCCAGCAGCTCCCAAAAGACACTTCAGATCTCTTCCTCACCAGTATGAACACCGTCACCTGCCCATCAGTTCTTACAACCTGTCAATCACTGAGACTGCAGCCAGACAAAGGCGAGCCAGGAACGGTTGCTCTCAGCCATGTTGGGCCTCATGTTATGATGTCACCATTTTGTGGTCTGTCTAATTGCTGACGGACTTGGCAGAACCATCACACGACACCTGTCATGGTCGCTCATATCACATCGAGGAGCGGACAATGTTTTGTCTTGGATGGCATCCTCTAGCTTTTTCTGTTTTCCCCCAACAATACTGCAGACAAGCTGGTGTGCAATTGAAAACCGCAATCTCCACATCCATCGTAACAGCACCACAGAGCCAACTGCAAATGAATGTAACGTTAACTGACAGCTGGCAAGCCGAATTTCTGGTGAGATTTATGATGGACCACTGCCACGGGCTAAATGAAGGTTTCTATCGCAAGAGATATGTGATAAACACACATGTTGTTTTGATGGAGTAGAGGATTTGTCTATAAACTGCTCGAGAACTTCAGGAAACAAAAATAAAACTTGTACTTGAGGGACCAAGACAAGTAAAATGACTTCGGGGTTGAGCTCTCATCTCTTGTCTTATTTCGGTCTTATTTTCCCATGCTCCCCCTTGAGCAGAGCGGAGGATGCATTATGTCAGTCATAACAGTGGGGGCGTTTTCAGCTCAGTACTGACCCCTCCTGGAAAGTGGAGAAGTCATTTCTCTGAGTAAACAGGTGGAAGTAATCTGTCAGAAGAAAAACAAAATCAAAAGTAGGAATTACTTTTCAAAAATCACCTTTCTTTTTGGTGTCAGTTTTATGCTGCCGAGAAAATATTGCAACTCCAGTTGTGGCTGCCAATTAGCTCACATACCACCTGGCAGAGCTAAACAAGCCTTCCCAATAATGAGGCTCTTTCCCTTCAGGCTGACAGCGTTCCCAACCAGCCCAGTCTCGGAACACTCTTTCCTGCCGGCCAAGCGAGACGGAAATGAAGCTGGAGTTTGGGATGAAGGGAAATTGGTCTCCTGTGGGCTGAGATCAGCCTCTGTCCGGCTCAGCGCCTATGAAGTCCTAATGATGGTGGAGCCGTCAAAGCCTCTGTGCAGGCGCAGTCGCACAGAGGTGACAAGAGGATGGCTGATTAAAGAGGAAACTGGGACATCCCGGCTCTCTGAGGACAGATGAAACGCGAGAGGCTGCTGTTGGCACATTTGTGCTCTCTAAAGTGTAAAAAATTCCAGGGAGGTCCGGCCAACAGGAACTGCTGGTGATCGGGTTACAGACTAACATTGTGTGAGGGGTTTAAAACATTAGTAGCTTGTGTCAATGTGTTAAAGCATTTAACTGAAACTGTGTTTACATATCATTAAAGTGCCCCTATTGCATTTTTTCGAATATTCGACGCAGTGTGTAATAGAGCTTTGAATGTAAATGTTCTGTTGTAAAGTTGTAAAGTCGAAAGTGCACGATAAATAAAGTTATTGAAAGAATAGACTCTGAACTGCCTTAACGAGTCGTTTGTATTTCGAATCCCACTGCGTGGCGGTTGTACGTCACTAGAAAAGACATTTGCGCAATGCACGCCTGTGTTGTACATTGTTCGTCTGCGAACAACTTGTCCCGCCTTCAAACATGTCATTTTACTGACGACAGCTTCTCAAATCTTGGAGTTCAATGCGGGATTCGCAAAACGCTTGCTCTTGAAAGATGGGTCAGTACCCAGTTTATTTGGACCAGCTTGCTCCTCTGTATCACAACCTGCAAGTATGAATAATTATTTATGTATATACTTTCTACCGGGTGTTTTAAAATACGTAGTTATGTGTTTTATATTGTGTACGTTTCCGGCTAACCCACATTATTATTGTCTTACTAAAATACTTCTGCTCATCAGCTGTGGGCCACTATTCCCTAAAACTGTGTCTATTAATGCAGATTGTCTGTCGCTCTTACTACTTTGGGTAAAGATAAATCAGTCATACATCAGTCATTCATGTTAGTGCTGGGCTAACATATGCACTGATATTGATACAGTTCCCGCATGTGCACAGCAATAAATAAGAAACACACACGTGGGTTTGTTGATGGACGTACACTTGTTAATGCTGATGGTGAGGAAATACATCTGCAACATCTCATGATGTGCCTCAAAATGAGTAGCGCATCACTGAGAAACGTCCTGCTCAAGTTATCCTTGCGATGGAGGTTCGGGTTGAATAACTAGCTCTTCCAATGTTTCATCATCTGACTCGCACTCGGATTGATATGGTAAAATCAACGCCATCGTTACTGTCTTTACAGTGTGTACAATCACTGACCTTTAGAAAGCCTCCGGAGCTGAAGTACAGTTATGGTAATGGGTGTTTTGCTTCCGACGTGTGCTGTACGCAGTAGACCAATCACAACAGACTGGGCCATCTGGCCAATCAGAGAAGAGCAGGCTCGTGGAAAGGAGGAATTTAGAGAGACCAATTCATCCAAAGAGTCGTTTGACAATCATTGAAAAATGTGGTGATGTGCAATGTATATTATGAGAAAATGAAAGTGTTTTTTTGACCTTTGATGCATGTAAACCTGTTGTAGGAGACCTCCAAAACAAAATTAGGAGACTAATAGGGGCACTTTAACATTTTTCAATTGTATATTCAACTAGATTTTTTCCATCTAAAGAAAATATAAGGGGTTTGCCCATGCAAAACTCATCGCCATGGTGTTCTAGGTGGTTTCCAGGGCATTGCTATGTCGTTGCTAAGGTGTCCTATGTGTTTGCTAACCAGGTCAAATTAAGACACCTCAAAGTCTTTAGATAAGGCTCAGACTCCTTCCTTCAAAGATTTTCTGCCTTCTTTTAATGCCCACCAGGCAATACACAGTTGGGAGTTGGTAATGGTGCAGTTTGGCTTAGCTCCAATAATGGAGCACCAAACAATTTCTCCACACCATGCAGCTTAATTTTTTGCTCATTTGATAAATAGAGTGAATAAGAAAACAGATTAAAAAAAATAATGCTAGCAATTTTATTTTTTACTGACGGTCAATCAAACAAACTCAATACAGGTGTAGTGCGCCATGCTGTGCTTTAAACATTACTGCCATAAACCAAAAATCAGTCTATGCACACACAGCCAGAAACTCATGCAAGCCCTGCAATATTAAAAACGCATGAAAAAGGAAACACTCCATTTCACATGAGTGCAAAAACCAAAACTTACAACAAATGACAACAGCAAATTTGAAAAATTCTAAGGAATGATGATCTAAAAACTAAACCTTCATGCAGCACATAACCAATGAGAAGTGAGCTCATGGTTTAGGACCCTTCCGCTGGGTTGAACGCAAAGAAATCAGATGCTCTGAGAAAAACATGGACTGTGAAGGGGGAGGGGGGGGGCATCCTGTTGCCTCTTCTCCAAGTCTCCTCAGTAGAGAAGACAAGCATGAGGAGGTCAGGATATGGAGGTTCTGTGCTTTTCATGGATAAGCGAAGAGGGGAGTTGTTATGAATGAACCTTATCTGAACATTCCCATAGCAGGATTTAGAGCAGACTGCTGCAGTTCAGAGAATAAAAGCCTTCCCTACTGACTCATTTAGCTTCACGCCGATCAAAGAGGGTGTTGATCTTAAGAAAAAAGAAAAACACTAAAAACGCTAATCCAAACTGCCCTAGATAAGACAATTTAGCTGAAATACTAAGACATCATAGCGTGAAGTTTATCACCATGCTGTTTTGTTTCATTCTGGAATAGTTTATCACCACTGACTCACTTGGTAAACCAAAAGACAGCTATCTGTGATTCTCCCCTTAAACAGATTTGTCTCTCAAAGGAAATTTGGGGCTGAGTTGTTCCAAGCACTCCATGTTCCATCATAGAGCCATTAACTTCTAATGGGATAACGAGAACAACTCGAAAGAAACGAGAAAAATGCAATTGTTCTGTCAGGATAATGGGGTGCAGAGAAATCACAGTGTCGCTATATTGGATAAGAATAGAGTAACATACGAAATTGAACCTGTGGGGTTTGTCTGAACCAATTTTTTGCAGCCTTTGCAACAGAGACCAGAAGAAACAAAGTTCTTGACAAAAAAAAAAAAATTAGATCAGTGGTGGTTCAAAGGACCAAAAGATGTAAAACTTGCTGGACATGTTAACAAGTTCGGCTGGCGTCTCTCTAGCCAATTTTCCATACAATTTTATTTGTAAGCTTCATTTACATAGTTGCTGAAGAATCACGAGCCAGTGGGTGTTAACCCTGAGCTAATAGCCCTGCTGACTCAAACAACTTCTGGCCTGCTTGAAAGTATTGATCGGTTGGTGAGGCAGACTCTCATGGCCTTGGCAGTGACCAGTGAGGTTCTACTTTGTCAGATCTGGTTATTTCGACAATTGTTGAGAGAAAGGCAGTTCAGTTGGCTAGTGGGATGCCACCTTTTGATCCCAGTCCAGAGATGTTGCAAGATTCAAATAGGGTTTGTAATAGGGCCTTCCCAACAGATCGGCAGGAAACAATCAATCCAATGATTTTGTGTCATAAGCTGACATTTAAGCAAGTTTTTCCTTCCTTTGAACCTTCAAGATCGTTAAAGCTATTCAAACAAGTCCATCCATAAGGTTCATTCAATTCTTACAGAGTTCACAGCACAGGACGCAAATGGAAAGGGTGCATGCATGCTCACGCCGTGACCACACCTGGTGGGGTGTGGCCGGGCGGGGCCACCAGGCAACAGGAAACAGAATGACAGACAGAGATCTCTACCTGAACACCTCCGAGAGAGAGGAGTCGCTGTCATCCGACCTATAGGGCAGAACAGCAGTTGGGTTAGGGGAAGGTGGGAAGAGTCAGTAGAAGACAGAGAGGGAGGGGGAGGGGCCTTCCAGGGAGCAGGCGGGAACAGGGGGTGGGGCTGGAGCAAAAGGGGAGGAGTTAGCAGGAGGGTTATGCAGAGTTCATTGGGTGGGGTTACTGGAATAAGACTCCACTCCAAACCTTAGCTCTGATCCACCTTTACAAGCCTCACAGTGATGTATTCCCACAGCTCATGTTTTAGTAATGGATACTTCATGTCTCAGTTCATTCGGCTGTTTGATCTGAACTGTTTTTACTGTGACTATCAAAGAAATAAAACATGACTCTAATAAAAAAGGTCAGCGTTTTAGTGAGACGTATTATCAATACATGTTCCATTCATGCAGCATCTCCTATTGAAATTGCAACAACACTATAGTGCTCTAGGCTAAATGGCTCCCACTATTCACACAGACGATATACAAGTACATTCAAAGCCGTATGCTGCAGTCATCATTCACGCGTTATTCTAAGTGCTACGGATGTGAAGATAATAAAATATGAATGATATATAAACAACACTTTCTGATGAAAGAAAACTATTTATGAAAATATTTAGTGATTATAATGGATATAATGAGGGGCAAATTAGTATACTGAAGTGGTGAATCTCTAAAACCAGGTTAGGTCACAGTATTAAGCTCTATTGACAGTATCTGTGAGCAGTCGATTACTACAGACATATGTTTGTCAGCTTTTACAGCAATGCATTTATAATGGAAGCCTATGGGGCAGGACATCGTACTGGGATAACTTAAAATACACGACAGTATGGGCATAAGACTTAAATATTATACGCTTTATCATGAGACAAGTGACTAACTTCCTAACCATGTCTTTGCAGATTTGCATTAAATGTTTTAACTCCTGTCATGACCATGTAAAACCCCATTAAGAGCATGATACATGTAAAGATACTAGGGGTGGGCGATATGACCAAAATCTTACATCACGATATGAGAAATGTTATTTCCCGATACAGATATATATATCACAATACAGTTATTTTTGTTTTAAATAAGGTTATGATATCAACATTTTTGATACCACTGAAATTTCATAATTTTTATGACCATTTTCAATATAATTTTTAAAAAAACCAATAGTAGCCTAAAAAAAAACTGTCAAGCTCACAGAAGACAAGTAAAAGTGATTAAGAAAGAGCAAAGAAAACAAACTACAATAGAACAGACACAAATGAAATAGACCTCCCTGAAAAACTAGAAATACTACACAAAATGTATAAAGTAATCAAATGTATAAAAAACAATGCAAAGTCTTTACTGTGTAAATTAAATATACATTTATTCTTATTAAAGTTACAAAAGTGATTCAGTCAAGAGCAGTGAGAGATTTTCTCTCTTTTTTGTTGTTTGATTAGCATTAATAATGACAGCAGGTAAATTTGGATGCTGTCACTTTAAGACCGGCTGCACGGATCCAATATACTCGAGCGTTGCTCTTTCTCAATTTCTCAGTTCTTTCTCAACTGTTTACATTGACTTAAATGACTGTTTACTTGCAATACATGGTCACTTTGACACATATGTATGTGTATTTAACCGTTCAAGCCCAATTAGGCAGCAAAAAGCACAGTTCAGTTCTCACACGCTCTATGAGCAGCAGCTTCATGTCACGCGTCTCTCAGAAAGCGCGCGCATATACTGAAATGAGTTGTGTTTTGCTGCTAATTGTGCTTCAGTGGTTTAAAATCACCTGTTCTTAAACTGCAATGCTTAAAAACACATGCAAACGACAAGCTTTCGTGACCGCACAGCACAGCAATGTTACGAGAGCGTAACCGCGATAGAGACAATAGTCCAAAATCTCTACCGGTTGACAAATTTCTACTGGTTAATCATGTCTACTGGTATATCGCCCACCCCTAAAAGATACCAGAATGAAAGTACACTAATGTTGAAAAGTTTATGGGAGGGTCAGAATGTTTTTTTTTTTACATTCTTAATTTTATTCAGCAAGGATGCATTAAATTGATCAAAAGTAACAGAGAAGGCATTTATAATGTTTCAAAAGATTTCAATTTCTTTTGAACTTTCTATTGATCAAAAGAATCCTAAAAAAAGTTGTATCACAGTTTCCACAAAAATATAAAGCAGCACAACATTTATAATGATAAGAAATGTAACAAGACCTAAGCACTAAATAAGTATATTAGAATGATTTCCGAAGGATCATGTGACACTGAAGACTGGAGTAATGATGCTCAAAATTTAGCTTTGCATCTAAGAAATAAATTACAATAAATTACATATTACCAAATCTTTTGGGGTTTTCTCGACTCTATCAGAGCAAGATCGGATACAACTGCAGAAAAAAAATGAATGGCCACATGGGTTTAAGAACTTTCTCATTCTGAACAGGAGCAAATTCATGTGACGAGATTATGGCCCTGGTGATCAGGGTCATCCCTGCTAAACATTGTGCGATCAGTCAGTGCTGAGTCTTAGGGCCCTATTTTAACGATCTGAGCGTATGGTCTGAAGCGCATGACGTGGGTGCACTTAGGGCGTGTCCGAATCCACTTTTGCTAGTTTTAACGGCGGAAAAAACGGTCGGCGCGCCAGGCGCATGGTCTAAAAGGGTTGTCCCTAGTCTCTTAATGAGTCATGGGTGTGTTTTGGGTGTAACGTGCAATAAACCAATCAGAGTCTCATCTCCCATTCCCTTTAAAAGCCAGTTGCGCTTGCACCATTGCGGATTCGCCATTTACATGGTGGAATTTGTGAGCAGAAAGACTGAACGCTTCTCCAGAGAGGAATCCTTTTATTTTTAATATTTAAAAATGTTTGTGTGCTGCTGCGCATCCCTGTGTGTGTAATAAGCAGAGTGTACACGCGTTGTGCACCCGCCTATAGGCGCATATTACTAACACATCCTTTAAATAACACAAAAAATACCGCGTTGTTCAATTCAGTTGCCTCAAAATAGCAACGCGCCAACAATGCGCCTGAACACACCTCGTTTTCAGACGTTCCCATGGGCGAACTGACGGGCGCGAGTGCATTTGATATTTAAACAACGTGGCGCTGGACATGAAAACGATAACTTCGTCAGGCTGAAACAAGCAAAAAACACTTGCGTTGTGCCTGGCGTCGCATTGCGCCGGGTGTATGCTAGGGCCCTTAGAGTCAAAAGGAAAACAATATGAACCCATGGCAGTCCCTTGGATAAGCATCTGTTTGGCTGAAATGTTAATAAAGTGTCAAGCATTAATCGCTACTTTCAAATACAGATTTAGTCAAACTAGAAGTCCAGAAACTTACAACATGCACACACACTTTAATTGAGTAACATATTAATGAGTGTGCAACCAACTGACAGGACGTTTTGATTCGCTGACACCAACACTGATTTGAATGTTGATGAAGGTCTATTAATATTGGCCTGCATGAATGTCTTGCGTCTGCTGTCCGGTTTTGTTATTCTGTGCTAACCCAAGCAAAGACTGAAAGGCTGTCAGGATTCCAACCTAATCAAGTCAGAACCACTGGGGACCAATCAGTAATCAACTGGAGAAGAGTCTTCCCGGGCTAAAATAATTAAGATCACACTAGCTTATATACCGAGACTGACATGCACATTAACAGGTGAGATTATGAAAGTAAAGGCGCATCAGCAGACATGAGAATAGGATCCAATTAAGTTTTAAACAAAAAGGAGTGGCATGGAAAAAGTTCATTAGCACCACATGAAAATCGTCAAAGTTAATTCCCATATGACGACGGAGTGGTTGTTAGTATGTCGCTATGCAGTTATGGGTAGTTACTAGGAGTGTAACGGTACACAGAAGTCACAGTTCGGTACGTACCTCGGTTTTGGTGTCACGGTTCAATATGAGTTCGGTACAATAGGACAAATGGTCACACTGAATGGTTCAGGGTCCAATTCTCACTAACTAACTATTAACTATGACTTTTGCCTTAATAAACCCTTAATTACTGCTTATTAGTTAGTAAGGTAGTTAAGGTTAGGTATGGGGTAGGTTTAAGGATGTAGAATATGGTCATGGAGCTTTATAAGTACTAATAAACAGTCAATATCCTAGTAATATGCATGATAAAAGCAACTAGTTAATAGTGAGAATTGGACCCTAAACTAAAGTGTTACCGGAAAAAGCAAAATATCCCCAATGCTAGGTTTCTTTTCGTTTATTTTGAACAGACAGTAGTGCAAACTACAGTTTATTTCACCTGAGGTAGTTGGTACAGTACAGCCTCCTTTAGTGTATTAAGCACTAAGCAGTAAACAGAAGCTCATATATTTTTGCTACAATAATCATAATCAGCTACAAATCTGAAAAGCATCTCATGTTATAAAAATACAAAATAAGTAGAATAATGAAAAATAAAACTTGCGCATTAGCAGTTACAATTGGCTCCAGTTAAACTATATTTAAACATTTAAAGTTTAAGCCCAACCCTACTATCCTTAATTTTCTGCGTTCCACTCCGATTCAAGCACGGTTGAGTTCACGAGCCTTTCAAAGTATACTCCACTGTCTGTGAGCGCAGAACACATTTGACGTGTGCGCACTATCTAGAGCACTTGTTTTTAAGCGCCGAACTCATTCGCACACAAGTGTGTTGCACACGTCCTGAAAAGTGAAGCCAAAGCACCTCGATCGCCCCCAAGTGGTTGGTCCCAGTATCGCTCATAAACCCTGTCCGCGCCATGTATTCTAATGGGACGTGAGACAAACTAAACAATCAAATTTACACTTCAAATAAGTCCAAGTGTTCGTTTTTTAAAATAAGTTTGGTTTTAGTTAGTTATTTGATGCTATAAAAACAGGGGTGTCACTGAGGCACCAACTGACTTTTTTCGGGATTTTCAGGAGGAGATTGGAGCTTTAGCTTTAATTTTTACATTTCCATAACTGTTTATTTCACACCAACATAATGAGTTGTTCTGCTGCTAACAGATACTGCGGGAGTGTGGGAGGGGTTTTGATATCACGGCTCTACTTCCTGCTCTCTACTGAGCAGACGCAGGTCCCAAATCAGCGCAAGATGTCAGCGCCATATTCGGACATTGGCGGCATTACTTTTCTACAATGGAAGATAGTGAAGGGGCTTCATCCATCTTTTTTTACAGTCTATGTTCGCACATTCTTTGTTCTTCTGCTCTTTTAACTCTTGTGGTGGTTAGAAAACAGCGTTGCATTACAGTGCACGCCCCCTTCTGGACTGGAGTGTGGATCGCCTGTGACTGGCTGTATTCGTCGCCAGACTGTTTGTACCAAACCGTGACGGTTCAGGACGAATACATATACCGTTACAGTCCTATTATTTATGTTTTTTTTTTTTTTTTTTTTTGGGTTGGACAGTGCAGGGCTTTCGAGTTAAAAAGGTTGAGAATCACTAATCTTCAATACTATATCAAGTAGGTATATCTAAACAACTGACTAATAGTTCACATTACTGAAACATTTAAACGTTGCTGCATAATAAAAATAAAAAAAACACAAACAAAAACACTAAAAAATAAAATTAAATAACAGGATGCATTTTCTTTTGTATTTTTTGGTCATGCATTCTAGGATTTTTTGCCCATTTCAAGCCTAAACGCTTATATTGTGCTTCTCCTCAATAAGCCACCATGATCTGAGGTATCGCGCACACACACAAATGGTGCGGGACGATGGGTTGAGCCTAAGTTTAATACCGTCAGGGGTTTGCTCAAATCCCTAATTCTAAGTATGAGCTACAGTAATGGTGATGCTTGCCTTAGCATTCGGCACTAATTATGGTGATTTCACACGGAACACAAAATTACTGTGCTAAAGGTGGTTGAATAACTACGAACAGGATGGCAACCCAAGCGTTGTAAACAAACTGCGGAATGATACGGCCTGGTAGAAATTACATTAAGAGAAATCTACAGTCTGAGACGATATGTGTCCTACCCCACACTCACACACACACACACACACTAGGAGAGCGCAATATTCAAGGGGTTGGAAAAATAATGAGATAAATCCCTGACAGGCGCATCAAATGACCAATTTAGATCTCAATGGCAATATCAGACACTGCTGATTCAATTATGGAAGGAAAGTGCAAACAAAACCTATCTTCAGAGGGTGGAATAATTGGTTATCCTACCCTAATGTGCCCACTTGTGGTGTTATAATGAGAATTCACAGGAGCCGAAGAACTGACGGTAGCTTCTGCTGTCAGCTTTGAGTTATACTAACCATTCGACTGCAATTAGAGATCAATACTCCCGGCGGCACGCACAGGGTTAACGCTGAGCTACCAAACTAGTGGATTAAAATACTGTAATAAAGCACTCAAAGTAACCTGACAGAAAGCAAAGTCATTTACTTGGAGCTAAAGGAGAAGAAACTAGTTAGGTGGAAAAGGGAAACAGGTAAATAAAACTAGACAAGATGTGGGCGGTTGCAAAATCCCATGCTCAGGTAATTGGGTTCTATAAAGGGAAACCCTCCTCTGGTGAATTTTCTTATGTACCAAGATAGTTCATGCCGTCTGTGTGTGTTTGTGTGCAACTCACTTGTCGAGCGCCGAGCCCTGACTCTGGTTGCTCGTCAGGCGGGAAAAGACATTGCGGTCGTTACGTGTTCGGAGCGGAGGGGAAGAAGGAGGGGTGTAGCCAACATCTGGACTTCTGGCATAAAACACACACACACACACACACACACGTCTGATAAGAGGAAAGAGTATAACATATGGAACACTGAAACTTAATACAGTATTTCTGAACATATCAATTGCTACCCTGGTACACACTTCACATTTAAGTATGTTCATTTTGTTGGTCTTCAGGTTATGTTCAGAACAGCATACTACCAAAACATATTATTTCTGCAGTATATGTCAATGTGACATTTATTTGTATAGTGCCATTAAAAACAATATGTTGACCAAAGCACTTTACAAAAGTAAACGAAGAGCCATAATACATGTAATAAAATAAAATGAAAGTAACGATAAAAGAAAGAGTAAAGACTAAAACCATAACAAATTTAAAAATACATTTATTTTATATTATAAAATAAACTAAATAGATATAATAATATGCATTTATCTATCTATCTATCTATCCATCCATCCATCCATCCATCTACCATTTTCCTACATTGCCAATTATAAAATTAAATAATTGGCTTTTATATTGTCATTATACTAACGGTCTAAGGAAATGATTAAAACATGTTTAATTCATTCTGAAAGAATATCTTTACTCTTAGATATATAAACCTGAAGGGAAACATTCTTCAATGTATTTTTATTATATATTTTTTAAAAATGTTACTGTATTATTAATTTATTTGTTTATTTGCCTAAAGCAACAGGAAGGCCTCACACAAAGATACAACAAAAATACAAATTAGGGGTGTGATGAGATATTAAAACGTGAGGATATTTCTCATTGAGGTGAAAAGCTGTCTTGCTATATCAGCATGATGGAGTTGAGTTTGTGGCAAAACCTTTTACAGTGCTTGCATTTTATTGTTCTGTCTTTTACTACATAGAGTAGGTAGTCAACCAAAATGACTTAAACACGGGGTTAAATACAGCCCAGTCACATGTGACACTTGTTCGCAAAATTACCACCAGGTGGCCCAAAGGGATGGTTTGCAACATTGCTTAGTGAGGCTGTAATTGTGACGTTACTTATAAATGAAGATAAAATATATAAATTACTGGTAATAACAACAATAGTAATACAGTATTATAACATTTAATCTTAGCTAATTAGTTATCATACAAGTACGTCAGCTATTTGACTACTGTCGAAATATTACAGTGACTGCAGTGCATGAAGTCTGCTTACATTTTACTGTACAGTACTCACCAGTATTTTAGATTATTACACGAGGTGTGCATTGTGCCATAAAATAAATATAATGACAGAAAAGGTGGATCTTTAGGTGGAACAGTAATATAGCCTAGATCCCTTTCGAATGGTAACTCGTACTTTGAGGCGTTCCCCAAAGTGTCCTCTAGAGGAAGCAGTGTCTCGTTCCCCTTCTCAGGGAACCATGGTTACATGCGTAACCTGAGATGTTTTTCCTGTCATATTTTCTCGTGAACCCAATATCGTGTATCGTCTCATCTCATGAGCTAAGTGTTTTGTGTAAGTATAAACTATTCTTGAAAATATGTACATTGCAAAATAAATGCTTTTTTTTCACATTAGCAATAATATTGATGGCTGTCTATAGAATCAATTATGTATTAATTTTGTGATTTCCGTCCAGTCTTTAGAAAGCAAAATCTTAATTGTTGTTCTGAAACTTTCCCAGGCCCCAGTTTGAAACCCCAGCACATTCTGAAAACATTGTTTGGCAGATTCCCGCTGATGAACTTACCTATATGGCTGGCCTCGGTCATATGACTGCCTCCTTGTTAAGGGAGATGTGTCGGACCCTCTGGACTGCCTTGGGCTACAACATAAACATATAAACTGTGTTATGTTCTAAAAAACTGAATAATTGTGAGGGGAACGATTACAAAAGGCTGATGATTACACCTTATACAATTTATTTGAGTTCCACTCACAAAGTGTGTCCTCTGATAGGCAGGCTGATGGTTCGAGACACCAGCTCTCTGGAGTAGGGCTCTTTGAGGAGCAGGCCGTTCTCATGGATCTCTGATAGTGAGGCCAGGGACTTAGTGATGCTCTTGGAGCTGAGGTCCAGAATAGGGCCCAAATACTCAGCTGACACCGCCTTCATTTGTACAGATAGCCGAGGCTCAACCTGTGAGAGGATACGCAGTGAATATTTCAACAAAAGACTACACTGCCACCTGCTGGTTATAACACACAGAACAGAAATGAAGCGCTGCTGAGCCATTTAATATAGTAATGTCTTAAAACACTATTCGATCAATGCTAAGACATCAAGTTTGAGTACCTTCATCTTAAAGTCATCTTGACTCGCAGACAACTTCATTTGGGAGAAACTGTAGCAGAAAGACGAGCAGTGATGTTCAAATTAAAACCCTGATAGATTATTTCATGTTAAAGTGTATGTTGATGTGGAAAGTAGTCATACCCGCCCTCTGACGCCTGACTGAACTCAGACACCTCCTCGTCTGTGCTTGCATAGCCATTCTCTGAGGAATATGGGAAACCAAAATGACTAATTAACACCATAATTCCACAAAAAATGTGGAACTACATTACTACAGTATGTCAGTTTGTCAGCTGCACATTCAAAAAGGAATAGGGAGGAAAATGTGTTATTTCATGGTAAAAAAATTTAAATCAATTTAAAAAATTTTTTTTTTTTTTAAATGAATCATTCACCTTGCTGGACATTGTGGATTAGCGCATGTAGCTCAGGGATACACTCCGCCTTTTCCCTTAGAGCATCCAGGATCATGTGATTTTGGGAAGAGCCAATCACATCCGTCTGCCTCAGCTGACCCTCCAGCAGCCGAATTTGAGCCTCTTTCTGAGCAACTTGCAAGCCCTATATACACAAATACACCTTCATACACTACTGTTCAAAAGTCTAGGGTCTGTAAGATTTTTTTAATGTTTTTGAATGAAGTCTCGCCAATGCTGCATTAATTTGATTAAAAATATAGGGGAAAAAGCAGCAATATTATGAAATATAATTATAAATTTGAAATAACTGTTTTCTATCGCAATATATTATTAAATCTAATTTATTCCTGTGATCAAAGCTGAATTTTCAGCATCATCACTCCAGTCTTCAGTGTCACATGATCCTTCAGAAATCATTCTAATATGATGATTTTAGCAGCATTGTTGAAAACAATTGTGCTGCTTAGTATTTTTATGGAAACCATGATACATTTTTTCAGGATTCTTTAATGAATAGAAAAGTTCAAAAGTAAAAGATATTACTGACCCCAGACTTTTGAACGATAGTGTATGTATTCGCTCTATCTTTACGATTTCAATTATTACCGGTATATAATTTCTGTATTACAATTTTATGTATTTATTCTTTATTTATTTAAATCAAACATTTAATTATTTGAATTGGTGCATTACCTTAAAGGGATAGTTCACCCAAAAATGAAAATTCTGTCATTAATTACTCACCCTCATGTCGTTCCAAACCCAAAAGACCTTCGTTCATCTTCAGAACACAAATTAAGATCTTTTTGATGAAATCTGAGAACTTTCTGTCCCTCCATTGACAGCTACACAACTACCATTTTGATGCTTCAAATGAGGAACCTCATTGGTTCTTGCTGAAGCTCAAACGTGCTGCGTAACACGAGAATGAACCTCATTGGTTCTTGCTCAACTCAAACGTGATGTGTAACAAGAGAATGAACCTCATTGGTTCTTGCTGAAGCTCAAACGTGATGCGTAACAAGAGAATGAACCTCATTGGTTCTTGAGGAAGCTCAAACGTGATGCGTAACACGAGAATGAACCTCATTGGTTCTTGCTGAAGCTCAAACGTGATGCGTAACAAGAGAATGAACCTCACTGGTTCTTGAGGAAGCTCAAACGTGATGCGTAACATGAGAATGAACCTCATTGGTTCTTGCTGAAGCTCAAACGTGCTGCGTAACAAGAGAATGAACCTCATTGGTTCTTGAGGAAGCTCAAACGTGATGCATAACAAGAGAATGAACCTCATTGGTTCTCACACAACAGAGAGCAGAAAAACAGAAACTGAAAGCTTTCAGATATCATCAAAAAGATCTTCATTTGTGTTCCGAAGATGAGTAATTAATGACACAATTTAATTTTTGGGTGAACTATCCCTTTAATACTGTATTACTCTGGATGACCCTAAATTATAACAACAGCTTTGTTGGATTTGTCTGCCTGGATTTACCTTGTCAATAGAGGCTTTGAGGAAGTAGTCCAGCAGAGAACGAGCTTCAGCCAGCGAGCAGGAACTGATGACCACCGAGGTGTCCACTGAGTCCAGCTCATCCTAATCCAATGAGTTTACCAATTACAAAACACCCTTATGTAAATATAAGTGACCTGCGATTTGCAAACTGTGTGGGTTCAATTACATTCACGCAAACATATCGACGTTACGACAATAAGCAAGCAGTCGCATGTGAGATGGCGTTACCTTGGTCTCCTCGATCTGTACGATGGTGGCCTGGCAGTCTGACAGACTGTCGCTGATGTAGTCAATGTTGGCATTGAGAACCTCGATCTCCTCGTTCATCTCCTGAAGCACTCTCTCCTCCTCATCCTCTCTGAAGCCCTCGTTCAGTAACTTTTCTCTCTTGCGCAACAGCGCCTCCTGCTGCATGGACAGCTCCTCACGTTTCTGAAGCCACATTACGACACAGTTTGTTCAATTAAAAATCTGTTATACGCACAGTTGTTCATTTACAACTATACAACAAAAAGGCACGTGGTTTCAGGAAGATCACTAATACACAATGTATAAAAGAAGAAAAATAAATGCAACAATCACCTTAATGAGGCGATCCATATCAGCTTCCACATTAGTGATGGTCATTCTCTGCATCACAATATCCATGATCCTCCTCTCCAGAGACTGCCACTTCTGACGGGCTGTCTTTGAGAAACTTGCGCTCGTACCCTTTCGCTGGAACTTTTTTCTGCTACTGAAAACAAATAGACTACAGTTTAAATTGGGATACAAACATTTTTCTTAATAAATGTCACATAATTACAGTGGAAGCTTGTTTTCTCCACTGAATAAAAAATAAAAAAGGTAATTGTGACTTTTTATCTCGCAATTCTGACTTTTTTTCTCAAAAAGTAAAAGTAAATAGTCAAAATTATCTTTTAAACAGTTTTATTCCGTGGCAGAAACAAGCTTCCATACCTAATAGATCTAAGATCAACCATTAAATAAATGATTTTTACATTATCCTTTAAATTAAAAAAATGAAACTGAATTCAACTTCCATAATGTGATGCATTTCTGAATTTTTGCAAATATTTGAAACATTGGAAATACTGTAATAAATATTCTAATAAATGTAAGACAGGATTTTATCCATTGGGATTTTTTTGGATTGACATAACTGGTTGATATTATTGTTATTATATATCATATTATTATTATAAAAAGTGTTATGTATTTATGAATAAATATGTTAAGTTCAAAAGTATCAAATGTGACAGTAAAAGACATAATGTTACGAAACATTTCTACTTCAAATAAACGTGACCCGTGCTGAGTCACAATGAGCACATTTTCAAAAATTAGTTATTGTTATTTTCACATTCTCTATTAAAAAACCTTCAAAATGATGCATGATTTGTTTGAACTCCTCTCAGAAAATGTACAAATAAAGATACTTTTAGATGTTTAATTGCTATTTGGATCACTGGGATCGCTAGACGAGGGCTTAATGAACTCATTTTTGTGAAAAACTCAAAAAACGTCCAAAATCAACATTTTTCACTTGTTTTGCCTGTAGCTTGAAATTATCCCGTGCACATTCCGACTCCTTTTGCCAGCACGGGTCACAAATGTTGTTTATTTGAAGCAGCATGACTGTTTTCAACAGATCAGAAATGTTCCTTGAGCAGCAAATGAGCATATTAGAATGATTTCTGAAGGATCATGTGACACTGAAGACTGGAGTAATGATGCTGAAAATTCAGCTTTGATCACAGGAATAAATTACATTTTACAATAGAACTCAAATAGAACAAAGCTATTTTGAATTGTAATAATATTTTACAATATTACTGTTTTTACTGTATTTTTAATCAAATAAAAGTAGCCTTGGTGAGCAGAAGAGACTTCTTTGAAAGCATTTATTGAGTCATAGATGTGTGACTCACTGACCTGGCCAGGTTTCCTCCAGTCCCGTGGCTCTCGTTCTCTCCCAGGTATCCATTCATTTTGGTATTCCACTGCCGTATGATGCTGGAAACAGAGCGTGTGGATTCCGGTTCGGAGGAGGTTGTTGTGGTGCTGGTGGTCAGCTCTGCTCCGGAGTCCACGCTGGTGAGTCTGCGGGCCACGCGTCCGGCCACGCGCTCTGACATGGGCTTAGCCAGCCTTCTCAGAGCCGTCACTTCCTGTGTCTTCCTCCGTAACACGATCTCCTGCTGACGCTTCTGGGACTCCAAAGCACGGATCTGATACTGATGGAGCACGCAGAGCGAGAGCAAATACTTTATACACCATGATAAACAACTGGTAGAACTCAATTTTCAATTGTTAATCAGACAAACCTCTTGTCGTCGCTGCTCTTTCTTCAGTTGTGCGATTTCTCTGTTCCTCTTCGCATCGATCACCCTCCTCCTTTGCTGCTCCTCCTTCATCTGCTTCATTAGCGCCACCTATAGTTGGAATGACAAACGGCAGTGTCTAATGGTTAAAAAAAAGTAGTTCGGTGTCCCAAATCATAGTACATTTCCATTATACAATAATGTTGCTTATGAATAATATTAAGTTGTTTTGGATTTTTAAATCAATTGTGTGTACAGATTTGTACACAAAAATGTTCAAATTTTGATTGCACATTTCTGGTTCATACAGTTTAGTTTTTTTTTTTTTTTTGTCTAATGCACATTTTACAAAAGTAAAGAAGAATGTAAACCCTTCAAAAGTTTGGGTCAGTGAGATTTTGTAATGTTCTGCTCAGGAGGCTTAATTTATTTGATTAAAAACACAGTAAAAATAATATTGTGAAATATTACAATTAAATAACTGTTTTCTATTTTCATATATTTTAAAATGTAATTTATTCCTATGAATTTTCAGCATCCAGTCTTCAGTGTCACATGATCGTTCAGAAATCATTCTAATATGCTGATTTGCTGCTCAAGAAACAATTATGATTATTATCAATGTTTAGCGTTTTTACTGCTTAATATTTTTGTGCAAACCATGAAACATTTTTTTCAGAATTCTTTGATAAATAGAAAGTTCAAAAGAACAGCATTTATTTGAAATATAAAAATCTTCTGTAACATTAGAAATGTCTTTACTGTCACTTTTGATCAATTTAATGCATCTATGCTAAATAAATGTTTATCACTTTCAGAAAATCCTAGTGACCCCAAACTTTTGAACGTTAGTGTATCTAGGTGTAGCCACTTTTCCAGCACTGGTACATCTCACAACACGCTCAAAGTAAGCCCTTTCCCCATTACCAGCAAACTAGGACACAGTCTATGCTTAAGGGATCATTTACTTTCATCAAAAAATTCTACAGTCATGGGAAAAGTGGTGCTTTTTTAATTACAGTCTTAAAATAAAAAGCTGGCACTGTCTTCAATTACAGTCAGTTATCTCTATAGTTGATGAAACCATTGAAACGTTGTGTTGTTTTTCTCCTAATGGCCTCTAGGGGGCGGTGTGTTCCTAAAAATAAAGCTCTCCAGCTCTCACCTTTGCTTTCTTCATCTCGGCCACTTCAGACTGCAGTTTCTTGAGCTCTCTCTCGTAGCGGCTCTGGTTCTTCAGCAGGCGAGCGTGTTCCTTCTGAGCGGCCTGCAGCTTCAGCAGATCTCTGTTCATCTCCTTCAGACGCTTCTCGTAGTCCGATTTGATCTTACTGGCTTTCTCTTCAGTATAGTTCTCCATGGACACTAAAATCACAAAGAAAATGGTGGAATAATTATTTACTGGGATTATTAAAGTGCCTTAAAACACCTATTCACTGTATATAACACAAATATTACTCATATTACAACTTGCATTTGTCAGCCACATACATCATCAAGGATGTCTTATTTCAGAAAAGTATCCATTATAAAATGTTACCGTTATTGCTTGTGAAGCGTAACTTGTTGTAATTTCCTTATGACTTTGGAATGTAATTGTTATTTTACTGAAATGAGGCACTGAACTGCTGAAATGAGTCATCCTGCATTTAGTAATTCCAGTCTCACTTCCTGCTCAAAGCTACATTGGTTTGTAACAAATTTGCATAAAAAAAGACTGGAAGAGTTTGGTTCGTGTTGTTCATGTGGAGAAGACGCTGTTTTCTGCTGCCAAAGGATGAGATTGATACGGTAAAACCAACGCTATTGTTACTGTTCGTATCACTGTGTATCAAGTGCTGAGGAAGATCCTGAGCTGAAATTCAGATATGATAATGAATCGTTTTGGTTTCTGACACACACTGTAAGCAGCCGACCAATCACAACAGACTGGGCCGTCTGACCAATCAGAGCAGGCTCTCAGAAAGGAGGGGTTTAAAGAAACTGAATCCTTGATCGAACCGTTTCAGATGCTGTGAGAAAAGAGCTGAAGCTGCAATGTATATAATGGGAAAATTAAAGTTGACCTTGGATGCATGTAAACATATTATAGGAGACTCCAAAACAAAATTAGGAACCTTTAAAATAGCATAATAGGGGCACTTTAAATATTGCAGTTTTGTCCTGAAATACCAATTTTATTCTTGTAACTTAATTTTGACTTAATTCTCATAAAACACTGCCAAATTACAAAAAATAAATAAATAAATAAATAATAATAATAATAATAATAATAATAATAATAATTCACACAAATGCATTATAAACAGGATTTGAAATTAACTTTTTCACTCAGCAGCCAATTTGGCTAGTAAATTTAAGTTACCAGCCATTCAGAACGTACTCTAGCCAAAAGCAAAAATATTAGAAATCAAATTATCAAAGTCACAGCTTAGATTTAAATATATTTATTATTAAATCTGATTCTGAATCACTGTATTCACAGTCACAGTCAATCACTGTTTGCGAATACCATTCAAATAAAGTGGAAATAAAAACAAAATTCTCTGTGACTTCTCTTATAATTACCTGCACGCAACAATAAAGACGCTAGGGGGCTTTTTGCCCAAAAGTCTTGGACATGCGGCATTTATGAAAACGGGTTGGAAAAAGTAGTTTCCTAGGGCTCTGGCGGACATCTCACAGGCAGGTTTATCGCACACCGCTCGATTTCTCAATTTCAAGGCAGCAGTCCAAAACATTGAATCTAATCACAATACAGGCACGAGTTTACTTCAAGAACGAACAAAGTGGCGTCAATGATTTGTAATTGAAGCTATTTAAAAAAAAAACTGTGGAAATGGAAAGAGAAAGTGCTTCATAGAGAAAGAAAATTTCTCTATGAAGCATATTTATTCAAGCTACAAAAACAAAATGCACAATACATTCTCCTTGGGTGAAGTCAGTACGTACATTTGTCATAAATCGTTGTATTTTAATGGAAAACTGTGAGTGACGATTTTGAACAGACAGAGTCGTAGTTGGGTGCCGCCGGTGTGTGTGCTGCGTTTCTCTCAGTTTTACTCTTTGTTTTGCTAATGTTTGAGGCTTCTTTTAGAGGAAGTGCTCTGAAAGCGATGCCATGCAAAGTGATAGAACATAATTTATGAATCATAACCTGCCAAATTGGCTAGTGTGTTGATATGCGTTACCCGCCACAGTGGATTTTCACCCACATCTGGCGTGTTGGCGGGTGTTCATTTCAAACCCTGATTATAAATAAATGACAAAAATGATGTCTCCACAAATAGATGTGAATGTGGCAGACTCTCACTGAGGTTGTGCAGTACGCGGTCTCTCTCCAGCTGTGTGTCTCTGATCTTGTTCTGAAGCAGAATCAGTTTCTCCTCATACTGGCTCTTTAGTGTGAGGAGCCGCCGCTGGCTGTTCTCCAGCTCATCAATGAGCCTCTGCTTGATCTCGATCTCACATGTCAGGTCTGCAAGATCGGCCTGCAAGTTCACTGAGAGAGGAGGAGCCACAGGTTAAAAGGTTAGTGTGAATGAAAGGGACTGATTGGACATTTTTAACAAATGCATCCGAGAATGCACCTTTCTCATCCGAGTCAGAGTCGGAATCCACCAGGCTTTCGTCGCTGTCGAACTCTTCCTCCTCCCTGGTCTCCTCTTCCTCCTCATCCTCGTCACAGCCGCTCTCCTCGTGATCGTCCTCCAGTAGAGTATACATGCCATCCTGCACAGGGTGAAAATAAAACAGAGCATTGTTTGTAAAGACCTTTTTTAAACACACTTTTATAGTTTAAAAAGAGTTTAAAAAAGTGAGTTTAAAAGGTTATTACAAACTATATTTAAAGTCACACAGCAGTGTTTTGTTATATTAAGACTGTATTACTGTAATTTTATGATTTTATTCTTATAACATTGGTGTATAACCTTTATTCTTTAATATTAAGACTTAATATTATAACTTTATTACTGCAATATTATGACTGTTCAAACCTGTTCAAAACAAAATATTACGACTTTATTCTCAAAAAAAAAATACTGATATATGAATGTTTCCTTTAAAATATTATGACTTTTTTTCCAGCAATATTATTTATTCTCATAAAAATATAACTTTTTTCTTGAATTATTTCAGCTTTATATTATTCAACAATATTACGTGTTTATTCTCATAAAATACTGGTGTATGACATTTTTTCTACCATAAGATTACATTTTTTAAATTTTACAACTTTATTTTCATAAAACAATATTTACTGCAATATTTTTCATATATTACAACTTTATTCCAAGACTAATGTTTCTTTGAAAATTAGAATATGTGAAAATTCTTTGAAGATTCTCTTATTACTTTTTCTCAAGATATTAAGATTTTATTCTTGCAATATTACAGCATTATTCTCATTAAATACTGCTGTATGATTTTTTTTCTCCTGAAATATAAATTTTATTCTTGAAATTTTACTGTTGTTTTTTCTCAAACCATTACAATTTCGTTCAATTTTGTCTTTATTCTCATAAAACACTGCCGTCAAAGATTATTCTGGCATTATTACCACTTTTTTTCTTGCAAAGCTATGACTCTCTCATAACATTACATATTCATTCTCATAAAATATTGCCATGCAACTTCATCCTCACAATTACAACTTTCTTTAATATGATGAATAAATCTCCTTTCTCTCACCTCTTCAGGTTCATTATCAGAGTCTCCATCTCCATTTTCTCGTCTCTCTTCATTTTCTCTGCTCAGCCCATTCTCGCTCTTTTCTCCATTTTCTTGAGGATGAAGTTTGGCTCTCTTCTTCAAACCCTTTTCTTTCTCAGGACTAAAAAAAAAAAAAAAAAAGAGACAATAGTGAACTATCATTAATGTTCCAATAGACAATTGACAGGCTGACATGTAATCACTACAGCGTTCATCACAATCTCACACAAAATATAAGGCATCAGGCCATAATTCTGACAATCTGATGCAAACGTCATTTAATAGTCATGTAATTGCACCACCGGGACTCATGCAGAGGAGAGCTTTATCCTGGCGCTTCTGCTTTTTACCCTTAGCAGGTCAGCTGAGACATCTAGTAGTAATTCTGTAATGCTGGGTTCACAAATTACCCATGGCCTCTCTCCCATAACGGCCACATTAGAGCCAATCAAAGAGAGGGACGTTCCTGCAGTCATATTCATTATAACAGACAATTTACTGAGAGATACTTGTATCTATGCCAGCTTGCTGTCCTTAGTTTGAGTCGGTCAGGACATACTGGCACACACACAAACACAGAGATAAATCTAATTCCGGCACATTTTACAGCCTCTTATTGGCTCAGTAACATAAAACAGAAGATGGCAAGCATATTAAAGTCTTCCAAATACACAATCAAATGTAATAAGACCTCAGCTAATGCCAATGCTAAGAAGAAGAAAAAACATAATAAAAAAAGAAAGTATAATAAATCAGATTTATTATACTTATTTTGCTATACTTATGTATTATACTTATTTAGAGCAGCCTCTACAGGCGAAATAAAAACTATCACTGACGCCTCGTGGAGTTTGTTTTGACACTGCACTGAGCAGGACAATTCAGATACGGATTTAAAACAGACAATGGTGTGTATACAGTACTAACATGAATGATAAAGGTATAAATAATATATATATAAAAAAAATAATATTTAAACAGTACAGTACATTTTCATTGTTCAGTACTAGTATAGTTCAGTTTTTCAATTTTTGTAATAAAGTTCAGCACTTTTTTTGTGTTATGCTTGTTTTCATTTAGTATCCAGTCAACCATCGGTTGATTAAAGGGATAGTTCACCCAAAAATGAAAATTACCCCATGATTTACTCACCCTCAAGTCATCCTAGGTGTTTATGACATTCTTCTTTCAGACGTAGGACGCTCCGGAGAGAATATGCTATTTCCTGCGAGAACCAAGTTTTATTTTGCTCTATCCTTTGCGTTTCCGCGTTCGTCACCGGAAATTATGCTACGCCTGCGTCCTACGTCATACGCTGGAACGCCAGTCTTGTGAATGTGCATACGACAGTTAGCGGAATTTGTAACGTTTTAAATATGGATATTTTTCTTACACAAACGCATGGCTTTGCTTCAGAAGGCCTTTATTAACCCCCCGGAGCCGCGTGGAACACTTTTATGATGGATAGATGCACTTTTATGGACTTCAAAACAGAAACAGCCATTCACTGCCATTATAAAGCTTGGAAGAGCCAGGACATTTTTTAATATAACTCCGATTGTATTCGTCTGAAAGAAGAATGTCATATACACCTAGGATGACTTGAGGGTGAGTAAATCATGGGGTAATTTTCATTTTTGGGTGAACTATCCCTTTAATTGGTTATCGGCCACCGTGGGCCAACCTAGTTATCGTTATTGGTAAAATCCACTATTGGTTGACTGCTAATATAAATTATTAAACAAATAATAAAATAAATCATACATACATAACACACGCATACACATGTACAGACACTTGGTTGCTCCTCAGACCTCACCTCTTCCTCCTCTGATTTCTCTCTTTCTTCTTTAGCCTCTCCACATCTAATTTGGCTTGACGAATCACATCAGTCATCTCTGCATCCATGGAAACAGAGGGGGAGGAGCCTAGAGGGTGTACTGGAGTAGACGGGTGGGAGGCCGGGTATGAGGAGCGCGCGGAGAGGCGAGACAAACTGCGCCTCAGAGACTCGTTCATGGCCTCACTCTCCAGCAGCTTAGACCTGAGAGAGACAGAGAGAGAGAAATTGTTTTTTTTTATTGCTATAAGACAAGACACCCAAATACAAAAGTGTCACTTCTGTTGTTACCTCAGCTCTTCAATTTCTCGAATGTAGTTCTGGATTAGATTGCCAATCTCCTCATTCGTTTCACCTGCACAAAGAGCGAAAGATTTATTTACAAAGAAGGAATGACAAGAAATAATGCCGTTTGTTTGTTTACTTTATAACACCATGCCAGCTTCTGTTTTCATAGCGAAAACTATAGCCGCTTTTCCACCGTCAGGCCGAACGGTTCTCATTGCGTAACCGTTCCATTCCGTGTCGATCCAGGCCAGCTGGTACGGTTCTGGTTTCATTTTCCACTGTGGGGCTGATAACGGCCACTCTTTGGAATACAAAATCGTCAGTCGTTGCCTTGGCAACACAACGGTTTACTGATGATATGAGATGTAAATATCAACCACATTATGGAGGATGATCAGATATTTCTTTTAATTGTATTATTGATTTGTGTTTACATCGCTCAAATAGAGCGTTTAGCCAGCTACAGAGAAACTCACTGGTAGCCAGGCAACAGACAAGTGACCAATCCTGAGTGGCGACATCACTTCACAGATTCTACCAGCACGGTTCAGCACAGACAACCGTGCCGAGAACTCCGGGCCGAAATAGGTTATTACAAAATAGGTTATTCTTTATTTAGAGGTGACGTAGTTGCATTGTAATATTAATTAACTACATGTACTTACTATAGAGTTACGGTTAGGGTTAGGTTTAGGGTTAGTTACTTGTGACTATGCATAATTTACTGTTACTATTACTATTACTATAGTAAGTACATGTAGTAACGTGTAACTATGTCACCTTAAAATAAAGTGTTACCATGCATTTTTCTAAAACTAAATTAGAATTAACTTGGTTAAAACAGAACAAAAAACAGAATTGGTATTAACAGAATAAAACTATTTTCTCAGAGTACAAATAATACAATTCCAAGAAATAATGAAATATTGGATAGAGGCCTTCAGTGGCCAACCAAACTAGTTACATACAGAGTAATTAATACACTGCTGTTCCTAACTACTTCATCTGGGTCTTATAGCTTAAAAAACAATATATTACAATTCAATGGTAATGCCCTCTCCAACCACTGGGGGTCTCTCACCAGTCTTGGTGAGCAGCAGGTTGACTCCGTTGGTGAGCAGCTGGGTGACTCGAGTGTTGA
The DNA here is from genome assembly GCA_039654105.1 of Coreius guichenoti. Lineage (NCBI taxonomy): Eukaryota > Metazoa > Chordata > Actinopteri > Cypriniformes > Gobionidae > Coreius > Coreius guichenoti. The sequence goes on along the minus strand of CM077188.1, from coordinate 32,264,362 downwards.
GGTGGTCGATGGTTTCCTGCATGGCTTTGACCCGCATACGTAGAGTATCATTCTCTTTCAGGAGCATCGAGTTCTCCTGAAACAGATCGCTAAAGCCCTCGGATCCATCGTCACAGGCCACTCGCTTTCCCTGAAAGAAACCCAAAGAGCAAAAGACTGAGCAACAGAAACCTAGGCATTGACCTCGTCCTACCCTAGCAACAGACCCCCAATCCTTTCCTACTCGGTCTCTCTGTCAGGACGGCTCAACTCTCTCAACGCCATCACAGCTAATCGCTAACTTCTTCCAGCGGCCGTTTATCATCCAGGTCAGGCTGAGGCGCTAAGCTACTGCTACGCTCCATTAACTCCAGCGAGATCCCATGAGCTGAACCGTGTTATCACGCCCCACAAGCCCACCGGCTCAGGCGTCCTCATCTCCTGGACTTGTTACATAAACAGCTAGAGCTCCAACTGGGTGGCAGTGAAGGAAAGAGAAGAAATAAGTGTAGGCATGAAAGAGTATCACCAGAATCACTATATACTGTAACGTCTCTATTTGATTTAGTAACAGAGGAAGTTATTGTTTAGCTGCTTGATGAGACTTTAAATGTCAGCTCAAATTGTTTCCTCTCTAGTAAAATAAACAAGTAATAAGATATCTTGACATTTAAAGTAAACTCTGTCACTCTAACTTGTCCCTGCTGCCAACAACATCCTGGCATGTGTCATATGTCTGCTATCCTAATAACTCAAGGGAGCTGGCACTTCTGTCTTTCAGATTGGCCCAAAAATGAAAAATGTCCTTCTAAGCCCATAAGATATCCTCTCGGAAGCAAGAATGAGAGTTGTGCAATTTTGTATGAATTTGTACGATCTTGCTCAAAAATCGTATGTTTTGTTGGTAAACCGTCACCATGAAGGTCCACCCCTATACCTAACCTTCAAAAAGGTATTCGTACAAAAATGTATGAAAGAGATCATTCGAATTCATGCAAATGTGCAACCAATTGACCACATGCACTTCCGCAATAATATAAACCAGCTGGAAAACTTCCGGTCAAATGTCACTTGTTGGTGTGGTGGTCTCTTTAATTTCCTGAGGTAGCTTTAACAGCATCAATAGTGTAACTATATAAACTATACTTAGTTTATAATCAGAATATAGTCAGGCCTAGCATTAATTTAGTTATTCAAACGTAAGACAACATAAAAAAGATGCATCCCTCAGTGTTCCTCCTCAGAAAAATTCAATTCGACCATCAGTTTTTACACTTTTGTGTGAAAAAAAAGCATCAAAACTATAAATTAAAGATTTATTGTGCCCTTTAGTTAGATTTATCGAACAAAATGGGAGTTTTCACAAGTGTGCTGAAATGAAAGCTTGCACTGACTGACAGCAGTGATTATAAAGGGAGGGAGAGCGCGGCGCTCACGATCTGTGTAATTCATTCACAGTTTGAAGAAAAGTTATTGTTTTTCATCAGACTTTGTGACTTTTTCTACTTCATACTTCACTGCAAAAAAGTGCTAAACCTTGACAAAATGTATTTTTAAAACCTAGTGATTTTATAATGTTTAATATTTATTCGAAAGCAAAATGTGTGGAAAAAATACCGCCATCTACAGGTTATAGTGATAATCAATATCTTTTTTTTATTTTTAAATAAAAGTGTTTTCTATGAAATGCTGGATTTCCTACATCTTAAAAAGTTCGGTTTTAAAAATGGGGACAATCTCAGAAGGGTGAACAAATAATGTTTTTGGTCATCACATTAAAAATAACATTTGAAGAGCTGGAAAAATTTGTGTGTGTCCAATTACAGACACCGTGTTTCTTATTCCGACGTTCCTATTAGCTTTAAATCTTTATTGCAAACAATGAAACTGGTTTATTGGCAAATTAGGTAAGTGTGATAACTGCATTAAAGTATAAATACAACATAAAAAGTCAACCATGGTTTTTGTGTCGATGTACAGCGAGTACAGAATGACAGCTAATAGTTCACCAGAAATGCCCAAGCTGGCTTATCAAAAACCAAGAAGTAAACGTGCATATGGTCCATTCATGATGACATTTTACCTACAAATTTATAGATATGCTAATTGTAGGTAAATCTCCACCATGAAGGTTCTTAAACCTAACCCTCAAGAGGTGTGCGAGTAGATTGCAAAAATACTTACAAATTGTCACGAGACTCTGCTGGATGAGGGCCAGATTTTCAGCTAATGATGATTTTTTTTTTTTTTTTTTTGGTGGCCTCATTCAAATGACTTCAGCAAATTTGGAATATAGTGCACAAGTAGTATGGACTACTTTTACGTACTTTATTTTGTAATTTTAGGAGCTTGACAGCCCCAGTGGTTACTGTTTTGAAATGAACAGCCAAGACATTCCACAGAAGAAAATGTTATGTTATGGGGGCGAGTAAATGATGACAATTTTCATTATGGGGTGAATTATGTATTTGAGGGCTTTGTTTGTTTGTTTGTTTGTTTGTTTGTGTGTGTGTGTGTGTGAGAAAAGATGTCTGCTAGAGAGTAACTCTTCCCAGAATCCCACAACCTTCCAGGTCCTCCTCCTCACCGCTTTGTACTCCACTAACTCCATCTGAAGGCGTGCGATCTCTGCTCGTAAGGCGCTGATCTGCTGACTGGTTTTATCCTGGTTCACGATCACTTTGTTCTTGATGTTGCGAGCCCGGTTGGCGTACTTCAGCGTGTTCAGCGTCTCCATGAAGTCGCGGTCAGAGGGGCTCACGCAGGCAATCATCACAGTCCGACTAGGCAGATAAATACACAGCAGAAGAGAAAGCAAGAAGACAGGACTTTAGAAGGGTCTATGAGATCTTTCACAGACAAACACACACACACACACACACACACAAGACAGAAAGATAAAACATACAAACAGATGACAGATAAACTCAAACGCTCTCATGGACTGCACACACGCTGCCCGCATATTTTCGTGGATGCGGCTGGGACTGAGCGCCACTGTCTGCAGTCCCTCATGTTTAATTCAATCAACTCCCCCTCTGAACCCACATCATAAGAATATATGGGCAGCTTGTGCTGTCCACTGTGGGCTGAGTGACCCAACACTGCGCTTCCACACAGACTGATGCAGTGCACTGTGAGCATGCATTAACCTTCAAGACACAATGACTGCACTGTGCACAGCAATGTTTACAAGGGCATGAACCATCTGAGGCTGGTAAACAAAGAGTGTAAGACCAACTGTTTCTACAACAAGATAAAGTTTCATATAGTGAATAAATAATGGAAATAATTAGGGCTGATATTTTATGTTAAATTACTTAATTATTTAAAAAGACATATTAAAATACTTTTTTAATTATAAAATATTTATAAATGATCTCAGTCATGCCACCACACTTATGTAAATTCTGTAGTAATTACGGCTGTCAATTTAATGTTAATTTACTGAGATTAGTTATTTGAAAATACATAGTATTTTTTTTTTTAAATATATAACAAATATATAAAATATAATATTTTAAAAAATGATCTAAATTAATCATGCACTCTGAATTATATGTAATTTCTGAAGTAATTGGGGCTGACAAATGTTAATTTACTGAGACTAATTATTTCAAAATATGTACTAAACATTTAATGATAACAAAAATATATCAAATACATTTTTTTTAAAAAAGGATCTCAATTAATCATGCCACCCTATATGTAAATTCTGAAGTAATTAGGGCTCAAAATTGAATGTTAATACATATTAACAATATTTTAAAAATATTTATATATTTTTATATATATATATTTTTATATATATATATATATATATATATATATATATATATATATATATATAAAAATATTTATATATTTTTATATATATATATATATATATAATAAAATAAATAACAATAAAATATATAAAACTAATAAAATTAAATAAATAAATAATAAAATATAACTACAGATATAAAATAAAATATGTACAAAATGATCCTATGAATGAAATTAATTATGCCCCCTGACTATAAATTCTGTAGTCGTTTTCCTAAAAATAATAATTTCAAGTAAATAAAAGGGATAAACCTAACATAATAAAAATAGTCTGTAATGGGTTGGGTTAGAAGTAGGGATGCTCTATAGTATTTATAATTATCCTAATTTAACATAAAATATAAAACATAACATATGACAATATAAGTCATGTTGCTATGTTTGTGGGGACTAAAAGCTACATAAAACAGACTGAAGAATGTCTTATTTCACATACAACAATAACAAAAACTGTGTCGTGTGAGAAGGTGTGGTATAATAATTATAATTATTATATTCTAAAAACAATAGAAGTCAATAGGAGGTCCCCATGATAACAAAACTAACAAAGCTGTCTTCAGTACTACCTGAATAACTTTATAGCTTCACAAAAGGACTAAATTATGGGCTAGGGTTATAATCTACAGTAATTATAATTTGCTTAATTTAAGAAAAGTAGTCACCTAGTATGATACAAAAACACACGTGTGTGTGTCTCCACACAGCAGCTTTGTTCTAGAGCCCAGTGAGCTCACCGCAATATTCTGATATTCAAAAACAGTGAGTGGTTGGGTTATAACTTGTGGTGAGAGATTGCCCAGGGACTGAAGCTATTGTAATGCGCATGTGTTGACTGCCTGCATACGCTATATGTACAACTGTGCATGTAAAACCAAGTATACTTTGGGCTTTATGGTGTTTAAGTGTGTATACATGTATATAAGACGTTACCTGTTTCCTCCCAGCGAGTCCTGCAGCAGGCGTGTGAGTTTGGAGTCTCTGTACGGCACATGACCCGCCTTCTTACTCTGATCTCCCAATGCACTGATCACATTACCCAGGGCCAGCTGCCAAACACACACACACACACACACACACACACACAGAGATAGAGACCCGGTCACGCTCCATCGCATACTGCTATCTAAGATTAAAAGCTTTTAAATGGGCTCTCTTACAAATGAGTAAGTAGGCTCTAAAAACAATAGAGCTCTATTCGGCTCAGAACAATGGCACTTTTTGGCTTTCCTCCAGGCTTTAGCTCTTCTTCACAACTCTCCCACAATGAAATTACCTTTACTTCCTTTCATCTACTCTGACAACTACTCTAACCCAGCAGTGATGAATGTAGGAGGAGGCACAACTAATGCGATGCGAATATCACACCATAGTTAACATGGAAAAACACGACTCAGCTAAAAGGACCTTCACAATTATGATAATGAAGTCCAGGTATTTTGAAAATCCCTGACAAAGCCAGTTTTATGGTGTTGAGGTGTTGGCTTAGTGCTCATTTGAGAACTTTCTTGAGCATTTATCTAGTCATGGTTAAAGAGATTAGTCATTAAAAAATAATTCAGTCATAATCTACTCACTCTCACGTAGATAGGGAAAGTTGTGGACACATCTACTTGTTTACTATTTTCATAATTAATTGGTGAATTCCATAATTATTTTAACATTTTATTTTTTTATATAAATACAGTTTGATGGGTTTATTATTTATTATTATTTTTGTAAAATAATAAAATAAAAACTATACAATGACAAACTCGCTTAACAAACATAGAACTTTTATGAACAAAACCAATAAGAAGGCTTTATTAACAAAATGAATAAGCACAGCATACACCATAAAGGTGTGTGTGTCAATTATAAGTGTTGCGACCTTCATCAGACAAAGGTAATCATTAATGTCTGCAGGTTCCCTATTATCATTGGGTTTAAATCCAAAATATTGCCAAGTAGGAGCTTTTACATTTGGCTTTGAAACCAAATTTTCCGCCATCGTCTTGTCAGTCAGCTCGCCTCACTCTGGTCACGTGATAAATGAAATGTGACTCCTGCTGCTGATCTGTGCTGTGACTCGTTCAGCTCAGTTTTTAATTGTAGTGTCTGTTCCCTAACTGAAGTAAATTATTTTTATTACTATAAAAGAAAATCAAAACGACGGTCCTATCCCTATTATAGTTGGAGTTGGAAGAGTCTGCGTACCAGGCCACAGTTGATAGAGATGCCCTCTCTCGCTCTCTCTCCCGTGGCTCCTGTGCGTTTGAGACGCTCCGATCCCGCCAGGTCCACAAAGTGAAACTTAGCAGTGAGCGTCTCGTACTCGGGCTGAGAGATGGAGCTATCAGATACACCGTTCATCTCTCCGTTCACCTGGAGTGAAAGAGGGAAGAGTAAAGAAACGTGTGCAATCTTCAACATTTCTGCATTTTCGGTTTGCACGGACATGTTCAGTGTTGACATTTCTAATGCCGGTGGTTTTATATAATTACTTTGCTTTGTACCGCAGCAGTCTAAGACTTTAAAACTTGCGACCTGCTTATACTTGCTAACGGCTTTGTAATCCAGTAGTTTAAGTCTAGAGCTCTCAACATGATGTATGCAGCTTTAATTAATATTCACATGCGTTGTCAGTTGGTCTTGGCAAGCAGTGCTTGTTTTCTAAAGCTGCTCATGATGGTGTGTTGATGTCACTGGCAAGGCCGTACCAGCTGTGGCTGTGGACACACTCTCATCTGGCAGAGGTGGATGGTGAAGATGGCATGAGAGCGGGAGCTCTGGGCGTTCATCTGCGTGCTGGCGGTGGTGCGGGACAGAGCGCCCAGCTTCAGACACTGCAGGAGCTGAGGAGAAGTTCAGCAGGTGTGAGGGTGACAGAAATATCTACAGTGGACCGTTTATTCTAGTCACGAAAGCTTTTTATTGTCTAGCTCAAGTCATCTCAATAAGAGCCATTTAAAATAAATAAAACTACATTTGCATAGCATTTAACTTCTGTAACGTGTCATGATGTTTGAGTGAAAGCAAATATTCAACGGGAAATATTGTAGGCTGAAGCTTTCACAGAAGTTATCAACAAACTACTACTTCCAATGTGTTTTAACATTATACTACACAAAAACAAACATTGATGTTTAAATTAATAATAATAATAATAATAACAATAATAATAATAATGATGCAGAAATCCTAGTCATCATCTATATTAAATATTAATTAAACAATATTTAATATACTGTATAATATATACTACTACAACTACTATTATTATTATTATTATTATTATTATTATTATTAATAATAATAATAATAATAATAATAATAATATTTGACATTATATTACTATTCGTTTTAGTATTAGTATTATTATATTATATATTAAATATTTACGTTGTTTACTATGAACAACAACATAATATACATAAACATACATTATATACATATACACATACATACACACACACACTACAATTATTACTATTAATAACGATAATTAATAACGATAATAATATTTAATATTATATCATTTGCTATATTATTATTATAGTAGTACTCGTCTTCTATATTAAATAATTGTTGTTAATATTTAATATTTAACTACTACTACTACTACTACTACTAATAATAATAATAATAATAATAATAATAATAATAATAAACATCATATTACTATTAGTATCATATTTTAAATATTTTTGTTGTTTATTATTAAAATATATATTAAATATATATTAAAATATATACTACTAGTACTACTATTATTATTACTACTACTACTACTACTACTACTACTACTACTAATACTACTAATACTACTAATACTAATAATACTAATAATAATAATAATAATAAATATTATATATTTTTTGTTGTATTATTACTATTAAACTATTATTATTATTATTATTATTATTATTATTATTAATAATACTTGTTTAAATAAGATCCTTTGGGGTCATATTTGTATATCGCTTCTTGCAGTGATATACAAAGTAATATTATAATATTAATTACAATAATACATTTTTACAATAATACATATTAATTACAAAATTATAATTTTTATTAAATGCTTCAGTTCGTCACTGTGTTTTCAACGTAATTATATTAAAATGATGGTGCTTTCTACTCTAATTGTAGTTAGCTTCACTATATTTAAAACTAGTAGCTTGTAGCAAGACTATCTGCCATTTTTAATATAATACACTCACCTAAAGGATTATTAGGAACACCATACTAATACTGTGTTTGACCCCCTTTCGCCTTCAGAACTGCCTTAATTCTACGTGGCATTGATTCAACAAGGTGCTGAAAGCATTCTTTAGAAATGTTGGCCCATATTGATAGGATAGCATCTTGCAGTTGATGGAGATTTGTGGGATGCACATCCAGGGCACGAAGCTCCCGTTCCACCACATCCCAAAGATGCTCTATTGGGTTGAGATCTGGTGACTGTGGGGGCCATTTTAGTACAGTGAACTCATTGTCATGTTCAAGAAACCAATTTGAAATGATTCGAGCTTTGTGACATGGTGCATTATCCTGCTGGAAGTAGCCATCAGAGGATGGGTACATGGTGGTTATAAAGGGATGGACATGGTCAGAAACAATGCTCAGGTAGGCCGTGGCATTTAAACGATGCCCAATTGGCACTAAGGGGCCTAAAGTGTGCCAAGAAAACATCCCCCACACCATTACACCACCACCACCAGCCTGCACAGTGGTAACAAGGCATGATGGATCCATGTTCTCATTCTGTTTACGCCAAATTCTGACTCTACCATCTGAATGTCTCAACAGAAATCGAGACTCATCAGACCAGGCAACATTTTTCCAGTCTTCAACTGTCCAATTTTGGTGAGCTCGTGCAAATTGTAGCCTCTTTTTCCTATTTGTAGTGGAGATGAGTGGTACCCGGTGGGGTCTTCTGCTGTTGTAGCCCATCCGCCTCAAGGTTGTGCGTGTTGTGGCTTCACAAATGCTTTGCTGCATACCTCGGTTGTAACGAGTGGTTATTTCAGTCAAAGTTGCTCTTCTATCAGCTTGAATCAGTCGGCCCATTCTCCTCTGACCTCTAGCATCAACAAGGCATTTTCGCCCACAGGACTGCCGCATACTGGATGTTTTTCCCTTTTCACACCATTCTTTGTAAACTCTAGAAATGGTTGTGCGTGAAAATCCCAGTAACTGAGCAGATTGTGAAATACTCAGACCGGCCCGTCTGGCACCAACAACCATGCCACGATCAAAATTGCTTAAATCACCTTTCTTTCCCATTCTGACATTCAGTTTGGAGTTCAGGAGATTGTCTTGACCAGGACCACACCCCTAAATGCATTGAAGCAACTGCCATGTGATTGGTTGATTAGATAATTGCATTAATGAGAAATTGAACAGGTGTTCCTAATAATCCTTTAGGTGAGTGTATATTATTGGGTTAAAATTATTTTTCTCTGTTTACACCGTGGCAAAATTCTAATTATTATCTAATACACAGCTTTATATTTTTTAGAATGGTGTGCACAATAATACCAAGATTTTTTTAAGAAACAAAACAGTGTCAATTTGAATTTCATGTAGACAAATGACTCCTGCAAGACAGCCCAGGTTGGACGAGGCCGCAGTGGACAGATATCTGACCTCCTCCTCTGAGCTGACCAGCCGTGAGGTCACTCCTGTGGTGTAGATCCCTCCGCTCCCATCCTCGTGGATCTTAATGTTGGACTTCCTGCTTCGAGCCTCGGGATCGCGTGCACTGTCAAACAGGTCCAGGATCTCCTCGTTATAGAGCTGCAAGACAAATGCACACACTCTGTGACCTTCAGAGGGCAAAGGTCAAAAGGCCAGAGCCCCGCATCTTTGACCTCGGGAAGCCCAGCGACCACACAAGCTGATGGACAAGGAAATGATGAATAATGATAACGTAATTCACGACATAACAGCAAGACATGACTGGGCTTTTCCCAGCGTCCCTTACTTGGGGAAGTGACACAGAGGGACTTGATAAAATCAATTTAGGGTTCAAAGCAATAAATCAAACTGCTAACATAGAAAAACAATGTACAAAGTGCAAAAAAGACTTCTGGAAAGGACGAGACTAATGAAATAAGGGCATCTTAATGCCCTATTAAAGTCGCCCCGGGGGACGCCGTCCGTTCACAGCCGCAGGACGCAAGACAAATCTGATGAGTTCTTCCCCGCGGTGCGCCACCTTTCTGCTGAACAAACAGCAGCCTGTGCCAGACAGCAAGCGGCACGGATCGTTAAAACGCCCTGTTACAGGTTTAAACTCATTACCTAAGCCAGGACTTTACACGAGGAAGGGGGTAATCGGTTTACAGCAACACTGCTGTCTGTACACCCTGGCAGCTGAGCGCCTCCTCCTCGCCTGATGTCGGCGCTAATGACTGATATTGAATAAATATGGACTTGCGAGGCGGTTTTCTCCATGTCCCTCTCAATCACAATCGTTACGAGACAATGAGGCCCAGATAAATGGAGTCAAGAAGACACTAGGACTCCAGTCATCTGCAACATACCCAATACACACTGTAAAAATGATTACTGAAGATAGATAAAAGATTAATGCAGTAAGTTTTACAAGAAAATAATATTTCAGTCATTCTACTTAAAGGTGAAGTATGTATTTTTATGTTAAAATACATTCTCTGAACCCAGTTTATTGTTCAATGACTATTATCAGTATGCCATTGATGGGTTTAAACACTGAGCCTCCCAGGCACCATCTAAACATCGAGAGCAGTCCGCTCAGATCTGTCAGTCTCTTTCCAGCTCAACCAATAGCTAGAGTTTGGGGCGTGGCTACTGTACAGCTTCAGGTTTACTGAAGTGCAAGCCAAAATTCACTGCATTTGGACCTTCAAAGAATAAACAGAGCATGAACACGTCAAAGCGAACAGGGCATTGTGATGCAAAGCACTATAATGGACGCTTCAATGCCATCATCATCATCATACACCCGTTCAGAAAGACAAATATACCACTTTATAATGTTTACTTTGTGTCCGGTGTAGACGGACTCACACAGCTGTGGTGCATCATGTCAAAAAATGCAAATACGTTGGATGGGTTTATCATGAGACACTCGCGTTCACTACTCAAATTGCTTATTCATGACACATAGCAACACAGCTAAGTATTGCTAATATGGACCTTTTATTAAAAAGTAGCCTATATTCAGGGGTGCACATAACTGTTGCGCAGGTGCGCATGCGTGGTAAAAATAAACGATGCGCAGCAGAAAACGTGGAGGGAAGCGCTTTTGAGTACCAACATTTTTGGCATTTTTGGGGACAGGGACACATTTACTTACTGGAGTAGGATTTTTCTCCATCTCTGGTAAGATAGCAATAATGATAAGCGTGTTCATTAATAGGGGGTGCAACGGATCGCAGTTGATCCGTGATCTGTACAGTCCAGGCCCCATGGTTCGGCACGCATGTGATTCACGGATTAACTGCTAAGTTTAACCATCATAGAGTGAAAGTTTATAATTTGGACGTGTTTTGTCTTGCCAATTTACACATTCAAATGCTTTTAAACGCAGAAGAAGAGGCAAAAATAGCTGTTATCTGTGCGCACAGCCGCACACACCCGACTTGAACGGACACATACACACAAAATTGTCTCTGTAAGTATTCTCTCGGTTATGTAATAAGTGAACAGTTGAAAAAGAAACCGGATGTGTGTCAGTATATTCGGTCCGTGCATTCGGTCTTAAAGTGACAGCAGCCTAATATTCCTGCTGTTGTCTGTCATTAATGTTAATGAAATAAAAAAAAATACAGCTTTAACAATGATGAACCTGTATTTACTACCTTACTAACCTATATGCTGCATGCGAGAGGGGATTTTCATGTCTCAATATAATAAAAAGCAAGTACAGATCCTGCCTGTCATCTCTGATGCACATTCACTTGTCTAAGATGACAACAGAGACTTTTGACACAAAGACAGATGTTGACTTGTGGATGCAAACAGCAAATCACAGGCTTAACCTGGGAGAAAGAAGCAGGCCTACATCATCATCTACCATGTTCGAGAGAAATGAAGAGCAGTCACGAGGAAAGGGATGACGACAGCTTGTAGGATAAGTGTGCCGCATAAAATGTGAGTACCAAGCAGCATCTCCCGGTGCTCCTTTGAGAACCAGACCAAAAAAGTTATGTGCACCCCTGCATATATTAACCTGTTGAGACATGCCTTCTCAAGCACCCGTAAGAGATGTGTTTGTGCGGTTTGAGTTGGGGGAAGGCGTGTGATGCACAAAAGGGGCGTTTGCAAGGTTGTTTGAAAATATGCTATTGTTGTAATTTCTCTAGATGCCACTAGTGTCACAGAATCATGTACTTCACCTTTAAACAAGTAACACTTTGAATTAAACATGAAATTGTTTTTGAGTGAAAATTGTAAAAAATCCTACACAATGGCAGCAAAACTTTAGTATTAGAAAGCCACAGTTCTATTTATTTGGCCAGTCTCACCTCCAGGAACTGGGCGCTGACTTTGAAATCTGGCGGGGGAACGTCAGCGCTCTGTGCCTCTAGTCTGCGTTTTTGGATGCCCTGGAAAAGCTGTTGCACTGCCCGAGGGATGATGCCCTTCTCCTCCTCTGACACGTTTACGTCAAATCCAGTGCCCATGGTGTAGGTCTTTCCTGAACCAGTCTGCATGACAGAGCAAGACATTCACATGTACACAAAACACACATTTACAACTAGTGATCAAGTACCTGGGCAATATTTAGTCATTTTAAGATTCTCAGCATCAAAGCTTTGTCAATGGTTAATTTTCTGTTTGAAAAGATTTCTTTGTGATTTTTGGGTGTGTATTCAATTAACAATTTTGAGTATGTCTCATTTGCTGTTATTAAATTGTATGCGCAAATTGTATGTAAAAGTCATGCGCAAAATTAAAATTCTTAAATTCTTGACCCACAGTGCTGAAATCTGCAAACAAAAATACTACATTATACATTTTATTAAATGTCATAATATTTACCATTTATAAAAGTGAAGTGATTACACTAACTTCCTTCAATTGGCATAGCTTTACAACAGCAAATATGCTTCAACAATTTGATAAAATACTGTTTAAATAAACTGACAAAACTGTAGTTATATCATGATGTACATACATAATCTATTTAAATGAATCACATTTAAATCAAATTAAATGATAATTGTGATTAAATGTAATTTAATAATACAAAAATAATTTAATACAAACAATTTTATTCAAAATTTGGTAATTTCATATGCACACTGCTTTTTCTCCATGTCAAAGTTATTGATATACAATCTGTTAAATATTTTCAGCCATGGTTTTTAGCCAAATGTCTATTTTGGCCGAGAACCTAAAAAAAACCAAGCGTAGCGTCAGTTCTGGCAGGTCACGTTAGTCAAGCTCGCATCAGCTGACTGTCAGCTGATCACGTCTACCTATAGGAATACGACGTCTATCACAGCATACATATATAAGCTCCTTCGGTATTTTCCGCAGCTATCGCGTTTCTCCGGAGCTAATTACCCTCCTCCATCCCCAGCTCCTCCTGTCGTCAGTCAGGATTTGGTATTCTGATTCCCCTTGAATCAGACTAAATTCCCGAATTATTTTGTACATTTAAATATCATTATGATATCTGCAATACATTATATTGGTTCTGTTCTGTTTACCCTAAGGGGGGTTATTGCTGCTCTCCCTGCTCTTATCCATGCTAGGCTGCATGGATGCGCAGGGAGTTCTTGCCCAGAACAGAACCATACCGCCAATCCAAACTGTATGCTAATTAGGGCTGAATGATTTTGGGAAATAATCTAATTGCGATTATTTTTATTAATATTTCGATTGCGATTTAATATGCGATTATTTTTTAAGCTCTTTATCTTCTGTATTATTCAACAAAGACAAGCAATGAATCACTGTATAGTGGTGGGAATCTACAGGCACCTCATGATCCGATTCCAAAACAATTATTGATCTACTTTTTTCTTATTAATTAATCTTATTAATAAAACTTAAAAAAAAAAATATTACATTAATATGTAATTATAAGTACTTACAAAATAATTACACATTAAAAAATGTAATTAAAACAATTGCATGTCAAGAATTTTAAATATATAAACTAATACAAACCATAAAATATAAAAGCTAGTAAATAATAAAGAGTAACAAAAAAACATATTACAAGCAATGAACAAAGAGTGCTTTCAGTATTGAAGAGTATCTGAACGTTTTCCATTCAAGAGCTGTGAGTGATTTTTCTCTTTCTCAGCTTTACTGTTGCTTTATTATTAATGACGACATCATAGACAGCGGGAGATCGGCATTCACACTATTGCACAGATCTCTTTTGAAATATAAGATGTGGTTTGTCCTGTCTGTTTAATTCCTTAAGGCATTACTGACTGTGTTTGCATTCATTTTGCGTCATAAAAGCATTTTGAGACGTGCACAGCCGCATGCGCGAGCACTCTTCATAAGCGCGAGCTTTTGAAACTAAAAAAAGCCTTCTGTCAGTGAGTTTCCTATTTTTAATATATAAGCACACTGCATTCCAAACGACATAAATGAAGCCTTCGTAGAGTATTTATAAGGAAAATACCGGCAGGCGAGAACACACACTGTAAACGTAACATCAAGCAAAGCGCACGTTTCTCACAGCGCATATCCAGGCTGTGCATTGTGCAATGAAGCCCGCGAATGCCATTGTAATTCGCTTCAGCATTTCCTAATTTTATGAAATATTATTTTGTGGTTCGAGTGGTGTGTGAGAGGAAATGGAAGCAAGCAGAATACGGGTGTTTCTAAAACACACGCAGTGCCATCGCGCACCTGCAGTTAAAATCTAAGCTCAGAATTGATCCAGAATCATTGGAGAGAGAATCTTTTCTCCCACCCCTATTGTATAGTATGACCAACACAATATTTGATCAATTAAACACAAACTGTTCTTTCCTTTAGGCCAGGCCTGTAGGCATAACGTGCAAAGTTGATGCTTCTTCCGCAGACTGCTTTACTTACTCTCGTGTGTCACGTGACCAGACTGTAATCGCAGCCTTTGCGGTTAAAAAAAATTGTGTTTTATCATATCGCGATATTATCGCAAATGCATTTAATCGTTCAGCCCTAATGCTAATAGTCAATCATCTTTAATGATAGTGGTCCTGACAGAAATGAGTTTTATGAAATTTTCAGCACAAAATTTCAAGCTGCTGAAACTTTGAAGTGTTATTAGGCACAACGTGAAGCAGCAACATCAAATTATAATGTTCAAGAAATAATTAAATATACTATTATTAATATTAGATAAATGGAATAACAAACAGGGCATTATCACTATAGTATTCCTCTTTATAAACCGTAAATAAAGCTATTGTTTCCTTTTTAAATAGCGCTTGTGTCTCCTGCTGCAGGGTTGCCCATTAGCAGAACTATTCCTGTCAGGTGTTCAAGTGTCCACTCATGTTTTACTAGACTCGCATCTACTATCATACATCTTCTAACACAGTTACAGTTTGAGTGATGAACCCAGAGCGCCGCACAATAGGTGCTCTAAACGTGAAGAGCGTGTGACGAGTGGAACTCACAAAGACACCCGGCACAGCTGTCGCATCACCAGAGTGCTGAGGGAAAGGTCAGGGGGTCATGGCGGACTGATAGTGGAGTGTTAATACTTAGTATTCAGAGAAATGAATTAGCTGACGATATGAACAAAACAAAATAAAGCAAACCAAAAAATGGTGTAATATGATTCAGATAAAGTGTGTGAGCGTGTGTGGCTGTCTTTGCTAATCTTTGAACCATTACAAACAACTCATCTGCCATTTCTGGATCACAGTCTCTGTGTAAACGTGCAGGTATACACATCGTTTTATCAAGTATGGTAGACCTTACTTGTCCATAAGCGAAGACAGTTGCATTGTATCCCTCGAAGCAGCCTTCAATGAGCTTGTGAACGCAGGCGCTGTAGATCTGGTGCTGCTGAGCGTCCAAATCAAACACAAAGTCATACGTAAAGGCCTTGTCTTTACCCAAGAGCACCTGGGGCTCCCCGGGAGTAACCAAGGTGCAGATGTGACATCCCTCTATCTTTTCCTTTGCCATCTGCGGCCGGATCCTGATGAAAAGAACAAAAAACAATTCTAAGTGAAAAAACTGAACAAGACAACAAAAGGCAAAATATCAAGTACATATGTTGCAGCCATGTCATGTGGGAACTGCTGTATTTGATAAATCTGAGAATCTACTGAGACAGAAGCTATTCATTTCCACAAATGGAAATGGTTCAATGTTTATAAAGCCAAAAAGCTGACTGGATGGCTAGACAACTCTATCTTTATCTCTTAGGTTAATAATACAGCATTATAAATAGAAAACTTATTATCAATAGTAAAAATATAAGAAATATCAGAGAGAAATAGAGGTATAAACCAAACTATTTTTTAATGGCTGTTTCACTCCGCAAGTGTGAGGGTGTGTACAACATTCGCATGTAAATGGTCAACAACACAAACAACCAAGAGAACCGCTCCGATCATGTCGTTTCAGTTATGCTTGATATGTTTACAAGACAGCAAACTGCGGATAAAAAAAATAAATAAAAAAAAACACATACATATACACATATATACATATACATATACATATATATATATATATATATATATATATATATATATATATATATATATATATATACACACACACACACACACACATACATATATACATACAGTGGGGAGAACAAGTATTTGATACACTGCTGATTTTGCAGGTTTGCCCACTTACAAAGCATGTAGAAGTCTGTAATTTTTATCATAGGTACTCTTCAACTGTGAGAGACGGAATCTAAAACAAAAATCCAGAAAATCACATTGTATGATTTTTAAGTAATTAATTTGCATTTTATTGCATGACATAAGTATTTGATACATCAGAAAAGCAGAACTTAATATTTGGTACAGAAACCTTTGTTTGCAATTACAGAGATCATACGTTTCCTGTAGTTCTTGACCAGGTTTGCACACACTGCAGCAGGGATTTTGGCCCACTCCTCCATACAGACCTTCTCCAGATCCTTCAGGTTTCGGGGCTGTCGCTGGGCAATACGGACTTTCAGCTCCCTCCAAAGATTTTCTATTGGGTTCAGGTCTGGAGACTGGCTAGGCCACTTCAGGACCTTGAGATGCTTCTTACGGAGCCACTCCATAGTTGCCCTGGCTGTGTGTTTTGGGTCGCTGTCATGCTGGAAGACCCAGCCACGACCCATCTTCAAAGCTCTTACTGAGGGAAGGAGGTTGTTGGCCAAGATCTCGCGATACATGGCCCCATCCATCCTCCCCTCAATACGGTGCAGTCGTCCTGTCCCCTTTGCAGAAAAGCATCCCCAAAGAATGATGTTTCCACCTCCATGCTTCACAGTTGGGATGGTGTTCTTGGGGTTGTACTCATCCTTCTTCTTCCTCCAAACACGGCGAGTGGAGTTTAGACCAAAAAGCGAAATTTTTGTCTCATCAGATCATATGACCTTCTCCCATTCTTCCTCTGGATCATCCAGATGGTCACTGGCAAACTTCAGACGGGCCTGGACATGCGCTGGCTTGAGCAGGGGGCTCAAGCGTGCAAGATTTTAATCCATGACGGCGTAGTGTGTTACTAATGGTTTTCTTTGAGACTGTGGTCCCAGCTCTCTTCAGGTCATTGACCAGGTCCTGCCGTGTAGTTCTGGGCTGATCCCTCACCTTCCTCATGATCACTGATGCCCCACGAGGTGAGATCTTGCATGGTGCCCCAGACCGAGGGAGATTGACCGTCATCTTGAACTTCTTCCATTTTCTAATAATTGCGCCAACAGTTGTTGTCTTCTCACCAAGCTGCTTGCCTATTGTCCTGTAGCCCATCCCAGCCTTGTGTAGGTCTACAATTTTATCCCTGATGTCCTTACACAGCTCTCTGGTCTTGGCCATTGTGGAGAGGTTGGAGTCTGTTTGATTGAGTGTGTGGACAGGTGTCTTTTATACAGGTAACGTGTTCAAACAGGTGCAGTTAATACAGGTAATGAGTGGAGAACAGGAGGGCTTCTTAAAGAAAAACTAACAGGTCTGTGAGAGCCGTAATTCTTACTGGTTGGTAGGTGATCAAATACTTATGTCATGCAATAAAATGCAAATTAATTATTTAAAAATCATACAATGTGATTTTCTGGATTTTTGTTTTAGATTCCGTCACTCACAGTTGAAGAGTACCTATGATAAAAATTACAGACTTCTACATGCTTTGTAAGTGGGCAAACCTGCAAAATCGGCAGTGTATCAAATACTTGTTCTCCCCACTGTATATATCATATTTTCTGACTGTTTACATTAGTTTTTTATAATACACCATACTTTCACCCAAACTGAATAATTAAAAACAAGTTTAAATGGGTAAATTTTGATTCTACATTTTCTTTTCCAGTTCTTGTTAAAACATACTAGACATGCTTATTCTGTGCATTTTGAGCACTTTTTGTGTAAAATCATATTTATTTTGTCCATCAAAAGTGTACTTTCACTTTAATTGAGCGTCAGCAGCGCAGCAGAAATAGACTCTGTGCTGAAACCCCCGCTTCACTGCTGCTCACGCGGCGCGGCGCAGCACTCCTGCTCCCGGTGTGAATGCTCTAATCTGTTAACATGCATGACGAAAAAAACATGCTCTGCTCACGGCCATAACTATTAAAGCTGCTGTCAATTAAATGAGAATTGCAATGGTCAAAAGAAAGAAGTCAGAGAAATGAATGATTTTTACTAGCAGTGAACTTGAAATGTTATTTTTTGTTAGTTATATAAAGTTTTTAAATCAAAAGGTTGTATTGTTTTACTCCTGTCCCAATTTTCAATCTTAAACTATAAAAAAATCCATAATAAAAATATTAATTTAAACATGTTTAAAAGTATGACAAATCTAAAAGAATGAAACTTTCTAATATTTGTTGTGTAAGTGATTTATATACATTTTTCAACAACAACAAAAAATTGTCCCACAGCTGGGGCGTCATTTTCACCACACAGAACAATTTTGCCTCTAATAAAGTTCTATTGAAAGTGAGTGTACTTGTTCACCAAGGGCACAACAGTGTCAGTGAAGAGTATGCTTGAGATGAAATGTGAAAAAGGTATGAGAAATCAAAGTAAATAACAAATTTGAGCAGAGTATTTTATATTTGTGCACAATTTCCAATTAAGCTGTAATATTGTAATATTATGAATTTATGTGAAAAATTTAAAATTTTACTGTATTTGTTTGTTTTTAGCATATAAAAAAATCCTAGCTGTGAAATTAGCCTTAACAAGGCAAAGGAGTGAAGACCTTTTATTACACAAATATTAAAGAATTTCCATCACTGTCATTTCCATTACAGAGTTTGAGATGTGGTGGAAATGATACTGTGGTGTGAACTTTAATTACTTTCAGGAAAAAATTAAAAAGATGCTGACTTCTTTTGTGATGCACGTACACAAAAAATAATGTGAATACCTATTATTATGGGGTTGATATTGTTTGTGTAGGCTAGAGTTAAAAAACAAATGTTGCAATTATCTTTTATTTATCTTTTTGTTGTCTATATTCTCTAGGTTGTATATCAGTGTAGTGTAAGTTGTGTTCATCAGTGTTAAGTACAAGCCGTGGATGAAATGGGTGATTATGTCACTTCTAATAAGGGCAAATCATGGGAGCCTGTTTGGCAAAACTGTCTGTAACCTTAACAGCCAAATTATCTGGTGTTTTAAGAGCAACAGTCTTTATGATTATGACTGCGTGCATACACAAACCATGGCAAAACTTCATCAGCGAAGAATAGTGGGCGAAAACAGAAACTACTGCAGCAAAGTGACAGCAAACCTCAGTATTCACCTTAAAGCCCTTGTTTCCATAAACAACCATCACAGGGAGCTTCACAAATCTAACAACCACGAAAGAGCTGCATTTTGAATGCGAGTAAGATAGTGTCGTGATCATAAAACCTGGTCAGTGCGAGCACCAAGATGAACTTCAGTATTCAAATATCTTCAATCACCTGACTTGAATCTCACTGAACTGTGAGCAGTTTTGGAGAGAAGAGTGAGAAGCCGATTCTCTCCTCCAACATCTCTAAAGTAATTAGCAGATGTTCTGACAGACAATGTTCAATAGAGGCTATTCAAAAGTTGCATGAATCAATTGTAAGGCGGCTGGAAGCTGTTTTAAAGGCAAATGGAAATATTGCCTGTTTTCCAGGTGTTCACATTATTTTGTCCAACCCCTAGATACACTGTGTAAGTGGACAAGTAAAATATCTAGTGAGCGTGTGGAAATTGTTTTAAGACCACAGGGCCAAAAGTGCCATTAGTTACCCAAAAAGTAATTCTGAAATGACATGAATGCACCAATGGTAATGTGGAAATGAGGACATAGGCCTCATTATTATACAGTAAGAACCAACAATTTTCTACCTGGCTGAAAGAACAGGTTAAAGCACGTTCATTAACGGAGAAGAAGCAAACACTTCTCGCATTAACATCAAGGTTAATTGAGTCTCCAGGCTTAAAAAAAAAATAATAATAATTCATTAAACAATTAATTGAATCAAGTCAATTAGCTTTTGCTTGGGGCATTTCTGGTGAGCTGATACACATTCATCTCTACTATGAACAGTTTCTTTCTAATACAATTGTATCAACTGACAAAGTGAACTGTTCATCTGACATTATCTTCAACAAATGAACAAGACTGAATTCAAAGAGATTACGAGGAACCTGCCCTTTTGATTACAATCAACTTGCCTTTAGCTTGTATCTCTTTTTATCATTCAGAACATTATGGCCAACTTGTTTGTTACTTTCATTAAAAGGTAAAACTGAAAAACCAATCAGAAAACCTTGAAACCACATAGCAAGATGCTATAAACCATTCACAACCACAAATGGGTGTATTGTGTTTGGATAATGTCAAAATCTAATTTTAAACTGCATTGTAATTGACCACCAAGTTAGACCCCATCACTCCTGGATGATAACAGCCCTATTGTCCTCCATCTCTGATACACACTGACTAACAGACACACACACACACACGGCTGTTTAGCTCAGTTACATAAAAGAGGCCCGGAGAGACACAGCAACACTGAGAACATGTTACGTACGGACTGACCACTTGCTCTTTCTGACATACACACGTTTATATGAATGAGGACATACTACAGGCTTAGACTATTGTCTTTCAATTCTTAGTCAATTCTTATGACTACAGACCAACCTAACCCCACCCATAAAAGAAAACCTTCAGCATTTTTAGAATTAAACGTACACAGTAATTTTTATCTTTAAAATGTTTCACACATTTAGAAAACAAATACATTTTAAAAGTACTATTATTTCTTTTAAAAAAATAAATACATGAATACATTTTTTTCATACAATTATTTTCTTAATTTGTGAAGCGTTTTAGCAAGAAAAGTTCATGAGTGCAACTTTAAAGGTTTAAAGGGTTTATATAAATAAATAAATAATATAATAGAAATAAATAAACATTTATATGTGAATAAAAGCCTAAATTCAATCTGTTCATCATATAAAGCGATCACGTCTTCAGAAAATTTGGACTAAACTGCTGACTTCATATGGATTCGTTTTACGATCTCTTTATGAACTTTTTAAAGCGTCACAGTGGTAGTTGCGTAGCTGTCAATGGAGGGACAGAAAGCTCTCAGATTCTTCATTTGTGTTCCGAAGATGAACAAGTCTTACGGGTTTGGAACGACATGAGGGTGAGGAATTAATGAGAGAATTTTCATTTTTGGATCAACTATCCCTTTAAGAGTCTATGATTTGATCATTATTGCAGTGATTCTTATGTTTCTAGCATGTTATATGTTTGGCAACAGTTCTTCCAACTCTAATTGATGGAGTGTGTAGCTTTTCATTTCTTAAACAACCATGTAGGAAGACACATCATGGCCATATTCCAGGATGATAATGTCAAGATTCATCAGGCTCAGACTGTGAAAGAATGGTTGTGAGGGAGCATGAAGAATCATTTTCACCTCTGAGTCCAGACCTTAAATTCATTGAAAGTCTTTGGGATGTGCTGGAGGAGACTTTACAGAGTGCTGGACTCTTGCATTGTCCATACAAGATCTTGACCAAAAATTGATGCACTTCTTTGCATATTTAAGGTCTAAATAAGTACATTCTCACCTAAAAACTCTTAAAACTACATTCCATGACACAATAACAGTAGTATTTGTAAAATTGTGGTGGTTTGCTCGTCCATGACACTCGCTGTGAGAGAAATGTTGCAAGCGAAGTGATGCAAACGGTGAAACCAGTGCTGATACTGGGGGAATATCACATGGCTGGAAAAGGCTCTCAGCCAATCAGATTTGAGAAACAGAATGCAAATATACAGATACACACATAATATAATTATAGAAATTTTTATATAAATTAATAAATGTATTTATTTTACATTATTTTGTCATATTTAGCAAACTTCTGGGGACCATTTTTTATTTAGTACAAACACACCACAATCTGCAAAGAAGTCCCTTGTGTTACGAGATCAGCAAAACATAAAACAGACCACAAACACGCAGTCAGTAGCAGTTCAGACACGGGCAGCGTATGTTAGTCGCATTTAAAGCCTAATTCTGTGTGTGACATTGATCATTAGCATCTACAGCTGTGAGGGATGCACAAAACGACCGAATGCGGCAGGAAATGAGAGAGAACCATGAATAATCAATTAACAAGAGCACACATGCACAGTCACACACATGCCACAGAATGCAGACTCAATCCTTTCGGCTTCACACACACATCTATCCAAATCTACCCATCCTCCTCTCTCTGGCCTCAGCTGGGTCTCAGCCTCTCTTTTATCCCGTTCCACAGTCAGAAGAGAAGCATAATCTATAGAGCATTGATCAGGAGGACAAACACAACACGAGGCGCTCCCCTGAGAGGATCACACACTAAAAATAACCCCCACGCTGGAGGATTACACATCCGCTTTAAAGCTGTGAACAAACGCACCGCATCTTTACCTGCCATCAAACACTGATTCTAGACCAGCTGAAGCCACAGAAATACTCTAACACGGTCCTCAAAATTGTTTTCAGATCAGTGCGTCAAAGGCACATCCTTATTGGCTTGATCCGTTTATCTTAAAGAGCCATGCAATTTATAATTTCCTGTGAGATAAAATAATGTGAGATTAAATAATTATGTTAATATTCCACATAACAAAGTCATTTAATTCCCACAGGGCTGGAATTTAAATAGGGTTGGGACTTAGCTAGTCCTACTGGTGTCATTATCAATTTTTAATTATGCAAAACGATTAATCCAAAACATAAACAGCATCTTTAGATGAGTCAGATGAAAATCACAAAAAAATACTGTGCTTCCCAATGTGTCAAGGCGCAATTCAGAATATGGTTAAAGTATCTCAGTGGCTCTAAATTAGACTCATAAACAAGAAATCATATGTTGGGCCTCCCATTTTAATATCTGCAGTGATCCATCATTCCTGTCCGACAGTCACGTCACCCACGTATGCTCCTCACACATGACAGCGGGAGACATCTGTCCGCCTGCTGCCTCTGTGAGTGTTTGTTTGTGTATGTGTACAAAACAAAAGGAAGTGTGTCATCAGTCTCCTCCGACTGCACTTCCTGGCCTGAAGAGGGAAGTTCTTGCCACATCCTTCAGTTAGTGCAGTCTAAGACTATGGTGAGGCCACCGTAACCGCAGAGACTCATTTTCCCACTTAAACGCATTAAAAAAAAAAAAAACCTTTATTATGTTAAAAGCAGCTTTCTCACAAAATGTGGTGTCTTAAAGTAATGTTATGAGCATATACTATACTTTAGCTACTATACACTGTTGAATAACAGATTATGGCAGTACCAGTCACATGCTGTCCATGAACATTAATGGATTTACAATGAAAGTTGATGTGGCAAGACAGCCACCGGAATAAATATTAAAAGAAAACACCATTTCAAAAGTATTGCCACAAGACTTAAAACTATATACGTGTCTAGTGCAATAAAACTGCCTACCAGCCTTGTCTTTGCAAAGTTCAACTCCTGTCATAAGTATGCAAAGCCAAAAAACTTTGAAATAACATCAGGAAGGGACGCAATGTACCAAAGTTTGTTTGAAAGAAGCCTCTTACACTTATTTATTTGATCAAAAATACATTAATATAAACAATAACATTATGAAATATTATTTAAATATATTTTAAAAATGTAATTTATTCCAGTGAATTTTCAGCATCATTACTCAGTACTTCATGATCGTTACTTCAGTAGGGCTGCACAATATTGGGAGAAACTGACATTGTGATATTTTGTGATAATTTGTTATTGCGATATGAAAACATATATTATACCAGTATTCAGGTACAGAACACACAATATCGCTACGATAGCCCTACTCTTCAGTGTCACATGATCCTTCAGAAATCATTCTAATATTCTGATTTGCTGCTCAAGAAACATTTCTGGTAACACTTTATTTTAGGGTTCAATTCTCGCTATTAATTAGTTGCTTATTAGCATGCATATTACTAGGCTGTTTATTAGTACTTTTAAAGCACATATTAATGCCTTATTCTGCATGATCATATTCTACATCCCTTAATCCTACCCAATGCCTAAACTTAAACGCTACAAAAACTACCTTACTAACTATTAATAAGCAGTAAATTAGGAGTTTATTGAGGCAAAAGTCGCAGTTAATAGTGAAAATGTGTTCCCCATACTAAAGTGTTACCACATTTCTTATTATCAGTGTTGAAAACAGTTGTGCTGCTTCATATTTTTTTGTGGGAAATTCTTTGATGAATAGAAAGTCAGAAAAAGAACTAGAAATCTTTTGTAACAACTAAAAAGTCACTTTTGATCAATTTAATGTGTCCTTGCTGAATTATTACTTTAAAAAAAAAAATCTTACAAACCCCAAACTTTTAAATGGTCATGCATTAGGTTAGTCTAGTTATCCAATCACATCCTCTGCTCAGGCAAAGTCACATGAGTTTTTTGTTGTGCATCGAGGGATTTTTTTGGTAAATGTTTTTCCATTGTAGTTTATGCGTATGTCTCCTTGCCAGATAAAATCTATTGACCTCAATTGAGCACATACATTTTTATGCGCATTTGTATAATTTATGTGCATCTTGCCATTTTCATCCAGCGTTTTTTATGCAATATCCCAAAATGCACATAAAAACGTAAATGGAGCACTTTAACAAAAAGGTCATTTCTGTCTTAAAATGCTACAAACTATCTTGCCCCATAGAATTCAGTTGTATTATATTATGGTAAAGATGATTTTTGTTCGTTTTAACTTAATAATGAGTCAAATTTATTTTACTGTGGTAATCAAATGCGGTCCATAAAGCATAATGTATACTAAAGAATGACGGAATCAGAAATATGCATTTCAGTCTATATTAAAAGTATATTTCATCCAAAAATTTAACTTCTGTCATAATTTACTCTCATGTCGTTCCCAACCTGTATGACTTTCTTTCCTTAAGCAAAACACAAACAAAGATATTTTGAAGAATACAACAGTTTTGGTGACCATTGACTTTCATTGAATAGAAATAGATATCACATAGAAAACAGTTGAAACATTCCACAAAATATCTTCTTTTGTCTTCAGGCTAAAGAAAGTCATTCAGGTTTGGAATGAGTAAATGATGACAATTTTTCACAAAAAGTGAAGCTTCCAGATCACTTTATGGCAGATACATTTCATTGCAAAGCCAAAAGCATTTATTTGTGTGCATATTTGGATGCCCACCAACATTCCTGGGCTTTGTTTTCAGGAAATTGAAGTGGGCAAGGGTACGATCAAACAGCCACATGTGTGATGAAAACAGGATCTGAAAGACAGAAAAATGCAAGGTTGGCCGTCCAATCACATGACGATTCATTGAGAGGACAAAGGGTGCCACACAAGCTTCCCTCTTCTTCTGTCAGCACTGTACCGCCCCAGTCAAAGATCATTCGGGCGACATCTCCTTGATGACAAACAGCGTTTAATCATGACTTGATTACAGTTAACTTTATGTAAATATTCTGTCCGATATCTTCTACTGTAACTCAAAGATACCCACACAAATGGCCAGTTGAGTATTGCCAATTAGAGCCGGCATTTATGGATGGAGAATCTCATCTGGGCCTCTGTCCAAAGGACCCACGCTACTCCGAGCCAAGAGCCATTCGACTGGCAATAAACTCTTTGTTACAACCAAGTCTTTAAAATTTATGCGGCACTAAAAGGCCTTATGTTCATAAGAGCTATGAAGTGAGTAAAAAGGAAGTTTGTATATAGTAAAGCAGAGGATCTGCGATTGTTTTGACATCATCACCTCCCCCTCCAAATCCAAAGTCAACTCTTCCTCCCATCTCTCACTCTCTCCATCCAGCGCCTGGAAAAACAGATCAGTGGGTCATAAGGGAGGGGCGGCAGTGCAGGAAACGGACCTCCATTTCCTCTCATGACAGACCCTTTAACAGCCAGATCACATACGTGATTGCCTGAACCCGTTTACGCGAGCTGATGCAAGGTTCTCCCCCATACAAACCATAATGTAAAAGATTTGAATAACCGCTCGTTTACTACATCGCTTTGTGTCTCTCTCGAACAGAGACGTTTTGTATTCGTCTCACTCACCGGTTGGACGCACACAGGAGCACTTCTTTAAAAGCAGTCTCTCAAGACGACAAAAGGCATGTATGTGTGTGCCAAGGCTAGTACTCTTGGACACTTGTATTGTGCTGACAAAGCATTCAGCATTTACTTATTGCAAAGGCCATGACAACACATGAAAAGATTAAAAAAATTAATACAGTACTTTGTTTTTAATTAAAGTGCCCCCCATTATGCTTTATCGAATATTACCTTTCATGCAGTATGTAGCTGTTTGTGAATGTAAAAGGTCTGCAAATTTTAAATATCAAAGTGCACAACATATAAAATTATTGTTTCCTAAAAGAAAGAATCGATTCTTAACTGCCAAAACGAGTCATCAGCAAACAACGTCTACTTTACCCCGCCCTCAAACACTGTAGTTGTAGCTGAGATTAGAATAGTTTGTTTCATGTTATTCATGTTGAGAAAAACCACTTTGCTGCACTTCCAAGGGATAAGATTGATACGGTAAAACTGATGCCATCATTACTGTTCGTATCACTGTGTATCAAGTGCTGAGGAAGATCCTGAGCTGAAATTCAGATACGCTAATGGGCGTTTGGTTTCCAACATGTGCTGTAAGCGGTCGACCAATCACAATAGACTGAGCCATCTGGCCAATCAGAGCAGAGTAAACCAATCACAACCGACTGGGGGCGTCTGACCAATCAGAGCAGAGTAGACCAATAACAACAGACTGGGTCATCTGTCCAATCAGAGCAGAGTAGACCAATCACAACCGGCTGGGCCGTCTGACCAATCAGAGCAGAGCAGAGTAGACCAATCACAACAGACTGGACCATCTGACCAATCAGAGCAGAGTAGACCAATAACAACAGACTGGGTCATCTGTCCAATCAGAGCAGAGTAGACCAATCACAACAGACTGGGTCATCTGACCAATCAGAGCAGAGTAGACCAATCACAACAGACTGGGTCATCTGACCAATCAGAGCAGAGTAGACCAATCACAACAGACTGGGCCATCTGACCAATCAGAGCAGAGTAGACCAATCACAACAGACTGGGCCGTCTGACCAATCAGAGCAGAGTAGACCAATCACAACAGACTGGGTCATCTGTCCAATCAGAGCAGAGTAGACCAATAACAACAGACTGGGTCATCTGTCCAATCAGAGCAGAGTAGACCAATCACAACAGACTGGGTCATCTGACCAATCAGAGCAGAGTAGACCAATCACAACAGACTGGGTCATCTGACCAATCAGAGCAGAGTAGACCAATCACAACAGACTGGGCCATCTGACCAATCAGAGCAGAGTAGACCAATCACAACAGACTGGGCCATCTGACCAATCAGAGCAGAGTAGACCAATCACAACAGACTGGGCCGTCTGACCAATCAGAGCAGAGTAGACCAATCACAACAGACTGGGTCATCTGAACAATTAGAGCAGAGTAGACCAATCACAACAGATTGGGCCGTCTGACCAATCAGAGCAGAGCAGGCTCTTGGAAAGGAGGGGTTTAGAGAGACTGAATCCTTCATCGAGCCGTTTCAGATGCTGTGAGAAAAGAGCTGATGCTGCAATGGATATTATGAGAAAATTAAATGAGTGTTTTTTGACCTTGTATGCATGTAAACCTATTGTAAGAGACTCCAAAACAAAATTAGGAACCTTTAAAATAGCATAATAGGAGCACTTTAGCTAAAATTTCGTTTTATATAAATAAAAAGTAACATACATGCATAGATATATAATTTAATTATAAGACAAACAACAAATATATAGGATATATCTTTGCTTTAGGATATATTTACCTTGTAATCCCACCCCTATTACAGCGCGGATCGGGCCGCATTTTTCTGTCCGAGCCCGGCCCGCGTCCGTCAGAGCAGTAACCGAACCCGACCCGAGACCGACAGGCATTAAGATATTTATGTCCGAGCCCGACCCGAACCCGACACAGTTAAAATCTATTTTTTTCTACAGCCACATGTAACCTAATATGCAATATTCACGCACGTGTTGCGCGTTGTCACAGCTACATAAACAAATTTCCGCACACAGGAAGACGGATGTTAGGGTAATATTTTAAATTTATTTTAATCACAGAAACAAACCTTTGCATCAAGTTAAACAGGCCCATTGGCTACCTACATAATAAGCTGATTTAAATTTCAAATGTTCAATGCCTTATCGCGCTGACATGACCGAGCCAGACCCGAACCCGAACATCATTTCTAAATATCTGTCCGAATCTGGCCCGGCCCGTCGGGGACCGTCGGGGACCGTCGGGTCC
The DNA here is from genome assembly GCA_039654105.1 of Coreius guichenoti. Taxonomy (NCBI): domain Eukaryota; kingdom Metazoa; phylum Chordata; class Actinopteri; order Cypriniformes; family Gobionidae; genus Coreius; species Coreius guichenoti. Next base: position 32,235,545 of record CM077188.1, on the reverse strand, counting down.
CATCGGGCTCGGGTCGGGTATCCATCCTCTAACCCCTATATACCATCTGCAGAAGTGTATCTCACACGCACTAAACACACGGTAACCAAAGCATGACACAAAGGGTGATGACACCAGTACAAACCCTGTAGTGTGGCGCCTTTTACTCGGTCAAATTCATCATTCAGCAATTCCAAGTCTCCTAAAAACAAATGCTTTAGTCTTTTGATTGTGGTGTTGACTGAACTCCAGTTGTGTCCAGAAGCCGTCTGGCTGATAAGATTAACTGCGTCAACTCCATTGAGGGCTCTAGTGAAGAAAAAAAACACTAGTGGACCAATCAAACCAATAATAGGCTTGAAGGTTTTATCTTTCTTTTCTGTGTGAGGGGAATAGGATATGGAGAACACTGCACACACAGCTCACAATCTTCAACATATAGGTGTGAAAAGCCCAAGCGACATCTCCAGGATTTCCCTCAGCTGCCGCCAGGGCCAAACAGATCTGATTGCCGGCCAAACATTTCTGAATAAACAAAGTTTTCATATCCAAAACACCATATTCATCATATTCATATATGCTACAGGTTACCAGTTTTCCCACATTTTGAATGTGTCTATGTTATGATTACAGCAAGAACAGGAAAAAATCTACTCAGGAAAGGCTTTCGCCGAACTCCCATCCGGGACAGAACTGTCTCTCCTACTTTTCTCAGAGAGTATCTCTCTAAACCATCAGTCCATTTGCCTGAGGACTGGAACAATTTGCATACAACCCTCAGAAGCACAGACATATATAGAAAGCTCATTTCTCATGCAGTTTTCTTTCAACTTGCTAATTTAAATAATATCCATCGGGGATTTAAGGCCCGTTCAAACCAAGAACGATCACAAAAAAAGATAAAATAACGATAACTATATTAGCGTCCACATTAATGCATGCCATCGTTCTGTTTATACCATCCATCCAAAGTTATGTGCAAAATTGGATGAAAAAAAAAAGTCACTTCCTGGGAAATTGGCGCAAAATATCTGTAATAATAAGAATTTATGCACACCTTGGTGTTTCCATCCAATATCCCAAAATGCACATATAAATAGGTGGATGGAAACATTGTGACAGGTTCACAAAACATCTGCACTAAAATGTTTTGCTCAAACTAAGTTATGGCCAATAACAGGTAAATGACTGATATTAAAATTCTATACTAATTTGGTTAAACTCAAACATTTTGAGATTTGCTAAAAATTTAATTTTACAGTGTTATTAAATTATCACTATTTTTAAATGAACTTTAAGTGAGCGTTAAGTGACTTAGAAATATCTGCCACATTTTACTCTTATCATTGGTTCTTTTAGGAATAATGGTATCCATCATAATTCATCCTTATTACTTCACCTAGTAAATGTTATTTCAGTACTATTTATATACTATTATAGTGTTTATTAATATTTGTTATGTGCTTTCATAATGTTTAGCTTTTAGTACTTCAACTTAATTAGAAATAACTAACTAAGTTTTCTAAGATTCGATTTTTCATCCAACATTTGCATTTTATTTCAGGTTTATTTCAATGCCAATTTTTGAAAAAAGTTTTAGTTATAGTAAACAATGTGACGTGTAAATGTGGATGATCATGTGTTAATGTGTTTATCAGATGCAGGCCATTTTTTGCAGCTTTTTGGACTGAGGAGGAAGTTTTGATTGCTGAAAGCTCTTTTCAAGGAAAATTAGATCAAGGAAAATTAGATTTCTTGTAACATGCCCCTTTAAGCATATTAACAGATGAATACAAGCTGTAGTACGACCTCTCACTCTCTCTCACACACAGCGCTGTGTGAGGTTTATTGTACTGGTACTGACCACAGCATAATAAAAACACTCACACATCCACACAAACTTGGCTGCCAAGCCAAGGACAACAATCAGAATCCGCTTACAGTGTGTGAGTGTGTGTGTGTGCCATCTGTGTGAACCTGTCTGTCTCACACACACACTTGTGAAACATCAGAACCATGTCAGCACAATTTAGGAGCTGATCAATCCTGACGGCTCTCTAGGCCAGACACCCGAACGCAACAGTTAAAGGACACTAATTCTTGGCTCCATCACAAAAATGACTCACAGAGCAGTCCTTCATTCTGAAGGCTCTATCGCTGCTCAAACAGACACAATGCAGGCCGGATTCGAACCTACGAAAACACAGAAAAAATTAAAAACACGAAATTTCTAATAAAAAAAATGAAATAATTCAATTAAAAATTGTTAAAATTAATAAATTGTTTTTTTTTATTCAATTAATTTGATTATTAAAATTGAATTAAACCATTAAAAACAGAATGCAGAAAAAATGTACATAACACAGATTTTGGGAAAAAAATCTTTTTTTTGGGTATGAGTGTGTGTGACCTTTCGTCGCCCTGTGGGCCCCTTTTTGAAGGTAGAGTCTCTCCAGATGTCAGAACTCCTTCCCACGGTCCACTTTTTCCCACCTCCACCCACACCAAAATGCTTCCACCAACCTTCTCCTCTCTTTTTAAATATATCTTGCCCTCCTACTACTGATTTCTTCAGCTCCTCGACCTCTAATGTCCTCTAAGCTACGTCACTGCCCTCTGCTCCATCTCTGCCTCTTTCCTAAACTCAATCCTCCAAAATGAGTTCCTTCATCTCTCATATCCTCTCTCTCCCGAGTCTCCAGATACAGTCGGATGACGCAAATGTGTTCTAGAGATTAGGATTAGCTTGTCCTGTCATGCACATGTGCATAAACACACAAAAGACACGCAGACACACACCTGGCAAAGAGTGCAAACAGCTGCTGCCAAAAGCCCATGTGCTTTGATTATATCTGCACAAAACACACACACATCTACAGGGTTTCATCTAACTTTAAGTGAAATGCGGTAGTTCTTGGCATTGCGATGAAGAGGAATTCATGAAAATGTAAACAGTAAAACACGCCTGTGTGTGTGTGTATGTGAGAAAGAGATAAAAAGAATGAGTAAGTGTGTTTGTGGTTTTCTTGGACCTCTCAAGGAAGAGGAGGATGTCTGGAGCTTCACCTCAAACACACACCAGTGCCTCCTTCGTGCCCTTTAGAAAAGAGGTTATTAAACTGCTGGTTTTAACCGAACGGAAAACTCGCCCCCAGCTCCCGTTCACGTTATAGAGACTCTGATCCGATACCTCAGGGAAACTGTCCACGTGTCACATAATTATGTCACGGTCATATTCCAGTGTTTTTATGAGCAAGATGAGGGGCATGTGAATGCGACAACAGAAGTAAACAAAAAAAACCTGAAAAGGGGTTTGAAATTACAAACCCGATTCCAAAAAAGTTGGGACACTGTACAAATTGTGAATAAAAACAGATTGCAATGATGTGGAAGTTTCAAATTTCAATATTTTATTCAAAATACAACATAGATGACATATCAAATGTTTAAACTGAGAAAATGTATCATTTTAAGGGAAAAATAAGTTGATTTTAAATTTCATGGCATCAACACATCTCAAAAAAGTTGGGACAAGGCCATGTTTATCACTGTGTGGCATCCCCTCTTCTTTTTATAACAGTCTGCAAACGTCTGGGGACTGAGGAGACAAGTTGCTCAAGTTTAGGAATAGGAATGTTGTCCCATTCTTGTCTAATACAGGCTTCTAGTTGCTCAACTGTCAACTGCATCTTCCTCTTTATGATGCGCCAAATGTTTTCTATGGGTGAAAGATCTGGACTGCAGGCTGGTCATTTCAGTACCCGGATCCTTCTTCTACGCAGCCATGATGTTGTAATTGATGCAGTATGTGGTCTGGCATTGTCATGTTGGAAAATGCAAGGTCTTCCCTGAAAGAGACGACGTCTGGATGGGAGCATATGTTGTTCTAGAACTTGGATATACCTTTCAGCATTGATGGTGCCTTTCCAGATGTGTAAGCTGCCCATGCCACACGCACTCATGCAACCCCATACCATCAGAGATGCAGGCTTCTGAACTGAGCGCTGATAACAACTTGGGTTGTCCTTGTCCTCTTTAGTCCGGATGACATGGCGTCCCAGTTTTCCAAAAAGAACTTCAAAATTTGATTCGTCTGACCACAGAACAGTTTTCCACTTTGCCACAGTCCATTTTAAATGAGCCTTGGCCCAGAGAAAACGCCTGCGCTTCTGGATCATGTTTAGAAATGGCTTCTTTTTTGACCTATAGAGTTTTAGCCGGCAACGGCGAATGGCGCGGTGGATTGTGTTCACCGACAATGTTTTCTGGAAGTATTCCTGAGCCCATGTTGTGATTTCCATTACAGTAGCATTCCTGTATGTGATGCAGTGCCGTCTAAGGGCCCGAAGATCACGGGCATCCAGTATGGTTTTCCGGCCTTGACCCTTACGCACAGAGATTGTTCCAGATTCTCTGAATCTTTGGATGATATTATGCACTGTAGATGATGATAACTTCAAACTCTTTGCAATTTTTCTCTGAAAAACTCCTTTCTGATATTGCTCCACTATTTTTCGCCGCAGCATTGGGGGAATTGGTGATCCTCTGCCCATCTTGACTTCTGAGAAACACTGCCACTCTGAGAGGCTCTTTTTATACCCAATCATGTTGCCAATTGACCTAATAAGTTGCAAATTGGTCCTCCAGCTGTTCCTTGTATGTACATTTAACTTTTCCGGCCTCTTATTGCTACCTGTCCCAACTTTTTTGGAATGTGTAGCTCTCATGAAATCCAAAATGAGCCAATATTTGGCATGACATTTCAAAATGTCTCACTTTCAACATTTGATACGTTATCTATATTCTATTGTGAATAAAATATAAGTTTATGAGATTTGTAAATTATTGCATTCCTTTTTTATTCACAATTTGTACAGTGTCCCAACTTTTTTGGAATCGGGTTTGTAGATGACATGACTAGTTTCTGTAGTGTGTTCCCTCTTTACTCTGTCATTTGTATGCTTTCATCAGTTCAGAGTTTTCTGGTTTGCTAAGCTGAACAGCAATAAACAGATCTCTCTCACTGACGAGCTCACCAGCATTTCAACCAAACAGTGTCCGACTGAAGCCAACGGTGCGGAACACACCGAAACAACTAAGCCGACCCACGCTCAAAAACGGCCCAACATTGTGTGTCCCGGGTTTAAGGCTTGTCAGTAAACGGCCACTGTTATGATTGGCTAACGTCATTGCATAGGAAACGGTATCAACGCCCACTCGCTATTGCACGCGAGTAAAGCGTTTTGAAAACATTATCCATATCCAACACTAAAACATTATATATTTTTTCTACCCAAATCCTGGGTTGAGCCTTTTGGGTCATTTTTTTTGCTTATTTTTTCATTGTTTGGATGGTTTTTGTGTTACCCAGATCCTGGGTCAGTCGTAACAACCCAGTGTTTGGGTAGTTTTTGTGCTATGCTGGGTCAGTCGTAACAACCCAGTGTTTGGGTAGTTTTTGTGCTATGCTGGGTCAGTCGTAACAACCCAGTGTTTGGGTAGTTTTTGTGTTATGCTGGGTCAGTCGTAACAACCCAGTGTTTGGGTAGTTTTTGTGTTATGCTGGGTCAGTCGTAACAACCCAGTGTTTGGGTAGTTTTTGTGTTATGCTGGGTCAGTCGTAACAACCCAGTGTTTGGGTAGTTTTTGTGTTATGCTGGGTCAGTCGTAACAACCCAGTGTTTGGGTAGTTTTTGTGTTATGCTGGGTCAGTCGTAACAACCCAGTGTTTGGGTAGTTTTTGTGTTACCCAGATCCTGGGTCAGTCGTAACAACCCAGTGTTTGGGTAGTTTTTGTGCTATGCTGGGTCAGTCGTAACAACCCAGTGTTTGGGTAGTTTTTGTGCTATGCTGGGTCAGTCGTAACAACCCAGTGTTTGGGTAGTTTTTGTGTTATGCTGGGTCAGTCGTAACAACCCAGTGTTTGGGTAGTTTTTGTGTTATGCTGGGTCAGATGTAACAACCCAGTGTTTGGGTAGTTTTTGTGTTATGCTGGGTCAGTCGTAACAACCCAGTGTTTGGGTAGTTTTTGTGTTATGCTGGGTCAGATGTAACAACCCAGTGTTTGGGTAGTTTTTGTGTTATGCTGGGTCAGTCGTAACAACCCAGTGTTTGGGTAGATTTTGTGTTATGCTGGGTCAGATGTAACAACCCAGTGTTTGGGTAGTTTTTGTTATGCTGGGTCAGACATAACCCAGGGCAGGGGTTGAGTTATTTATCGACCTCTTCAGGAGAGAGCAGTGCAGCTCCGTCAAATTAGTGCATGTGTTCAGTAAAATACAGGTTTGTGTACATTTTATTTTAGAAGTTCCCCCGCTGAACGTGAGACAAGCTCTGGCACGAGATCCAGCGTCGTTACAGTGGAAACAGGATGACAGAGACTGCTCGATTACACTTGAATTACTTCTAAATGTTTAATTCTTAGTTCTAATATTTGTTAAACGAGCTTAAATGTAGGCAATATGTATTAAAAAAAAACCATATAAAATATGCTATACTGTAAAATATGATCAAAAATAAAGGAATTACCATGCAAACCAGTGGTTGTGTGGAGTATTTTAAAGTTTAGAGGATTTAAGTTAATCCGTAAACATTAATTCTTGTATGAGGAAAAAAAAAAAAAAAAAAGCTAGTATTATAGTAAAAACGAATCAACCCATTATGTGGGGTTAAATAAACAACCCAGTTTGCTGGGTAAAATTAACCCAACATTCAACGTTCTGTCCTATATTTACCCAGCCCTTGGGTTAAAAACAACCCAAACGCAAAAGAGCTGTTTAAACTGGACGCGTCAAAGCAAACGTTCTTTCACTCTTCATTCGTCCTTCAGTCAACAGACTCGGAGTACGTCAGAAACTGAACGCGCATCTGTATACTGTATCCAGTGTAGACAGCGTCAGTGATTATAATGGCTTCTATTTGCTTTTGACATGATGCTCACATCCAGTGTAGGAAAATGTCAGCCGTTAAGCAACTCAACACCAGTGGGTGGGGCCTATGGTGCGATGATGTATACTATTCGTCAGTGTCTTGCTCTGGAGGCAGTCATATGCAAATGTACTTGCCTGTGCGACATCACAGATCCCGCAATATCAAAACGAGCCGTTTTTGGAGCTTAAATAAATGTTTTGTTTATAAAGAGGAGGACGTTTTAAGCTATGAAACTTGCAGGATGTTTTAATGGTACAAAGACCTCTCATATGTCAAAAGATTGTAATGCCCTGGCAACCAGCCTCAACACTCTTACATTGTGGCGGCTTATGCAAGGGTGCTGTGTCATGGTTATACTTCCAAAACAGTGTAATAGATGCATATTTTAAAGGTTTATTTGCAGTGCTGTCCGCTTCACTGCCAAGTTTCCATTATAAGCAAACTTAAATGCAAATACATCCCCCGTTCACGTAAAACAATGAAATTAGTTTTTGAGGTAACAAGCTACAAACAGTTCATAGACATAAAGCTGAAAAACGAGAAAAGTGTACATAAAGTGTATTTAAACCATCTAAAGAGGTTCTGTTTTGCAATGTATGTATATTTAGAAGCTTTTCAAAAATCAAAGCGTGAACTGTGGCAAGGCTCTTTTGTTTCGCTGACATATATTGATGTATCTCTGAGCAACGGCTCGTAAACGCTGTTCTAATTTTTCTCCTAGTGGGCCATAAAAAGATTTTGTTTATCTCAGACAGGTAATGAATAGAAAGCGGACGGCTATTCCGTCACCACACTTCCTGTCTTCTGTGTTTAGAGTCACCAAGGTGGCTCTGTTTTGACTGCCAGTCTGGTGCCTGCTCAGAGAACAATACAAGCATGTGATTGTAAAACATGTGGCCCCAGAAAGCCGAGGGTCATGTGTGAAGCTGATACAGCAGCACTGAAGTAACACTGCAGTGATAATAGTCTTTGAAGTCAGAGAATGAGGGAAACTGTTGTTCAGTTCATTAAGGGTGGCTACACGGGAGACTGAAAATGATACTGTCCTGATGGGAATGAGTCCATTCAGTGTCTGAGTAACCAGATATTCAGAGCTTCGAATCCTAAAAAATAATGTACTGAAAAAGGCAACAACAATGACTTAGAAAGCTTTCACTGTGGGAGTCCGTGAGAGCTAGAGGACAGAAGGGCTGATACTGGTGTACTAGTCTTAACTTTTGGCAGTTGAAACAGAAAAAGATTGTTAAGAGTAATGTTTGATACCGCTTCGGTTTCATTTAAATCACATTCGACAAATAAGGCCCTGTTTACGCCTGGTATCAAGATGCGTTTTGGTGGACGACACTAAATACGGGTGTAAACGGGGTCTAAAAACGTTTTGAATCCACTTTCGACCACTTCCAGAGGTAGTCGAAAAACGCATTCAACCGGATTGCTTTCATAGTGTAAAGGCTCATGTGGCCAAATGTGTTCGAACAGCCACTAAAAGAGTGCCTACTCTCCACCTACTGACCTAATGCGTAAACATTACGGGATGCACGCTAGCCAGACGGGATTTAAACTTTGTTGGTTGGAGACCCAAGTTTGGTTTGAAGACGAAAAACGTACCAAGCACGTTCTCTCACCATTCCTGATTTCTAACACACACTCACAGCGTTCGGCTGGTCTTGCGGCTATCAGAGCAGAAACGAAAGCTGCTGCTCTCCGTATGTTTTTCCGTCATCTTCGAGCAAGTTCATATGTAAATTGCGCAAGCTTATTTTGTCCACTAGATCGAAAGATCTGAAAAAGCCCAAAGATTTACCCTCCCCTCGAAGAAATCAGGACAGAAGTGGTTGAAAGTGGACAAAAGAGACGGATTAAAACACCAGGTGTAAACAGGAATGTGTCTACTTCGTCTACTTGTGATCCGATCGACAACAACGCATCTTAATACCAGGTGTAAACAGGGCCAAAGTCAAGTTGACTGCATAGTGATACAGTACACCAGACACCCCACCCTCTCCTCTCTCTATAGCGGCTCCCTAACGACCGCAAATTATATACAATATCCTGGAAATCGAGCGTGTGAGAGAGAATCCCTGTTTCCACCTGGTATTATCATTTTTTCAAATGCGTCTCCTGTGACCACTTGCATTTGGATTTCCTATTTCGTCACACTCTACATCACTTTCAGCGCACTGCTACTACTGAATGAACAAACTTGTGTTATGCAGCATTTGCGAATTTTGTCGGTTAAATCAACACTGGTGAGGATTTTTATTAAATTGAGGAATTGTGTCACTTCAGTTCTACTTTTGGAGTATGAATTATCATATGCAGTAAGAGACAGAAATATAATTTAAGCACTGTAAAAGGTCATGCTAATATCGCAGTATGAGATCTCATCACACCCTTAGTATCATGGTATGCTATTCCCAACATAGGCAATTTATTTTTTAAACAATAGTCAATGTGACATTTTACAGTGTTTTGGGCCATGAATACAAAGAGTACAGTACAATTAATGGCATGAATTGGTTTTTAAAAGTTGTTATGATTTCAGCTTAATGGGGTTTAATCTTTCACTATGAATTATAAAACTAAAAGATTATGGTCATCAGAATCTAAATAGCCATGCATTGTTTTAAAAATGATTCACTAAATGGTCATTGAGTCCTTTGAGCATCAGTGTTTCCCTTTGTGAGCTGGTCATTTCCCCATGTGTGCATCCCATTATTGATCACATTGATTTTACAGAATAATACATTACTCTCAAAACCCTTTTTAAAAACCAAGAGAAACAAAGTGCATGGAGCTCCAGGTCATGGACAAACGTACAAAACTAGCCTTTATTCACAGGACTAAACCACAAGGACTATGAAAACCAAAGCTTATAGGCCCAGACGGACGTTTTCTATCCCATGTGGACCTACTTATGGCTAACCTGAACTTGAACAAGAAATCCATTTCCACACAACAATCCAAAGCAATCATTTTCCGCAATGTGTCTTTCTACTTCGTAATCGTACCTTCCATTTTTGAATGGAGACTCCACAGCTCTGCAGGTGAATAATAGCATGGCGTGCTAACATCTGCTACCACAGACGCCATATGAAGCTCCTGAGGACCAGAAGAACGGATACTAGCAGACCATCATATGGTGAATTGGGAGTTTCTGGCTTGGTTTTCGAGTCCCTTTGCGATTTTGGCAGACTCTGGGATTTTCGACTGTGTTAAATTTTAACTGAAGATGCACTGAAAGAAAGTGAAAGGACAGGCCACAGCAGGTATATTGGCCCACCTCATGTATTAAACGAGGGGCAGCTGGGAAAAGCAGGTGAGGAAACAAGCAAGTGAGGATTGCCAAAGTTCAGGTCTTCCAAGATAGACAGTTGCCAGGATATTCCAAGCCCAGAACCAAACAACAACAGCAAACAATCTACATGGCTTTATTGTGCCGCAGCACATTCTAGTTCCTCAGCATATTAACATGGTCTCACTGGCCAGCCTGAGATTGTAATTGAAAAGCTTGAGGTATAGTACCTGCATGCTCTCGCTCTCATTTTCTCAAGTCACTTTGTTAGATTGCATTGCTTAATCTCCATAACTCAACAAAAGAGTAGAGCCTGTGGACGCCTGCCACTCCCCTGCGCTCACAAAACCAACTGCATACGCATGCAAATCCATCATGTTTAAAAATACACGCATGCAAACGCACACAAGATGACCAGACCACAATTTGGACTTTTTTAAATCTATAATATTCCATATAAACCTACATACACAGAACACACAGAAACCGTTCCTAAACCTAATGCCGTCTATTGTCCAGCGAGGTCTTCTAAGGCATCATCATAAAATGAACAGGATTTGAGACAGTGTTCACTGGCAACAACTTCACATGCCACACGAATATTGCAATTCATGTCAAATGCAACTTAAATGATTGAGCAACACATACATAAGCAACATCAGAGATGTGTGTCACCCTATTTCATGTATAGTCTTCGTATGTGTATGGTGATCAATGTTTTGTCAAGTAGCAAGTTATTATCATTACTTAAATTATACTACTCGTGAATAGAGACTTAAGTATAGATGTTTTCATTATTCAAAGTGATCGTGTCGCTTCAGAAAACATACAATCGAGCCGTATGGAATAATTTCATGTCCTTTTTGGAGCTTGAAAGAATTGGGCCGCACTGACATTTGCTGTATAGAAATCATTTTTTGTGTTTCACCGAAGCAAGCAAGCAGTTTTGGAACAACATATAGGTGGGTACATGACAATTTTCATTTTTTGGATCAACAACCCCTTTAAAAATGTAATCTAGGTAGGTGGCTCGCTAGGTTTTGTAACAAAGCTAGAGGACTAAATTAGCACAGACCCATTTCGACCCACTGATTAATAGTCTGACGAGCGAAGCAGTCTTTCTAAACCGGCGACAACAGGCCCAATTAATGGTTTGCACAGACCTTGATCTCTGATTCCAAAACTCCCGTTCTCATCTGGCCTACAACTCCCAGAGGGCTGTCAGAGATCTGTGAGATCTGCAGGATGGGATTACCCCCATTACAGAGATCTGAGGAGGGCTTTGTGCACAAAATAGTCATGCGCCGGCCAGTCGGGGAGCAACAAAAAGAGGAATAACGCTTTGCTAAATAAACGAAAGAAAACACAGACATCAGGGAAAATCATGAAAATTGTGTGTATATCACAGCTGCGGAAGTGAGGTGAACAATTACTCAGAGTCTGCATCCGGACAGCCGTCCGATTAAGGAGCATTTGTGATACAGTAATGCCACACTGTTCCACCGCAAAAGGGATTCTGGGTCAATCCTCACCTCCCCATCAAAACCATCACATTACACACTCACTTTCTCTCACAAGGAGGGTAAAAAATAAAACAAAACTAAATGGAAACATTAACACAAAAAACACATCTGCATCAAATAAAAAAAAAAAGGGGGAAATTTTTAAACAGCATACTACTATTACTTTTTCTGCAGTATGCGAGTCATCTTTATAGGGATGCACGATATATCAGCCACCATACCGGTATCGGCTGATATATGATCAGTTTTAATGTTATCGTTCCTATAAGAAAATTTGTCCAATATCTTAAAGCTGATAAATAATGGATTATTCCCTTGCTGAGACACTTCAGATGCGTATGGTTCAACATGATGGTTTTAAATTGCTTGAAATATGATTGGAATCACTCTTTGTAATCAGGCTCTCAAAAAGTATATATGGATTTGGATTTATTGGCCAATATATCGGTTATTGGCTTTCAAATATAAAGAATTATCGGTAACGGCCAAAGTTTTCATATCGGTGCATCCCTACTTCTTTATGCATGAAACACTCAAATGACCTGCTACATTTGCCAAATACTGCATCCCACAATGCAATGGGCTAGACTTGACCTTCCATTTCCAATGTGAGGAATGAACCAGAAGTAATACCTACTCTGTTCTTTCTTGACATATTTGATCACGCTGCCAAAAATGAATACTTTTTTATGAATAATTTTATTGAAATACATGTCCCAGATTGTGTCTATACAGCATTTGCTGAATTAAACATGCAATATAATGATGCCATGGAGTAACAAGATTCCATTCCATACGCAGACACACTTTCACATTACCGTTTTAAAGGAGCGATTCTGGAACATCGGTGGATTTTCAGAGGCTTGATTCAGTCTCTCCTCACTCAACACCCATTTCAACATCAGATGGCACACTCATCGCAGCTGGGAGTGACATGGAGTGAATGAGAGCTTACTGTATGCTAAAAATAAGTCTATTTGGTGAAGCAGCAGATAGATTCTATTCATGTGAAAAGGCTGTTTATAAAAGGTCACTTCTAAATAAATTGTATTTGTCAGTTTATTACCTTTAAACAAAATGATGACAGTTGGTGACTTCTGCGCACTGTGTGCCTCAGCATGCGCTGACCCCGCTCTGTGATTTTACGTGGCCTACCACTTCGTGGCTGAGTTGCTGTTGTTCCCAATTGCTTCCACTTTGTTATAATACCACTAACAGTTGACCGTGGAATATTTAGTAGTGAGGAAATTTCACGAATGGACTTATTGCACAGTTGGCAACCTATCACGGTACCACGCTTGAATTCACTGAACTCCTGAGAGCGACCCATTCTTTCACAAATGTTTGTAGAAACGTCTGCATGCCTAGGTGCTTGATATTATACACCCGTGGCCATGGAAGTGATTGGAACACCTGAATTTAATGATTTGGAGGGGTGTCCCAATACTTTTGGCAATATAGTGTATCTATAACTGTATCTAAAAAGAGTACTACACTTTTACATTTTCTGTGCTCATGTAAAACTCAATACTAGTTTGTGGATGGCTGCTAGGTATTTTGAATGTTTTTTAGCATGTTGCAATGTGGTTGCTAAGGTTTTTTGGGTGGTTGCTAGATAGCTGCATAATCAATCAGTGCCAAGTTTCTATAGACCCTTTTCACATTTCCGGGTTTCTCAGAAGTGGAAGTCGTCATAGTTGGGTTAACTTTTATAGCTGTGAATGAGAGTATACATTAAATATATTTTTTGGTGTCCCTATTTGCTCAAATAGCAAAAGAGGGAAAAAATAGAGTGAGATTGATAACGGCAGTGAAAAGAGAGAAATATGTTAATTTCACTCCCATAGACGCTGCATTAGAAACACGTTAACTTGTTTTTTGTAATTTGATGCAAAAGTAATATAATACAAAGTATTAGTGTTATAAACGTACATACATTTAAAAAAAAAATTAAAATACAAAAAAACTTTGCAGGATTTACGATATTGATGACCGTTAAAACACATCATCACAGTCCGTGAAAAGGGTCCATTATATTCTCGGTTCCAGATATGGGTCCCTTCTTCAATGTACACTAAAGCATTCAAAGGTTTGGAGTGACTGAGAAGGATATTTTTTTTTAAAAAAGATATTAATATCCAAATATTAATATCCAAATAAATGCTGTTCTTCTGAACTTTCTACTATCAAAAAATCCTGAAAAAGATGATGTTATCATAGTTTGCACAAAGTATTAAGCAGCACAACTGTTTTCCACATTGATAATCAGAAATGTTTCTTGAGCGGCAAATGAGGACATGATTTCTGAAGGATCATGTGACACTGAAGACTGGAGTAATGATGCTGAAAATTCAGCTTTGATCACAGGAATAAATTACATTTTTAAAATATATTCACATAGAAAATTGTAATAAAAGTTCACAATATTACTGTTTTACTGTATTTTTCATCAAAGCTTGGTGAGCATAAGTGACTTCTTTCAAAAACATTTTTTAAAAGTCTTACTGACCTCAAACTTTTTAACTGAAGTGTAAAATCTATGGGATTTTATGTCAGTTTTACCATACACCAGGTAAAAATCTAAATCTTATTGCTTAGAAACAGCACATCTCTCTTGATCACACCAGACAATTTTAACTATCATTCAAGTTTGCGGCACAAACACTGCAGGAGTTATACGCCAACATTTAATGAGCAATAATAAGTGAAGCCTGCTTTAGAAGCTGCCCTATTTGCAGCCATTAATAAGGGAGCAAAACCTATTTCATCAGAGACCCCCGGCCCTGTTTAAGCTCCTTACTACTTAAGATACCTAATCACCAGCTGGCCCCTTAGATCCGTTAAACAACTTCTTTATTATCGTTTACAAGCTGTGCAATGTCCAGAAGGTCCCTGTGAACAAAGCAGACGAGCCCTAGCTGAACGCTCCAAAACCTGGGTGGACTGTCCCGGCCCTGGTTCTGTTAATGCAGTGTGAAAAGAGTTTCGCAGGGACCAGCGCAAAGGGTCCAAAACCAGAAATCTATTCACTTCATTGTCCCACATCCCCCTCTCCTCAATTCGCAAAAGAAAAGAAGGACTATGGGAGGGGGCTGGTGGCTGGAGAGGGCAGCAGGGGGTCAGTTTGATTTCAAAGCCCAGGGTACGAGCTTGTCCTGAATGCGCTCCAACTTCTGAAGGAGGGGGCTGCACTCTGAGGGCTCCGCGGTGCAGCACGGCTCTCGGACAGTCCGGCAGGGAGCCAAGAGAGTCAAGCGGAGCGTGAAGGAGGAAAAATAGCCCATGTATGTGTACTTAAAATTCACAAAAGAAAAGCCCTATTGAAGTTTCCTGAACCTTTGCTGAAATTTGAATAAGAGCAAAAAAGGGCTTCTATCAGCAAAAGGTTCAGAAACACAAAATGCAAAAACCATGCAAAAGTTCTCAAGGTTAATTATTTTACAACTATGATAAAATTAAACACGACCAGAGAGGATACGCTGGGAATTACTTATGCCGTGCCCCTTTGATCCTAATTAAAGTTTTGTAACAAAGTAAAAATACATTACAAGTGTACACACTAAACCCTCAACTTTGCATTAACACATTTTAAAACAATCAATCTCTCTTAAAGGGACAGTTAACCCAAAATTAAAATAGATGTTATTTTTGCAGAATGTACATGGCTCTTTTCCATAAAATTCCTTAAAAAATAAATAAATAAATAAATAAAATAAAATAAATTAAAAAAATTAATTCATTAATTCCAAAAAACAAACTCTTCTATGGTTCCAAAAAAGAACCATAAAATGCAGCAGCAATAGTCCATACCTGTTATGGACTAAGTCTTCCAATGCAGTATGATATTGTAGCTTTGTATAAGGAAACGCTTACAAGTTACAGTTTATCGGTGCATCCAAATACAGTATGTGAAAAACAGTATGTGAATCTGTAGTTTTCATAAAACAGTAGGCAAAAAGTATCCGGAAGACTTACTACGGCCCTGTCCCAAATGACACACTTCATATGCATACACTTACGGTCTTGTGGACTTATCAATGGCCGCCGCATGCGCGTGATGGTGAAGTCCACAAGACCGTTGGGTGTTCTAATAGTCATTTTAGGTTCCAGAAGGGTGCTCGTGAGCGCCACCTTTACGGGTGATATGCGCTCTCGATGAGCACTTTTGCCGAACCCACACTAAAGAAAGCTCTGCAGCAGACTTCTTCCTAGTCTCAGCCTCAGACATCACGCCCACGGACCGTTGCTTGAACGTCTGATGCATATGGCATACTTTTCTGGAAACACTTCAGAAGTTTCGAAGTCATCATCTGATTGGTTGAATTCTACAGGATGTCCATGAGACGTCCATGTTGCGTTCTTTAACGTCCCGCCTGGAAACAAATGCCGCGACTCCATACTCCCTCGTGGAAGAAGAACACCGTAGTATTTACAACTGTGACAATGAGCGCTTACCAGGATCAACTAAACGCTGGATTTTCAAAAGTATGTGAAGTTCGCGGCTCCATTGTTGCAGTAAACTTGCACAACGTTCTTGAATTAATAATTTATAGATGCACACCAGTCTGTTATTGCAGGGACATCGATATCGAATTTCACGCCCCTAAACATGACGCGGAACAAAACAAACTGTGATTGGTTGCGTTACATGTCAGTCAAACGCCCTCTTGTGCGGTCCTTGACCAATGAAATCTGCGATAGAGTCCAGACCTTCTGCCGTCAATCTGAAGGTCTGGCTACGCGAGACTAACTTCAACCCAACAGTCAAAGCGGCGTTACGTCACGAAAGCGTGGACTCGGAGAAAGACCACAAAGGCTTACGGTGCCATTTGGGACAGAGCCCACTTCTGCCAAGATTTTGAAGTGCAGGTCCAATATACACTTATATCCCATGAGGCCACAAGAGAAGATTTGTAAATGGCATTGAAATTACGAAACTGACACTGAACTTTTACAAATTACTATTAACAGTTCTTATCAAACATGAAATCTGTGTACGAACGAATCATGCTTCATTTATAACTTCTCTATTAAATTGTATTCTGAATTTATGTAAAAATGTAGGAACAATTGAAACCACATGTATGAAAAAAAAATGTCTTAAGATGAAATTTTATAGAGAATTCATCTTTATACTATATATTTCATCATATACATTAAAAGAGTAAGAAAAGGTACGTTATAGCTCGAGCCCCGAGATTCCTCTGCATAAAAACGCAAATTACATGCATGCAGCTACATTTGGCTAACGTTGTAATATAGGTCTGTAACTTTGGGCACGTGGTTGCTCATTTAGAATACCTCAAATTTACAGAGGTCAAGAACAAATTCATGTGTGTATGCATGTGTCAGGCAGAATAAGTTATCCTGTGCATATAAACACAAATAGAAAAGAACAGCATCAACATTCTGTGAAGCATCTCTTTTGTGTTCCACAAAAAAAACAGAATTTTCATTTTATGGTGAACTATCCTTTTAATAGCATCCCGTTTATGCTCTGTCAAGAACATCTGACGCATTGAACGCCCTGAAGTCACACTGTAGTGGCTTTACTCTACGGACCAATGACATTGCTCTTTGTGAGAGAGTGTGACATATAGCCGTTTCTTAGAGCCTTCAAGACACACACACAGAACAGTGATCTATCACACGCAAATAATTAATAAATGCCTCTCTTTGTATGCTTCCACTGAGAGCTAATGTTGATTTTCCTATGCAGTCCTTTGACACTGAAAGAGAAAAAGACACTTCCTGTTTTCTCTTGCCCTCTCTGTTGCTCTCTGACTCTCTCTTTCTCTCGCCACCTCCCTTCAAGCCTCTTCCCCTTTTCATTTGAAACACAACCGGCCTTTTCTTCCAACCAGAGGACGATGTCTAAAAGAACAGCATCTAATTGACTCAGAGAGACATTATCAATTGAGTCTCTCATGTCAGTGAACCACGGTCAGTGGGTCTGGAAGGGGTTTTAAAGGGAAACCCTGAGGCAAACTGGCTACTGGGTGCATTTAAATCGCACGTCTTCCTTCCTGCAAGAAACTGAGACTAATGTCACAGAAACATACCTCTGACCTCCTCGGCTATCACTTCCTGTGTGGTGCACTGAACTTAACGCAGTCAGCTGCACATAATCTACTGCCTAACATAGCAAACGATTTCCGTTGGAAACAGCAGGAAGGACAGTCATAGTGAGATTTTCACAACACAGCATGCAATTAGTGTCTTTAAAGGGTTCGCTCACCCAAAAATTGTCATTAATTACTCACCCTCATGTTGTTCCAGAACCGTAAGACCTTCGTTCATCTTCGGAACACAAATGAAAAGGTGAATTGAAAGTGGTAATTAAATAGTGGTAATTAAATAGTGGTCTATGGAGGTGTCAGAGAGCTCTCAGATTTCATCAAAAATATCTTCATTTGTGTTCTGAAGATGAACGAAGGTCTTATGGGTTTGGAACGACATGGGGGAGAGGAATTAATGACAGAATTTTCATTTTTGGCTGAACTAACCCTTTAATCTTGAGCAGGGGTTCCCAATTTCAGCACCTCCCGCTCTACACATTTTCTATGTCTCTCTTTTCTGACACGCTCACTTGAGAGGTGTGTTCCATTCGACCATACATTTCTTCTTAATGTTGCCTGTCTAGTTATTTTATGTGTTGGTTGAGCCAAAGACAAATTTCCACCTCGGTGGACAATAAAGGAAATACAAATACAAATAAAAATGCATGTGCTAGCTACGAAGTGGACTTAAAAGGGTATTTCGCCATCTTAAGGGAGTTTGTATGCGGCTGTTCGTGGATGTAAAGTGCAGTTACAAGTCAGCTATCATGATTACGGGTTAAATAAGATAAAAAGACATTACCAAATTACGTTTATTTTCATATTAAACATCGTAACATGCATTTATCATTCAGTTTAGGGCTTTTGAATTGGACTGATTAGATTAAGTGAAATTTGTAATTAATATTTATATGGGTGTATTATACACATGTATATTAAATGAAAGTATGTTCATTTATATTATATTTATGTACAGAAGTATATTATTGCATCAAACCATAGCCTCCTCTAATATGCGTGACTTGAGTTTCGTCTCTGACCCTGCAGGATGTTGCAAATAAACACATTTTGTCAAAGAAGTGAACACTTCGTGGGGACCCTGTCAGCTTCCAACAGCTTCATGCACATCCACCATATTTGCAGTTTTTTTATTTGTGTTGATAGTTCTGAACTGAATCCTCCTCTAAAACGCAATGGGTTGTGGGTAATATCAATTTCAACATACTATGCTTTGGGACACACTTATTCTAATCTCACACACTATTAGGATGAATAGTATTCACATGGGCTTGAGTTTTAAACTCACGGGACCCCACCCTTCCTGCCCCCCAGGGCGTACAAATATTTCATCAACAGGTAGTAGAGAAACAGAGACAGATAAAGGTACAGCCGTGCATGTGGCTGTTGAGGAAGTCATTGTATTAGTAAGCACTATCAGTAAGAACTAAGGAAGCTACTACAACACCACGTTTTATGCGACTAGCATTTCTGTGTGCCTAAATTAATCCTAAACTTATTTAATCTGATCTGCAGCAGGCTTAAACGGTTATTACTGCAAATGCAGCTTAATGAAATGTTCAACTAAATCTGGCCCATGCACACCAAACTCTTCTTCATGTTCCCACTGAATCCAGAGAGAAGACCCATACATTCAGTCTATACAGCATAAGGGTTACAAAACAGGCATTAAGCAGGTCACCTTTACAAAAGACACTGCACTGTGGGATATATTTCAACTTGAGCTGCATTGTCCAGGTTCTTTAATCGAGCTTAATGGATGGCCAAATGGACTAGTCTCTATTACGAGAAAAGCAACTGCTAAGGTCAGAACACATTCAATAAACTCTACTGACAATCACAGAGGGGTCAAAGACATGATGCTCATTTTTTGCTCAGAACTACTACTAAAAAAAAAAAAGATACAAAAATACATTTATTTTGAGTTCTGGGGGGTCAATGTTTAAGAATGTGAGGGTGATAAAACTGTTCTGATGTTATAATAATAAAGAAGAATTATATTGAAGAAAAAAGTAGTTTGGCATGCTTTTTTATTATTCAGGGCTTGACATTAACACCCGCCGACACGCCAAATGCGTGTGTATTTCAGCAGTGGCGTGTAACGCAGTCACTCCTACTAGCCACTTTGGTGAGTTGAATTTGATATATAATATACACTCACCTAAAGGATTATTAGGAACACCATACTAATACTGTGTTCGACCCCCTTTCGCCTTCAGAACTGCCTTAATTCTACGTGGCATTGATTCAACAAGGTGCTGAAAGCATTCTTTAGAAATGTTGGCCCATATTGATAGGATAGCATCTTGCAGTTGATGGAGATTTGTGGGATGCACATCCAGGGCACGAAGCTCCCGTTCCACCACATCCCAAAGATGCTCTATTGGGTTGAGATCTGGTGACTGTGGGGGCCATTTTAGTACAGTGAACTCATTGTCATGTTCAAGAAACCAATTTGAAATGATTCGAGCTTTGTGACATGGTTCATTATCCTGCTGGAAGTAGCCATCAGAGGATGGGTACATGGTGGTCATAAAGGGATGGACATGGTCAGAAACAATGCTCAGGTAGGCCGTGGCATTTAAACGATGCCCAATTGGCACTAAGGGGCCTAAAGTGTGCCACGAAAAAAAACCCCCACACCATTAAACCACCACCACCAGCCTGCACAGTGGTAACAAGGCATGATGGATCCATGTTCTCATTCTGTTTACGCCAAATTCTGACTCTACCATCTGAATGTCTCAACAGAAATCGAGACTCATCAGACCAGGCAACATTTTTCCAGTCTTCAACTGTCCAATTTTGGTGAGCTCGTGCAAATTGTAGCCTCTTTTTCCTATTTGTAGTGGAGATGAGTGGTACCCGGTGGGGTCTTCTGCTGTTGTAGCCCATCCGCCTCAAGGTTGTGCGTGTTGTGGCTTCACAAATGCTTTGCTGCATACCTCGGTTGTAACGAGTGGTTATTTCAGTCAAAGTTGCTCTTCTATCAGCTTGAATCAGTCGGCCCATTCTCCTCTGACCTCTAGCATCAACAAGGCATTTTCGCCCACAGGACTGCCGCATACTGGATGTTTTTCCCTTTTCACACCATTCTTTGTAAACTCTAGAAATGGTTGTGCGTGAAAATCCCAGTAACTGAGCAGATTGTGAAATACTCAGACCGGCCCGTCTGGCACCAACAACCATGCCACGCTCAAAATTGCTTAAATCACCTTTCTTTCCCATTCTGACATTCAGTTTGGAGTTCAGGAGATTGTCTTGACCAGGACCACACCCCTAAATGCATTGAAGCAACTGCCATGTGATTGGTTGATTAGATAATTGCATTAATGAGAAATTGAACAGGTGTTCCTAAAAATCCTTTAGGTGAGTGTATACATTTTTCACTTGTAGTCCTTTAAAAGCATCTGAAATAATAAACAGTGCAATGTAATGTTGTCAAAAATATCGATTTTTTTTAATACATATCGATACTGAACTATCTGAAACGCTTCCAATACTCTTTTTCCGCAGAATAGATCCACGATACCAGCTGCGCTTTCTCGCACTCTTATCTCTCCGACAGCAAGTTACACACAAACCCGCCTCCACTCACTCCTTTCATTTGCTCCGGATGAATATTGTTGCTGTTACAGGGCTTGAATTTTGCCGTGGGATTGCACGTATTGCACATAATTTTACTTATTCCTGCAGAGTTTGTGCTCACACCCAAAGAGCGCGCACAAAGTCGGCTCTAACTAAATTGAGTTCTTTTTTGCTGCTTATTGCGCTTAAACAGTCAAATACACTCAAAATAATGTCAAAATGCCGGTCTTGGCGAGTATTCACGTAAACACAGTCAGTTCTGTTTTAAGTGAATGTACAGTTGAAAAAAGAAAACGCATGTGTAACAGTATAATGGATCCGTGCGTCAGGTCTTAAAGTGACAGCAGCCTAACATACCTGCTGCCAAATTATAAGATAATATTAAAAATATCTATATGGCAGTTTTTCCCCATGGTATTGATGTCAAAAGTGGCCAGTGAAAATGCTGCGTGGCTGGTAACTTGCCACAGTGGCTGGAGAGCAAAAAAAGTTAATCTCAAGCCCTGTTTATGATAATGAAGAAAAATTATATTGAAGAAAAAAGGTTCTACATACATTGGCATACTTGTTTATTATTATTATTATTATTATTTTAAAAATCAGTTTGTTACAATATAATTTATATTTGAAAAAATGTTTGTCCGCCAAACTAAAGTCATGTGATGCAGCCATCATGCAGGAAAATAACGGAAATGACTGTCAAGGTCAATAAAGTTTCTTAAAAATATCATATTATTTGCCCTTTTTATAACAACTCAGGTTTAGTAAAATGTCATTTTGTTGTGACTCCCCCAAAACAATAATATTTATGAAATATAGCTGCAAGCAGCAATACCGGGGCCAAGCGCAAATAAGATGACAAGACATGCCAACATGGCTGAGAGTGTCAGGCCAACTGCAACAATGAACAATTATACAGTTTAAGATGATTTTAGGCAAAATGGCTGAAATATCATATATAGAGTCACTAATAATATGATTTAATGGTTTATCACCAATAGGTGGCACAGTTACGAAATTGATGTGGTGTGGTCAGAGTAAAGGAACAATGAAACATGCAAAGTTTGGTGTCAATATGTCAAAGCATTGCAGAGATACAGCCTCAAGAGTAATTTTGGCATCATGCCTCAACTTCGTAACTGCGCTATACGAAAACGGTTTTGTCTATCGACGTGAAATCCATAACTTTTTGTCGGCACGGTCTGAAGATGATACGATTCGATTTTGGTGAAAATCGGACAAAAAAAAAGTAGGTTTTTAACAAATAAGATGGTGGACAGGAAGTTTGGCCAAATATTTTAAAAGTGGTATCTATGTTCTCGGCATGACCCAAGGAACGTATTATGACCAGTTTCGTTACAATAGGCTAATTTTCGCATTTTTGGAAATTTAATTATAGCATTTGACCACAAGGTGGCGCTGCCTCAAAGGGCATGATTCCAAAAGACACATACCAAGTTTCGTAAAGATACGCCAAAGGATTAGTAAAACAAAGGCCTAGCATTTTTATCATAATACTGTATTGAAGTCGATGGGAATTTCATGTTTTTTTTTCTATTATAGCGCCACCAAGAGCCACAATCCCATTTTTTTGTGTGTCCTCAGAGTGAGCGCATACATACACTCACCTAAAGGATTATTAGGAACACCTGTTCAATTTCTCATTAATGCAATTATCTAATCAACCAATCACATGGCAGTTGCTTCAATGCATTTAGGGGTGTGGTCCTGGTCAAGACAATCTCCTGAACTCCAAACTGAATGTCAGAATGGGAAAGAAAGGTGATTTAAGCAATTTTGAGCGTGGCATGGTTGTTGGTGCCAGACGGGCCGGTCTGAGTATTTCACAATCTGCTCAGTTACTGGGATTTTCACGCACAACCATTTCTAGAGTTTACAAAGAATGGTGTGAAAAGGGAAAAACATCCAGTATGCGGCAGTCCTGTGGGCGAAAATGCCTTGTTGATGCTAGAGGTCAGAGGAGAATGGGCCGACTGATTCAAGCTGATAGAAGAGCAACTTTGACTGAAATAACCACTCGTTACAACCGAGGTATGCAGCAAAGCATTTGTGAAGCCACAACACGCACAACCTTGAGGCGGATGGGCTACAACAGCAGAAGACCCCACCGGGTACCACTCATCTCCACTACAAATAGGAAAAAGAGGCTACAATTTGCACGAGCTCACCAAAATTGGACAGTTGAAGACTGGAAAAATGTTGCCTGGTCTGATGAGTCTCGATTTCTGTTGAGACATTCAGATGGTAGAGTCAGAATTTGGCGTAAACAGAATGAGAACATGGATCCATCATGCCTTGTTACCACTGTGCAGGCTGGTGGTGGTGGTGTAATGGTGTGGGGGATGTTTTCTTGGCACACTTTAGGCCCCTTAGTGCCAATTGGGCATCGTTTAAATGCCACGGCCTACCTGAGCATTGTTTCTGACCATGTCCATCCCTTTATGACCACCATGTACCCATCCTCTGATGGCTACTTCCAGCAGGATAATGCACCATGTCACAAAGCTCGAATCATTTCAAATTGGTTTCTTGAACATGACAATGAGTTCACTGTACTAAAATGGCCCCCACAGTCACCAGATCTCAACCCAATAGAGCATCTTTGGGATGTGGTGGAACGGGAGCTTCGTGCCCTGGATGTGCATCCCACAAATCTCCATCAACTGCAAGATGCTATCCTATCAGTATGGGCCAACATTTCTAAAGAATGCTTTCAGCACCTTGTTGAATCAATGCCACGTAGAATTAAGGCAGTTCTGAAGGCGAAAGGGGGTCAAACACAGTATTAGTATGGTGTTCCTAATAATCCTTTAGGTGAGTGTATGTGTGTCGAGTTTGGTGACAATATCTCATTTAGTTTCGGAGTTATAGACCTTTATATCAATAACAACATAAAAAATGACCCATGGACGACTTTGTTTTGATTTTTTTGCCACTTCCTATCAAAAATTTGACATTTGGGCTAATTTGAGTAGTTAATCAACGTTTTAGCTTTTTCAAAACCACATGAAAAAGGCTTGTGTTTTAGACTAGACTTAACATATTTTTTCTTTTTTTTCCTCTGTATCATGCACACTTTTATTTGTCACTGACCCAGTGATCACCGCCACCATGTATCTCCTGAGGATGCCAAGGACCCTAAAAGACACAAAACATTTTACCCTGAAGTCTTGAGGGAAGCTATTCCCATAAACAAGGCAATTACGAGTCTGGTTCCCAGGAGCCTCGACTATTAACATGATCACCCTACAAACTCTGGCATTCTCAGCCAGACCCTTGAGAAAAGATCAAGCCGTGTCAGTAGGAAGCAGACTGGACACATAAACAGGTCAGGCGTTTCTCAAACTGTCAGATGCAGGCACTTATCTGGCAGCCATTATGTTTGAGCTCAGTTCAAAGTGAAAGGGAAATATTTCTAAAAACATTTAGTCATGTTAGAAGATTCCCAATGAAATCATCAGACGCGTTATCTCGAGACCCTGAAGGAATTCCTATGAGACCCTCCAACTACAGACAGTCTGCCGCCACAGTATGGATAACCTTCTTTATCAGGCAAGAAAATCATCAGCAAAACAAATTTTCACTTTGTGTCTAATTATAACAGTGCTGTTGAGTCAACACTCCAACATCTCACTTGTCTATACCAGGAGGGTGGAGAGAGAGGAAAGATGGCCTGCAGATGACATACACACGAGGAGATGACACACACACACACACACACACACACACAATACAGATGCAAACTCCCACCCACAGAGACACAAACACAATCAATCTCTCAACCACAGGCTTTGATGGTGATTAAGAGGAAATGAGGTAGAAAAAGGGTCAACTCATGAGAAGTGAAGCTGAGCTTGCTACTTAGAAGTTGAGGTCACATATTCTCACTGTGGCAAGGACATTCTGTCTCTCAGTAATAATGGGGAAGCAGTTTATTTCACAAAGGATAGCAATGACGTGACATACTGTAAATACAGAAGTATTAATTTAATCGCTCGCAATACTGTAAATTAGTCTACTGGAGCTTCTAAACTGTTAAGATCCATCATCTTCTCGTCTTATGTGTTGTTAGGGTGGGCATCAAGGGAGATTCTGGGTCAGAAATAAAGACAATCTGATTGGCTGATGTCCTCAATTTCTCAATGTCCTCGCCCAATCATATCCTTCCCACCCTTATCCAATGGTTCTGCTGGGAAATTCCAGAAAAAGAACTGCCAATGATGAAATAAATGCCATTTTTGAGGATTTCACAGTCACTGCTTCCTAGTTTTGATTTTATTGAATTTAAACTTTTCTTCAAAGTTTATATGACAATTCAATGCTCCCCAAAAGGTTTGAATATGATTGCCATTGCAAAATAAACCATTTGTCAATACTTTTGTACACCTCCTCAAACAATTAAATTACAATAAACAAATCTAAAAGCTAAATTAAATACACAACTTCAGCCCGATCTGCAGTTGGGGTTAGTCAGAATCAGTCTGTAAATTTTGGTCAGTCAGAGTAGATGAATTTTACAGAAAATCCTGTATGATAGGTGCAGAGTCCAAATTTTTACCCCCAAGACTATGATTCCATCCAATTGGAGGATATCAAGCACATTTGACATTTTGAGTCGACTTCAGAGGAAAGGTTTTTTCACAACTCAATACATAGAATCACAGCAGCCAGCTCTAATCACAATGTAATGGAAGTAGCGACAGATTATTTCTTCCGTATTACAATCAATGAACAATTTACCTCACACAACTGGGGGTAATAGGTGCGTATGGGACAAAGAATAAAAATGTCCATTTAAAATGTCCATTTAAAACCTAAGAAAATCCTGCACACTATCTGTAATTGCAAAAATCACAAAAAAATTCTATAAGCACAACATTTCAGTCCCATGACCTTCATCAGGCATACACGTATTGTATTGAAACAGATTATCGGAAAGAGAAAAAAAAGCAGGGCTACTACTTGGTTCAATTCATTGGTTGTTGATTGGATAAAGGCAGATCTTAGGTGCTCTTGAAATCGACTCAGGATGTGTTCACACTTGTAGTTTGGTTCGCTTGGTTCGTTTGGTCCGGATCAAAAAACAAAACAAAAAACATTTAGTCCTGGTCCACTTAGTGTTCACATTGGCATTTAACACCAAACCAAAAGATACCGAATCAAAAGGCATAGGGATACGTTCACAACCTGATTGGTCGGCTTTTATTATATATACTTCATGACCGAACATTCAAAACAATGCTGTGTGCTGGTCTAAATGCACTCACTGTATGTACGTAGCCTACATATGATGGTATTTTGACCAGCTGAGAACTCTTGAAGAGCTTATAAAATGTGTAAAGGAGTCAAAACAGCGGCAGGAATCCCTCCATCACACACACACACAAAGATCTGCTGCGAGGAGACGCGCTTCTGACACCTGTACCGAACTGTGATGGGCAACATCACGACTATGACAAGAAAAAACAGGTGTGCTTGAGCATTCTGTCCTTTTTAGGGTCGCATCTTGTGACATCATGTCCCATTTTTGTTTGTTTACATGTCTTCGGTCCGTATTGCGTTCACATTTCATTCGAACCGCACCAGAGTTTGTTTGGAAGCGGACCGAGACCCATCTTTTCAGAGGTTTCGTCCACTTGTTTGGTGTGATGGTTCAGATGGCAGCGTTCACACTTATTTAAATGAACCGCACTAACAGAGCAATCGCACCAGGGTTCGTTTTAATCAAACCTAACATCCGAAGTGTGAACACACCCTCAGAAATATCATAATTATGAGTTCCAAACATATAAATGACTGAGAGAAATGTTATACAAGTGGGAAACTAGATTGAATTCTAGATTATACACGATTTTCCGAGTTGGAAAGGGCGTCAATTTTACCCTCAGAGTATTCCATCTAGTCAAAGGATATCAAACATGTTTGATATTTTGAGCCAACTTTAAATGAAAGACTGCATCCAAATAAACTGGATAAACAGCAGCCAAATGCAAACTTAACCAGATTTGATTTTCTAGAATTAGTTTATGATTATCATTCATTAACGTAAGAGTAGACCGCTTATGCTATAACATCTCTGGCGATGAATCAATAATTTTGTCTAATCACTTTGTTGCTAATTACCAATCAATTACCATCGAAAATAAATGACTTTCAGGTCACTTTGTCGCTGTATATCGCTGTCAGTGTGAACACCCCACCCTTATATGTTAAGCATGAGCAATAACAGTGATGCTTGACTTACCAAGCACTTAAAATAGAATATTTGAGGAATATCAATCCAGTCCTGCCTTGCAAGCACTGGAACTAGATGCATACAACAATCTGGACAACAACCTGGATGTCTAGATGAAGTATAGCTTTAAATAACAGTCCGCCTTCATGATGTTCAGCAGAACACGTGGGTCCACTTCATTCATTGATGTAATGCTCCCCCTCCCATCTGCAGGTGTGACCCAGAGTGAGCAGCAGCCACAGTAAAGCACGCTTACTGTACAAACCGTGCATCAAAAATCAACCATGCACCTGCAACCACACTCCCTAATATTGGGCAACACAAAAGATCCACTTGAATCTTGCATTACTGCAACAGCAGGTCCATCTGACCCTTTAAAAAAACAACACAATGCATGCATGCAAGCTCACAGGAGGGGCTTACAGAAATGGAAATGAGGACATAATACACCCAGACACTGGATTTGATCTCTAAACTGCTCTATGTTCTCGCATCAGACTGATCTGAGGGGGCTCCAGACAGCTCTCAGACCACCGCCTCGAGTCATGCTGCAGCCCGATGCCGCTCACTGCTCCTGACTGCTGACACGCGCTTCAATTTTACGAGCTCGCGCTAGTGAATAAAGACATTAATGTGATTGGCAATTCTGATGATCATTGCAGACGAAGGCAAATCGTTTCGACATTGATCTATAGCGATATTACTCACTGATGTGTGGCTTTAACAAAGGAAATAAGGACCTTGAGAAGAAGCGGGCGCGCGCGCGCGTCTTTGTCATTATCACCTTGCAGACATTCCTGCATCATCTGATGTCCTTCAGCAGTTACGCAAAACTCATAAAGCAATTAAATGCACCTTACTGCACACTTGTACACAGTGCACGAGACAAGTCAAACCTAAATGTAACTTCTGTCTCTATATGCATTATGCATGTAATTATGCATGCATGTAACATGCATGTGGCGGCATATAGTTCTCGCACATCTGTGACAATTTTACACTCAACGGGTTGCAATATTGCATCTGTGTGCATGTGTCCACACTATCACCCGGGTCTTACCTTGTGCAGCACACACCCAGAGAATTGCAACACCCTGTTTGTCCTACAAACTCTTTGTTGTGAACGTAAATAAACAGCATTATAAGTAAAGCATATATATATATAAAAAATACCACGAACAGTGTATTATACTACAAACAATGGGAAATGACGGTTGCATATGGGCACAGTCGGCAGATTCTGACAGCCGGGCTTACCTTAAAGAGACCTTGACAGAGCAGTCGTTTTGTGTCGCCATGCTTTGTGTTGCCGTTTCACCTCGCCCGTCAAAATGAGAAGTGATGCAACAAAGTTCTCGCAAAGTTTACAGACGAGCTGAAAACACTGTTGTGCGTTAACACGCGCGCGACCGCTCCGGTCCGTCAATCAGCGTTACGCAGCCAGACATCGCCGTTCACCTCTGTAATACTGATGAAATCAGCACAGCGATGTATAAATCGCATGAAACATGAGGGAGATTGGCATATTTTCTTCTTTCGAGCTTGTATCCTGTCATATGTGCGAGTGGCGCTCGAGCTTACATCCGAAACCACACACTGAGTCTGTGTCCTCGCGCGTTCAATGTGCAGCGCTTACTGAGAGAGGTATGGGCGTGTCAATACAGCGATGATTGACATGCCTTCCGACTACACGCAGCTGCTGTTCCCGCCTACACGTGGATGTAATTGACCAATTAGAGCTCAGCGGCGGATTAGACTTTAAAAGCAGACTCAACGGTCATAGATTAAACGCAATATCAGTGGACACGTCTGAACGCCGCGTTGGGAAATCCGATTCATATGAATGAATCGGTTCGTTCGAACGCATCACTGCAAAACAAAACCCGTTAAAAAACGATTTAGAGAAATGATTTAACGTACTGTTTTAGTTAACTAAAATGTGTTTCTCTTAATTATTACATGTTTATAACTATGTTGATTTGAACAAAAAGTGGAATTATTTGTTCACTTTTCCTCAAATTATGACTGTCCCACAGTTGTGGCGAAACAACCGCTAATAAAGTTTTTTCTCAAGTTAATGTACTTAATAAAAAGTGAAGAGGTGAAATAAGAGACGTGTGATGTTTAAGAAAGCTGATAAAATTCAAGGTAGGCCTAAATATTACTGAACAGAATATTTTTTATTGTGTATCATGACAGTTATTGTGTATCATTTGGTCATATTGTGCACAAATGTGAACAAATATTTTTCTGTATTTATAGACTTAATAAAAGAGAAAGGACAAAAATGTCTCCTGTTTTATTAATTTTGTTTAGTGCTGTTTTTTTTTTTTGTTTTTGTTTTTTTTTTTTGACAAATTGCGAATCGGTTCGGCTGAGTCATTCAAAAGAATCTGTTCAAATGAACGATTCATTCGCGAAACGAAAGTCACATCTGAAACACATTTAAGGGCTTGAAACGGAGAATTGCTCTGGGTTCAAGGCTAATGTTTTACAACAGCCCATTAGTCACAGATCATGCAAAACTAAATTCAGAAATGTATTGAATAAATGTATATACATTACAGTAAATGAATATACATTACCATAATGACAAGCATGCTGGTCCTCTGTAAAAGATTGGGAAACAGAGATACTTTCACAACTTCACTTCTGCATTAAAAGTGGAACCATAAACTTAATAAGTTTAAACAGCCACAGACAACAGTGTGAGGAACAAAAGCATGGTTTATATCCTTTAATTTTTAAAAACACATAAAAAGCATTTGTCCTCAAATAGAAACCAAATGCAATCGTTTGGGCTTGTAACTTCGATCTAACACTATAAGAGCTCAGCTGTCGTGAGAGCACATTTAGCAGTTGCACTTTGTCCAAATCACCACTAAATAATTTCACAACAGCACCAGATTCCCATGAGGATTGTATTTATCATGTGGACGGATCTGTTGCAATAAATATAGTTAAAACATAAAGAAGCTGTTTCATATAAATTAACGCACGTTGCATAATGCAGCGCAGCCCATAATCCAAAGTAGCCTATGTAAGAACTTCTTCTGAACCCTATTCAAACAGATGTCAAAGCATTCAAATCATTCACATAATGTCCCATTATAAATAACATCGCAAAGGAGTCGAATAATAAGGTGACGTCCCTGTTTTCCGGGGACAGTCCCGGTTATTGGTGTTCTGTCCCTGACTGGAGCTGTCCCCATTTCACAGCTCGTTCAAAACAACCCGCAAAAACATTGCAAAAAAACCCGACCAACACACAGCAGCCTGCTGGTTATAGGAGCAATCGTGTAGTGATTATTTTCACCAACAGATGGCGCTGCGAGCTACGCTGACTCTACTTGGTCGCGCGCCGCTACTTCATGAAGAACGTAACCTGGACGAGAGCAGGGCGCCATTATCGTCAAATATCAAACATCGTTATCGCTTTCAAGGTAGTAACATACTATCTATTCATGTTCAATTAAACATACTCATACATACATTTGCAACAAATACATTTGCAGAACACACATACTTTCTGCTTAAATTAAGCCTAAAATGCAAAATAATAAGCCCATTTAAAGGGGTGGTGGATTATGATTTTACTTTTTTAAATCTGGTTAGTGTGTAATGTTGCTGTTTGAGCATAAACAACATCTGCAAAGTTATGACCCTTAAAATTCAAAGCAAAGGGAGATATTTTCTTTTACAGAAATCGCTTTTCAATGACTACAATAAACGGCTGGTAAACTACAACAAGCTTCTTCCCGGGTTGGTGACATCACAAACCCTAAAATGTACATAAACCCCGCCCCTGCTTTAGAGAAGAGTTAGAGTTGTTGTAGTCGAGCACATTTAGGAGTCTGCTCAAGCTGTCGCATCTGTCTTTTCACATTTATTGCTATACAGTACATAACACAAACGCAATAGCATGTCATAAAAGCAAGACGACAACATAAGTTATAACCGTAATTAAACTAAACTATACCTGTTCTATCTTCATGCAGCAGATATTCTCTGGCTCTGTGCATTTTACAACAGTTCCCACACGAGCGATTTATAGATTATCATGACAGAATATGCTAATCAATGACTTGAAGATCGTTAACTCCACATATTAACCATTCAGAAACGTCCTGTTGCATTCTACATGTTGTCACTTCTTCTTGAGTGTCTCCATCATTGTCCGACTTTGAACATTTGAACATAAAAGGCGGAACAGTTTTTGACATTTTCAGTGCGTCTGCATGAGGTAATCGGAGCAGTGTTGCCAACTCTCGCGAGACAAATAAGCAACCGCAGCTTCAAAAACAAGCCCAGTATTATTATATTATTTATTATCATCAATATTATTTATGATCAATTATTTTTTATCAATAAATGAGCCTAAACTGAAACCTCTCTGAGTTTGAAAAGCAAAAACAGATGTGATTTTACAAAAATCATTAAATTGCAATAAAGGGCATGCAATATCCTCCAATCAGCTGTGAACAGAATAGTTTTGGAGATGGAAAAAGAGAAAAAGTGACGTGAAGGCCAATTATGGTAACCTATAGTCGGAGTTAGTGCACACATATTAGGAGCAGTGAGTAGTGAACACACACACACTGCAAACCGTGAAAAAGACAAGCCCTGCATCTCAATGTGCATACTATCTGCCCTAAATAGTATTGAAAATTACTAATGTCACATACTATTTAGGATGGATAGTATGCACATTGGGACGCAGGCAAGCACTAAGGGAGCGCTGCAATATAGCCACATATTTATAATAAAATAAATTCGAACCATACCTATTGTTATTATTAGTATACTTGTTTTTTTTTTTTTATTATTATAGCCTGTAATGGTAAATACATTATAAAAATATTTTAAAAATTAAATTAGGTGCCTCTCCTCCCTGTTTCCTCTCCATCTCTGTACATCTCGGTTGGTGGCATTGTTTGTGAAAATGTATACATCTATTTACGTCTACTACGTCACATGCCTGCACGTTGAACGCGATTTTTCTTCAGTGAGGGGGAGAAGGCAGGATGTATGAGGACGAATTACTACAGCACTTGTATCATTGCACTGATTGGCTATTAGCTGTGAGAAGACAGTGTCAGTCAATGTATTGAACAAAACAGCAACCATAAATGTAAAGAAACGAAGTTGCTTTTCATATTTTCCTAACAAGCAA
Source organism: Coreius guichenoti (assembly GCA_039654105.1). NCBI lineage: Eukaryota > Metazoa > Chordata > Actinopteri > Cypriniformes > Gobionidae > Coreius > Coreius guichenoti. The sequence continues at coordinate 32,202,724 of CM077188.1, read as the reverse complement.
CCACACTTTTTAAAATAAGCCCAAAAAACCGCAACCCGCGACACATGATTTTTTAACGCGACTTGCCAAAAAGATAAGCCCAAAGTCGCGTGTTATACACGGACTTGGCAACTATGAATCGGAGCTGCTAACATGAGCTCTTGAAGCTCCGCCCTCTGTGCTGGGAGCAGCAGCTCATTTGCATTTAAAGGGACACACATGAAAACGGCACGTTTTTGCTCACCCCCAAAAAGTGACAATTTTAACATGCTATAAAAATTATCTGTGGGGTGTTTTGAGCTAAAACTTCACATACACAGAACATCAAAGACTTATTTTACATCTTGTAAAAAGGGGCATTATAGGACCCCTTTAAGGATAGTAAGAGTCATTTTTTAAGTACAAACGTAACAAAACGTAACATTTCTGTAGGCTATACAGAATAAACAGCTTGTGAGAAATATTAAATACAATTATAAAATGTTAAACTATTTGTTAGTTTTATTTATCATATATTTACGTTGTTTTTTTTGTAATGTGTTTTTGTAAAGTCATAATTTTGTTATAATATTGTTTTGAACTGCTTGCTATTTACAATAGTTACTATTAACTTTTTTCATTGTGTGAATTTTTTAGTTTGTTTCTTTCTTTCCAGTGATATTTTGACCACTCAAATAGGAAATGTTCCCTGTTTCCATTTCAGAAATCTGGTCACCTTAATGTTTAAGAATATCCTTGAATACCTCTTTTCCGGATTATTTACTTATGTAAGTGTTATTCAGGGCTTGCATATGAACCTTCCACACTTGGAGGTTTAAAACATCACATGATGCTTGTTTAGAGACTTAGGAGAGGATTGTTTTTGTGGTAATGTGGGTAAGCCGATGCTTTTGAAAATGCCTCCTTAAATATAAGTATAGTCTTTCACCTTTCACTTTATTTTTTTGCAATTAATCAAATTTCAAGACAAATCTACAGATAAGCAAAAGCACTAGAATGTAAGAAATTCTCTAAAATACACAGCAGAATGGGGGCAAAAAGAAAACAAACATATATATGAACATTTTAATGAATATATTCACACACACACACATTCAGAATATTTCTGACAAGCAAAAATCATAAATTGATAGACCTACAGCAGAATGACAGAGCATTTTCATTTTTCTTTGATGTTTCCATAATCCCATTTGCACAGTTTGCTATATTTAGCTTTGAGGTCATAAGCTGATTCAATTTCACATTCTTTATTTTTTTCTGCTATCTGGAAATTAATATTATTGTGTAGCCAGTTTTTGCTAACTCATATGTGCTCATTAAAGTTGCAGTAGAGTTTTTGATGACAACATTCACTGCAGTGTGTATTTCTAAGTCCCAGCACACTTCAGTCTATGGTTGCCCCACACCAGACAAAAGCTTCATACAATAGCCAGGAGTGGAGCGGTGCGGTTGACTCGTTCAGCGCATGTCTGTGTGTGTAAGGGAGTGTGTGTGGGGGGCAGATTAGCCACAGTCCATGTCTGTTTCTATCCTGTGAATACAGTAGCCGCACATTTGGGTAGAGAGAGAGGGAACACAGAGTCAGCTGACAGCTCTGACTTCATCTAGGTCAGTCTGCTGTGTGTGTATGTCTTTGCCCCTGGGCTACACACACAATACACACATCCACACACACGTTCACATACAAACTCCCTCATCCGTCCCCAAATTACATCCATCCTCCCCCCAGCAACATCACCATCTGTGTGGGAAGGGGCTTGCCAAAGCACCCAGGTTAGAGCCCAATGTTCACTTGATCTGGTCTAATGTGAAAAGTCAACTTGCAACATGCTGACTGTGTGTGTTTCTACAGTAAATAGAGCGTTAAAGTGGTGGTTCACTCAAAAATGGAAATTCTGTCATTATTTACTCACCCTCATGTCGTTCCAAACATGTATGACTTTATTTCTTCTACAGATCACAAAAGAAGATATTTAAAAAAATGTTGGAAACCAAACCATTTTGGTGACTTCCATTTCTCAGAATATTCTCTTTTATGTTCCACAGAAGAACGAACATCATAAAGGTTTAAAACAACATGAGTTCATTTTTTTGGTGATCCATCCTTGTGGAAAAGATGTTTGTTTAATTATATTGAATGTGCACTTATACTGTACTTCAAAATCTTAAAAGTATATATTTTTTAAAAAAGTGTACTGGCCGGTTATATAATAATAATAAAATAAAAGGCCATCTAAGTGTACTTCAAGAGAGTGCACTTTCATGTTTCTTGACACACTTAAGTATGCTTTTAAAAAGTGCACTTCGTAATAATGTCGAATTTGATCTTTGGCCATGCATTAAAGGTGCAGTGTGTGAATTTTAGCGGCATCTAGCGGTGAGGTTCTGAATTGCATCCCCCAAAGCTCACCCCTCCCTTTCTGAGCATATAGAGAAGCTACGGTGGCCGACACAGGACAAAAATGTCGTCGTCGGAGAGAGCAGAGAGTGACTAGCGCTCTGTAGAGCAGTTTGTCCGTTTAGGGCTACTGTAGAAACATGACGGCGCAAAATAGCGATTTCACTGTAAGGGGACCCGCGGTGTGTGATGATGGAAATGGCTCATTCTAAGGTAATAAAAACGTAACGGTACATTATGTAAGGTCTTTATACTCCACTGAAAACATAGTTATGTATATTATATTGCATTTCTGTCAATAGATCCTCATAAATACTACACACTGCACCTTTAAAGAAGTACACTTATTTTGACATACAGCAAATACTTGATTATAATTTTATCTGTTGTGTGTTTATCGGTATTACATTTTAAGTGTACTAAATTTAATAAACTTGATCATTACAAATGTGTAATTACAAATATATTTAATTAAATACATGATATACAAATTTCAATAGAAAAAAATTACATTTAAGTATATTTTAGTTATGCTTGTCAGTACGGTAGTAGACTACTACAGACAATAGGAATTTTGGTAACACTTTACAATAAGGTTTTGTTTGTTAACATTGGTTATTAGTTAACATGAACTAAGAATGAACAATACTTCTACAGCAGTTATTGTTAATTTGAACATTTACTGATTGTAAGTTAACATTAGTTAATGCACTGTGAACTAACATGAACAAACAATGAACAGTTGTATTTTTAGCAAATAATGTTAACAAATATTAAATACTGTAACAAATGTATGTCCCATTGGTAACACTTTATTTTACAGTGTCCTTGTTACATGTTACATGTACTTACCATAGTAATGACAGTAAATGATGCATAATTACATGCAACTAACCCTCAACCAAACCCTAATCCTACCCTAACAATAAGTACGTCCCAGTTTTAGTTTGTTAGTTAATACATTAACTAATGTTAACAAATGAGACCTTATTGTAAAGTGTTACCGTAATTAAAGATGATTTAAAATATACTTATGTCCTACTTAAGTTTGTCAAAAAAGTTCAGCTGATTGTATTTAATATAAATTTAAACTAATAAATTTTCATTTCATTTAATTCATTTTTATTTAAGTGCAGTTAACGCATTAAATGTCTAAAACCGTCAGTTTACACTTGATTTTGAATTTACATTTAAACCTATAGTTTAAATAGTTTTAAAGTATATACTAAAGTGTACTTTTATTTTTATTTTATTTTTTTTTTTACAAAGGCTCACTTTGTGTTTCCCCCCCCTAAAGATTTGTCACAACTCCCAATCACCAACTTACTTTTTGTGAAATATCGTATTTTTTAGTTGGGGCTGTTGTGTGAGGGGAAAAAATATAGCTGGTTGCATAAAACAAATTTATGCACCAGCGCTTTGGTAGTGGACTAATGAAGTGCTAATCTATCTAGCGGCCACTTACCTGGCTTTCAGCAAGAATTATTGGACAAATGTTGTGGCACCTAATTAATATTCATGTGGTAAGCTGATATGGTTTATAATGGCTCCCAATTCGTTACAGAATCGATTTTAAAGTTTCGTTGCTGGTTTTTAAATCCTTGAATGGATTAGCTCCTGTATATATTTCAGATTTATTATCCATTTACAACCCTGGAAAGTCTCTTAGGTCATATAACCAGAGACTGTTAAATGTTCCTCGGGCTAGACTAAAATCGAGAGGAGATCGAGCTTTTGCCGTTGCTGCACTGAAACTTTGGAACAGCCCACCTGTTTTTATTTATTAGAACTGTTTAAAGCAAAACTCCAATCTTTTTCATTGGCTTTTAATTGTAGTTGATTTGTGCTGTGTCTGGTCTGTTCTGTGTTGTACAGGGTGTTAAATGTTGATGATATTTAATATAGTGTACAGCACCTTGGTCAACAATTGATGTTTTTAGTGAGTTGAGTTGAGCTGGATGTGTCCCCAACACTTTTTAAGATTTTTGTTTCTATGGCCTGATGTGCCAAGAAGGATTGTAACATGTACGATTTATGTGTTTAGGTGAATGTTTTAAATTAGCTGTGTTTTTATTAGCTTGCCCTGCTAATCAGTTGCTTGTTCTGTGCAACAAATGGCGTCTGGTTTTCATAAAGGAGGGGAACGGTTACCCCATCGAATGTTGTTTGGTTTGGGTTCGGGGCGGTGGGGTTGAGCATAGCCTGTGGGACTTGCCTCACTGACACGGTTATTGATAGTGTTAGTGCCACATGACGGACAGAAAGGCCTGGTGTGTGGAAGGGATGACAGCGAGGTCACGGCGGAGCAGAAAGGGAGGGATTTCTTTTGTCTGGATGGGTAAAAAGAACAGACTAGCCGAAACTAGACCACTTGGAACCACATGAGTGCACATGACAGGAGAGACCGTTCACATTTGGGATGAGCGATAGAAACAAAGACCATGTGTATTAAGTGTACAGTCCACTGGTGATTACTGCAAAGTAAACCCTTGCTTTTTTGAGGATGGGCCTATTGAGCTTCCACCAGTTTTGCAACAGAAACATAACAGTTTATTTTTAAGTGCATCTTGTGCCTTGTTTCCATGGGAACGGTTTTAGAAAAGTAGAGCCAATGTCCTGACAGCAAAAAGGCTTTTGTATAGTCTATCGTTCAAGATGTCCACAAAGTGGTGTAGTGTGAATAGACATACCTCACTTCCACCTGAGGGCGAAACGCATCACGGGATGAGCATCTGCCTTTAGCCGCGGGGGAACACAACTCTTCTTGTTAAGAAATAAAGATTTAATAAAAAGCATCAGCAGTCTGGATCTCAGTAAATGAAAAAGGTTTTAGGGACCCCAAAACAAGTGGGGTCAAATCATTAGAGAATACTGCTGGTGAAGTGCAGCGCTCATTACTGTAAGTACATCTCACTCATGGACGCCAGCTGTCTGGACACATTGTGGAAAGACCGCACAGTGAATGACCAGAGGATGACATGAAATCAGCTGTCTGGATGTACTGTAGGTCTGGTGTTTCAGTGCAAATGTGCGATGAACAAGTTTGTACGAATATGGCCACATTTACACAGCAAAAAAGCGAGACACTATGGCAAGCCGTTTTGACTTTTATTCATTCCCGGAATATGAATTCTTGATATCAACAATTAAATTTTCAGTAGTTAAAATGAGAATTCTTGATATCAGGAATTCAATTTCTACTTAGTAACAATGGCCATTTTTGATATCAACAATGACGTCATCACTTGCAGAAATACAAATTATTGATATCAAGAATTCAATTTCAAATAGTCAAAACTATTATTCTTGATATCTGTAATTGTATTTTCACTAGTTCAAATTCAATTATTGTCAAAATGGCTTGCCATAGGACGCAATTTTAACCTGAGCGATGTGTTTTTAGAATGCTGTGTCTCCAGACCTATACCGTTTTTGCCCTGCGTCTTTTAACCGCAAAAACGCATTCTGTGAGACTGGTCCCTTTGAGTGTTAAATATGGTTAAGTTCGCACACAGTTAATTTACTAAAGGTAGGGTAGGCAATGTTTTTCAGAAACACTTTTTGTTATACTGGTTGAAACTCTCTTTACATCCTGATAGCAATTAATTATAAAAGTGGTTGAATATTAAAAAATAACATAGGCTATAGTCTCTGGGGAAGTCTCAGAGCTAAACAATGTTCGTCCAATCATTGCATTCGGTCCGGATGCAGTGATAGGCTGTCCTATCTGCCTGTCAACATGCATACCTTCGCGCACCTGCTCGCTCAGACATCACACGTCATCAGCGCATTCTGTATAGCTATGACAGTCCCTCGAAATCGGGTCTCTATCAACTATAGGTTAACGATTATAAGTACATACGAATGATATTAATTTAAAATATGTATACTAGTGCATAATAAAACAAATTGAATGTAATTTCAATTGATACTACTTAATCAGTCTATCAAAATGTTCTTTATCAAGGTAGGTTAGTGCAGTCAGTGTAGGGATGTCAATGTGATGGGATGCTATTTTGATGTAATATTTATATCAACTTTGAATATAAATTAATATAAAATAAGCGAAAGCAATATTTATGATATTTATATCTTATACCATATTTGATATGAGTGGAGGGCGGTGGGGCCCCACATAAGTGTTTTTTTCAGGGGACTCAGAATTCCCTAACCCTTGTATACACACTTGCAGTCTTCATGCCTACTTGAACACTTGGGCCAAATACAGGAAATACGTCATGCAAGTAGACAAGTGGTCAAGAGCAAAGACCGCAAGTGTGGGTATTTGGACAGGGCAGATTTATAAACTGTGCGTCAGCGTCATTATCTGAGTTTTAGATTCAGTCACTGTTCGGGGCTGCTACCATCAGTTTTGTGCCAAACAGTTTTGTGCCAAACCAAACAGTTGACGGGCCCCCATTGACTTCCATAGTATTTTTTTTCCTACTATGGAAGTCAATGGAAGCCTATCAACTGTTAGGTTAACCATATTTTTCAAATACCTTCTTTTGTGTTCAGCATATTCGCGTTTGGAACAACTTGAGGGTGAGTAAATGATGACAGAATTTTCATTTTTGGGTAAACTATCCCTTTAAGCAAGCACATATTTGCGACTTTGCGAATATTAAAGCATTGCAAACTGGCCAAACAATCTATGATTGAGCTATCTTTTTAGATATAGTGATAAAAAGTGACAAACATGACAAAAACAGAGGATCATGGGCCTGACAGATTAATCTACCCATAAACATTATTAAGGAAATCTTTGTTGAATAGCAGGGGGGATGTGTGGTTCCAAAATGTCCCAGAGGAAAATCACATTACCATCAAGGCTGCAAAGCATTGTTAATATATCAGTCACTTCACATTAGGAAGCTTTCTGTACTAATGGTGTTGTGTTATTCTCTGTAATTCATCAATGCGTTCTCTGGTGTGACACTCAGCAGCAAAATAAAATAAAATAAGCAATGTTTCCCTGCCGTACAAAATGCTATCAAGGGCAGCAGATGGCACGTTCCGTCCGTCACTTGACATGCGTCTGCCGGCTATTCATGACAAAGCCAGTGGGACGGTTGAATTGGGCAGATGAGCACTTCATTGATTTCCTCATTCAACCCCAAGGGGCCACTGTATTGTGCTTTTGTCCCAGCACCTTTGATTCATATATTTTAATCATGAATTATTGTGCAATTATGCACCGGAGGGACAGGTGATGGGGATGGTGACATTATTCCCTCTTAAATGTCACTGCTATTTGTCCCTTTCTGTCACTTCTTAAAAATGGTACCAGGCCCAATTGTTAAAACTGACAGAGTGATTATATAGTAGTTTGCACATATAATTTCACTGACAGCAGGGCTAATCTGATTTTGCCACACAATAGCTATATATGTTAATCTGGAACATTCATAAAATTATGTCTGAACTCTGAACACAGGACTTGACTGTAATAGAATAATTGGCCCAGTTATTAAATCAGTGATTAAACTGAATATGAGATGCCCATTCTTGGTCCTCTGAGTGTCTCGCAGGCTTCTGTTTTCACAATGTCACAGCGCCTCCTGCTGGCTAAAGCCTGATATTCCTGACTGTCATAGCTGTATTAGTTATAGCCTATAAAAAACAGGAATAGTCTGGTTGTGGTTGACCCGGCATTCAGTTTTCAATAATATGCTGAAACTATGTAATATTTGGGTCTGTTCTTTGTCTTTTTCTCTGTGTCTGTCCATGAATGGTTCTATCTATCTATCTATCTATCTATCTATCTATCTATCTATCTATCTATCTATCTATCTATCTATCTATCTATCTGTCTGTCTGTCTGTCTGTCTGTCCGTCCGTCTCTGCCTGTCTGTCTGTCTATCTATCCGTCTGTCTGTCTGTCTATCCGTCCGTCTGTCTGTCTGTCTGTCTGTCTGTCTGTCCGTCCATCCGTCTCTGTCTATCTATCCGTCTGTCTGTCTGTCCGTCTGTCTGACTGTCTGTCTGTCTGTCCGTCCGTTTCTGTCTGTCTGTCTGTCTGTCCGTCTGTCCGACCGTCCATCTCAGTCTGTCTATCTTTCCGTCTGTCTGTCTGTCCGTCCGTCCGTCCGTCCATCTCTGTCTGTCTATCTTTCCATATGTCTGTATGTCTGTCTGTCCGTCCGTCCGTCCATCTCTGTCTGTCTATCTTTCCGTCTGTCTGTCTGTCTGTCTGTCCGTCCATCTCTATCCGTCTCTGTCTGTCTCTGTCTATCTATCCGTCTGTCTGTCCGTCCGTCTCTGTCTGTCTGTCCGTCCGTCCGACCGTCCGTCTGTCTGTCTGTCTGTCTGTCCGTCCATCTCTGTCTGTCTGTCTGTCCGTCCATCTCTGTCCATCTCTGTCCGTCTCTGTCTGTCTGTTTCTGTCTATCTATCCGTCTGTCTGTCTGTCCGTCTGTGTGTCTCTGTCTATCTATCCGTCTGTCTGTCCGTCCGTCTCTGTCTGTCTGTCTGTCCGTCCGACCGTCCGTCTCTGTCTGTCTGTCCGTCCGTCTCAGTCTGTCTATCTTTCCGTCTGTCTGTTTGTCTGTCTGTCCGTCCGTCTCTGTCTGTCTGTCCGTCCGTCTGTCTATCTTTCCATCTGTCTGTATGTCTGTCCGTCCGTCCGTCCATCTCTGTCTGTCTGTCTGTCTGTCTATCTTTCCGTCTGTCTGTCTGTCCGTCCATCTCTGTCCGTCTCTGTCTGTCTGTCTGTCCGTCTCTGTCTGTCCGTCCGTCTCTGTCTGTCTGTCCGTCCGTCCGTCCGACCGTCTGTCTGTCTGTCCGTCCGTCCGTCCGTCTCTGTCTGTCTGTCTCTGTCTATCTATCCGTCCGTCCGTCCGTCTCTGTCTGTCTGTCTCTGTCTATCTATCCGTCCGTCCGTCCGTCTCTGTCTGTCTGTCTCTGTCTGTCTATCCGTCCGTCCGACCGTCCGTCTGTCCGTCCGTCTCTGTCTATCTTTCCGTCTGTCTGTATGTCTGTTTGTCTGTCCGTCCGTCCGTCCGTCTCTGTCTGTCTGTCTGTCCATCCATCTCTGTCTGTCTGTCTATCTTTCCATCTGTCTGTATGTCTGTCCGTCCATCTCTGTCTGTCTGTCTGTCCGTCCATCCGTCTCTGTCTGTCTCTGTCTATCTATCCGTCTGTCTGTCCGTCCGTCTCTGTCTGTCTGTCCGTCCGTCCGACCGTCTGTCTCTGTCTGTCTGTCCGTCCGTCCGTCCGTCTCAGTCTGTCTATCTTTCCGTCTGTCTGTTTGTCTGTCTGTCCGTCCGTCTCTGTCTGTCTGTCTGTCTGTCTGTCTGTCCGTCCGTCTCTGTCTGTCTATCTTTTCATCTGTCTGTATGTCTGTCCGTCCGTCCGTCCGTCCATCTCTGTCTGTCTGTCTGTCTATCTTTCCGTCTGTCTGTCTGTCCGTCCATCTCTGTCTGTCTGTCCGTCCGTCCGACCGTCCGTCTGTCTGTCTGTCCGTCCGTCCGTCTCTGTCTGTCTATCTTTCCATCTGTCTGTATGTCTGTCTGTCCGTCTGTCTCTGTCTGTCTGTCTGTCTGTCTATCTTTCCATCTGTCTGTATGTCTGTCCGTCCGTCCGTCTCTGTCTGTCTGTCTGTCTATCTTTCCGTCTGTCTGACTGTTCGTCCGTCCGTCCATCTCTGTCTGTCTGTCTGTCTATCTTTCTATCTTTCTGTCTGTCTGTCTGTCTGTCCGTCTCTGTCTGTCTGTCTCTGTCTATCTATCCGTCTGTCTGTCTGTCCGTCCATCCGTCTCTGTCTGTCTCTGTCTATCTATCCCTCTGTCTGTCCGTCCGTCTCTGTCTGTCTCTCTGTCCGTCCGTCCGACCGTCCGTCTCTGTCTGTCTGTCCGTCCATCCGTCTCAGTCTGTCTATCTTTCCGGTTGTCTGTATGTCTGTTTGTCTGTCCGTCCGTCCGTCCGTCTCTGTCTGTCTGTCTGTCCGTCCGTCTCTGTCTGTCTGTCCGTCCGTCCATCTCTGTCTGTCTGTCTATCTTTCCGTCTGTCTGTCTGTCCGTCCATCTCTGTCCGTCTCTGTCTATCTATCCGTCCGTCCGTCCGTCCGTCCGTCTCTGTCTATCTTTCCGTCTGTCTGTATGTCTGTTTGTCTGTCCGTCCGTCCGTCTCTGTCTGTCTGTCTGTCTGTCCATCCATCTCTGTCTGTCTGTTTGTTTTTCCGTCTGTCTGTCTGACTGTCCGTCCGTCCATCTCTGTCTGTCTGTCTGTCTGTCCGTCTCTGTCTGTCTGTTTCTGTCTATCTATCCGTCTGTCTGTCCGTCTGTCTGTCTCTGTCTATCTATCCGTCTGTCTGTCCGTCCGTCTCTGTCTGTCTGTTTGTCTGTCTGTCCGTCCGTCCGTCTCTGTCTGTCTGTCTGTCTGTCCGTCCGTCTCTGTCTGTCTGTCTGTCTATCTTTCCATCTGTCTGTCTGTCTGTCCGTCCATCTCTGTCCGTCTCTGTCTGTCTGTTTCTGTCTATCTATCCGTCTGTCTGTCTGTCCGTCCGTCCGTCTCAGTCTGTCTATCTTTCCGTCTGTCTGTTTGTCTGTCTGTCCGTCCGTCCGTCCGTCTCTGTCTGTCTATCTTTCCATCTGTCTGTATGTCTGTCCGTCCGTCCGTCCATCTCTGTCTGTCTGTCTATCTATCTTTCCGTCTGTCTGTCCGTCCATCTCTGTCCGTCTTTGTCTGTCTATCTTTCCATCTGTCTGTATGTCTGTCCGTCCGTCCGTCCATCCATCTCTGTCTGTCTGTCTGTCTATCTATCCGTCTGTCTGTCCGTCCGTCTCTGTCTGTCTGTCCGTCCGTCTGTCCGACCGTCCGTCTGTCTGTCCGTCCGTCCGTCTCTGTCTGTCTGTCTCTGTCTATCTATCCATCTGTCTGTCCGTTCGTCTCTGTCTGTCTGTCCGTCCGTCCGTCTCTGTCTATCTTTCCGTCTGTCTGTATGTCTGTTTGTCTGTCCGCCCGTCCGTCTCTGTCTGTCTATCTTTCCATCTGTAGTGTCAATTAAACTCCCCCCTGTAAATGCCGCATCGACATGACATCCTCATTAAACCCGTCCCCGGCGTGACGACTCCAATCTTTCGAATAATCCTACGAATATCTATTGATCTAATATGACTTCTGACCTGTAATGTTGCCAGAATCATAATCATACACTATTTGTTCGTCGGCCAGAGGAGAACTGGCACCCCGACTGACCCTGGTTTCTCCCAAGGTTTTTTTCTCCATTCTGGCCCTGAAGGTGTTTTGGTTCCTTGCCACCGTCGCCTTTGGCTTTTGGCTTGCTCAGTTGGGGACACTTAAATTTCAACTATATTACTGATCTGCCCGCATTGACACTATATGATAATTGAAATGAGCTGGATGACATCACCGTTTTCACCAGAGCGGCTGTACAGCCGAATCAAATTCCGTTGCATTATTTTCCTGTTACCACTGTGAAGCTGCTTTGAAACAATTGCCATTGTAAAAAGTGCTATATAAATAAAGGTGATTTGATTTGATCTGTCTGTATGTCTGTCCGTCCGTCTGTCTATCTTTCCATCTGTCTGTTTGTCTGTCCGTCCGTCTCTGTCTGTCTGTCTGTCTATCTTTCCGTCTGTCTGACTGTCCGTCCGTCCGTCCATCTCTGTCTGTCTGTCTATCTATCCGTCTGTCTGTCCGTCCGTCCGTCCATCTGTCCGTTCGTCTGTCCGTCTCTATCTATATATCTATCTATCTGTCTGTGTGTCTGTCTATTTATCTATCTATCTTCCAAGTACCATCAGAGGATGGACGAATGGATGGACAGAAAGACAGACAGACGAATGTACGGATAGATAGATAAATAGAATCTCCACCATGTTCAGTGAGAACCCTGAGCGCAGTGAATGACAGAGAGCAGTTTCAGCTCAGGCGGTGAGTCAGCTCTCCAGGTTTGAGACACAGCCAGAGTGTAACTGTACACCTCCATTAATTAATAATCCCATGATCTCACAGAGTTTGTCTGAATGAAGAGAGCACTTTCATCCACTTCCAAACTTTCTCATCAGTCGGATCTAATGGACACAGTTGAAGGATACATCTGACCACTGTTGGCCTGCACATGGAGACTCAGGTTACAGTAATTCTGGATAACTTTATCTAATCCTTCTCTCAGGGCGCAGAGCTGTACAGTTCCTTCAGAATGGAGACGTTCATCATCAATTTTATCTTTTAATTTTTATTTCAAAAAGTGGATTGATTCAAGGAAGACGTTTGGCTGCTTGATAATCAATTCTGCATGTGACTACCAAACAAGACTTGAAGTTGACCGCGTTTCTCACATCCCTTCTGTCTAACACACACCTTCGGGTGGACCATCATCTCCAGCAAACATGACTAAAATGTTATCTGCCCAGGAGGCTGCCAAGATCTATCACACAAATTACGTGAGAAACTCGAGGGCCGTTGGCGTTCTCTGGACCATCTTCACCATCTGCTTCTCCATCATCTGTGTGGTAGTCTTCATTCAGCCATACTGGATTGGAGACAGTGTTGACACCCCTCAGTCAGGATACTTTGGGCTTTTTCACTACTGCATTGGGAACCCCATCACAGGAGAGCTGGTGTGTAAAGGCAGTGCCCTCGACTTTGGATCCATCCCTTCAAGTGCCTTCAAAACCGCCATGTTCTTCGTTGGGATCTCTTTGCTGCTGATCGTGGGGACTATTGTTTGCTTTAGTTTGTTCTTTTTCTGCAACTCGGGCAGTGTGTATAAGATCTGCGCATGGATGCAGCTGGCAGCTTGTAAGTGCACCATTTTTCTGAATTTAAGGTTTTTAATGACATAAACATTAATAATAATATAATAAAATAAATCATATTAATATTAAACCATTAAAGTAAAAATGTATATTATATTATATAAAAAAAAAATTGGACATATAAGTCAAACTTTAAATGTATTTTCTTAAAAACATCACTTTACATTTTTTATTATATACAAAAATATCAACCCAGGGGGCATTTTAATATTAAACAATCAATGTAAAAATGTATTTTTATATTATATTATATTTATTATTATATTATATTATATATAAAGTGTGGACATATTGGACATATTTTCTTAAAAACATCACTTTAATTTTTTTATTTATTTTTTATTATAAACGAAAATATTAAACCAAGTGCATTTGTTTGTTTGTTTGATTTATTTTTTTATTTAATGTGAAATAATCTGTTTGCAGATTTTATTTAATATTTTTTCTAATGGAATAACATTCAATCACTTTTAAATGTGTCGTAAGTGCAGTTGCATTTTTGTTTTATTTATATCATTTTTATTTAAGATTTTACATTAGCCTTTGTTTTTATATTTTGTTTTAATTTTGTTAAATTTCAGTTTTAGTACTTCAACTAAATTTTATTTCAGATTTTTCGCTTAAGGTTTTTACGTTTTTCAACAAATATTTGTTATTTATTTCAGCTTTATTTCAATCACCAAAAACAAAAATCTTTGATAGATTTAGTTTAGTTTACCAATAACAATACAATGTGTGTTAATGGCATATGAAAGTTATTATAAAGAACTAACTCTTCAAATGCAGTTCGATTCTTGAGGCTGAATATGTCAGTGCTGAAATGAAAGAGGTTACTCAGGACTTCAGCACCCTGGATAGTTCCACATCTCAATGACAGTATACAAGTGGAATATATTTGTGCTGTGTTGCGAAATATAATGCTTTAAGTGTTGTCCTATCTAATGAAGTTATCACTGAGGACACAGATAACCCTCCCATCACACCATATTACATAATGCATTTGCAATGCATACTCATTAAAAGAAAGTGAGTGTGGAACTGAGAAAGAGAGTGTATGTGTAAAGCAATATCCACAGCAGCACCAGCTGCCCTGCACAGAGTGTATTGTCATATGAATAATAAATGATGAGTTAAGTGTGGCTGAAGTTGCCAGGCAACAGACCCAATGCAAAGTATTTCTGGTAGCCAAGAGTATTTTTGACAACCACAAAAGGGAAATCAAGGTCACGCTTTTTCTTCAGTGGATATTTTTCAGGGTGGGTTTATTATTGAAAGTTAATTTCTGTATAGACTCAAACATTAAAGTATACAAAAATTATTGAACATTTTTAAACCATTGTCTAAAGACAGATTTAATAATAATCACCAAACTATTTGGAGTAAGGAGTTTGGGGGAATCTGCTGTTTTTTGGCACTGTTTGGGAAGAACACCTTTATAAAATATCTGAAGTAAAAACATATCTGCATTTTATTGAGCAATATAACACACGCTGTTGTTTTCTGAATATGATGGCTATGATTCAGCTTTTATAGCTCAATAAACAGAAAGTTTTAGATATGGCATTAGCTATTTTTGCTTCACCAATGTAAAAACACTAGATTTTTGTAAGGCTGCATTTATTTGATCAAAAATGATTATGAACTTTCAGGAGCAATTACTCTAGTCTTCATTCTATTGTAATATGTTGAATTGCTGCTCAAGAAACACTTATTATTATCAATGATAAAAACGGTAATTTTGTGGAAACTTTAACTTTTGTTTAGTTTAATGTACCTTTGCTGAATAAAAGTAGGCTAATAATTTCTTTAACATCTTGCTAAGCCGGAACTTTTGACCGATGGTGTAGTTCTGAACAAAACCAAAGCCGTTGTGTGTCTGGCAACAGAGCAGAGGCGTTTCTTTCCTGAATGAATCAGTTTTTGAATTAATCATTTAAGGGAATGATTGAAGGACATTTTGTCAGCTACTGGCGTGACAAAGTAACCTGCTGAAAAAGTCTGTCTGGAATATGCAAACACGGACAAGCGGAGTGATACAAACAGGGAAAAGTGCTAAACGCCACTTAGCCAATCAAATTCAAGGACCAGAACAAATTGTTGTATAACCCATAGGGCTATTGTATCTTAAAGAGTTAGTTCACCCAAAAATGAAAATTCTGTCATTAATTCCTCACCCTCATGTCGTTCCAAACCCGTAAGACCTTCATTCATCTTCAGAACACAAATTAAGATCTTTCTGTCCCTCCATTGACAGCTACACAACTGACACTTTGACCTTCAAAAAGTTCATAAAGAGATCATAAAACTAATCCATATGAATTGAGCGGTTTAATCCAAACTTTCTGAAGAGACTCGATCGCTTTATATGATAAACAGATTGAATGTAGGCTTTTATTTACATAAACATGCATCAGACATGGTAAACAGAAGCTCAAGCATGTTCACTTGACGTGCGAGAACCAATGAGGTTCATTCTTTTGTTACGCATCACGTTTGAGTTTTCTCAAGAACCAATGAGGTTCATTCTCTTGTTACGCCTCACGTTTGAGCTTCAGCAAGAACCAATGAGGTTCATTCTCTTGTTACGCAGCACATTTGAGCTTCAGCAAGAACCAATGAGGTTCATTCTCATGTTACGCAGCACGTTTGAGCTTCCTCAAGAACCACTGAGGCTCATTCTCGTGTTACGCAGCACGTTTGAGCTTCAGCAAGAACCAATGAGGTTCATTCTCTTGTTACACAGCACGTTTGAGCTTCCACAAGAACCAATGAGGTTCATTCTCTTGTTACACCTCACGTTTGAGCTTCCTCAAGAACCAATGAGGTTCATTCTCTTGTTACGCAGCATGTTGAGCTTCAGCAAGAACCAATGAGGTTCATTCTCTTGTTACGCAGCACGTTTGAGCTTCAGCAAGAACCAATGAGGTTCATTCTCTTGTTACGCAGCACGTTTGAGCTTCAGCAAGAACCAATGAGGTTCATTCTCTTGTTACGCAGCACATTTGAGCTTCAGCAAGAACCAATGAGGTTCATTCTCATGTTACGCAGCACATTTGAGCTTCAGCAAGAACCAATGAGGTTCATTCTCATGTTACGCAGCACGTTTGAGCTTCCTCAAGAACCACTGAGGCTCATTCTCGTGTTACGCAGCACGTTTGAGCTTCCTCAAGAACCAATGAGGTTCATTCTCGTGTTACGCCTCACGTTTGAGCTTCAGCAAGAACCAATGAGGTTCATTCTCTTGTTACGCAGCACATTTGAGCTTCAGCAAGAACCACTGAGGCTCATTCTCGTGTTACGCAGCACGTTTGAGCTTCCTCAAGAACCAATGAGGTTCATTCTCGTGTTACGCAGCACATGTGAGCTTCAGCAAGAACCAATGAGGTTCATTCTCATGTTACGCAGCACGTTTGAGCTTCCTCAAGAACCAATGAGGTTCATTCTCGTGTTACGCAGCACATGTGAGCTTCAGCAAGAACCAATGAGGCTCATTCTCGTGTTACGCAGCACGTTTGAGCTTCCTCAAGAACCAATGAGGTTCATTCTCGTGTTACGCAGCACATGTGAGCTTCAGCAAGAACCACTGAGGCTCATTCTCGTGTTACGCAGCATGTTTGAGCTTCCTCAAGAACCAATGAGGTTCATTCTCGTGTTACGCAGCACATGTGAGCTTCAGCAAGAACCAATGAGGTTCATTCTCTTGTTACGCAGCACGTTTGAGCTTCCTCAAGAACCAATGAGGTTCATTCTCTTGTTACGCAGCACGTTTGAGCTTCCACAAGAACCAATGAGGTTCATTCTTGTGTTACGCAGCACGTTTGAGCTTCAGCAAGAACCAATGAGTTTCATTCTCTTGTTACGCAGCACGTTTCAGCTTCAGCAAGAACCAATGAGGTTCATTCTCATGTTACGCAGCACGTTTGAGCTTCCTCAAGAACCACTGAGGTTCATTCTCGTGTTACGCAGCACGTTTGAGCTTCCTCAAGAACCAATGATGTTCATTCTCTTGTTACGCAGCACGTTTGAGCTTCCTCAAGAACCAATGATGTTCATTCTCTTGTTACGCAGCACGTTTGAGCTTCCTCAAGAACCAATGATGTTCATTCTCTTGTTACGCAGCACGTTTGAGCTTCCTCAAGAACCAATGAGGTTCATTCTCGTGTTACGCAGCACGTTTGAGCTTCAGCAAGAACCAATGAGGTTCATTCTCTTGTTACGCAGCACGTTTGAGCTTCAGCAAGAACCAATGAGGTTCATTCTCGTGTTACGCAGCACGTTTGAGCTTCCTCAAGAACCAATGAGGTTCATTCTCGTGTTACGCAGCACGTTTGAGCTTCCACAAGAACCAATGAGGTTCATTCTCTTGTTACACAGCACATTTGAGCTTCAGCAAGAACCAATGAGGTTCATTCTCATGTTACGCAGCACGTTTGAGCTTCCTCAAGAACCACTGAGGCTCATTCTCGTGTTACGCAGCACGTTTGAGCTTCAGCAAGAACCAATGAGGTTCATTCTCTTGTTACGCAGCACGTTTGAGCTTCCACAAGAACCAATGAGGTTCATTCTCTTGTTACGCCTCACGTTTGAGCTTCAGCAAGAACCAATGAGGTTCATTCTCTTGTTACGCAGCACATTTGAGCTTCAGCAAGAACCAATGAGGTTCATTCTCATGTTACGCAGCACGTTTGAGCTTCCTCAAGAACCACTGAGGCTCATTCTCGTGTTACGCAGCACGTTTGAGCTTCCTCAAGAACCAATGAGGTTCATTCTCGTGTTACGCAGCACGTTTGAGCTTCCTCAAGAACCAGTGAGGTTCATTCTCGTGTTACGCAGCACATGTGAGCTTCAGCAAGAACCAATGAGGTTCATTCTCTTGTTACGCAGCACGTTTGAGCTTCCTCAAGAACCAATGAGGTTCATTCTCTTGTTACGGAGCACGTTTGAGCTTCCACAAGAACCAATGAGTTTCGTTCTCTTGTTACGCAGCACGTTTCAGCTTCAGCAAGAACCAATGAGGTTCATTCTCATGTTACGCAGCACGTTTGAGCTTCCTCAAGAACCACTGAGGTTCATTCTCGTGTTACGCAGCACGTTTGAGCTTCCTCAAGAACCAATGATGTTCATTCTCTTGTTACGCAGCACGTTTGAGCTTCCTCAAGAACCAATGATGTTCATTCTCTTGTTACGCAGCACGTTTGAGCTTCCTCAAGAACCAATGATGTTCATTCTCTTGTTACGCAGCACGTTTGAGCTTCCTCAAGAACCAATGAGGTTCATTCTCGTGTTACGCAGCACGTTTGAGCTTCAGCAAGAACCAATGAGGTTCATTCTCGTGTTATGCAGCACATTTGAGCTTCAGCAAGAACCAATGAGGTTCATTCTCTTGTTGTGCAGCACGTTTGAGCTTCCTCAAGAACCAATGAGGTTCATTCTCTTGTTACGCAGCACGTTTGAGCTTCAGCAAGAACCAATGAGGTTCATTCTAATGTTACGGAGCACGTTTGAGCTTCCTCAAGAACCAATGAGGTTCATTCTCTTGTTACGCAGCACGTTTGAGCTTCCTCAAGAACCAATGATGTTCATTCTCTTGTTACGCAGCACGTTTGAGCTTCCTCAAGAACCAATGATGTTCATTCTCTTGTTACGCAGCACGTTTGAGCTTCCTCAAGAACCAATGAGGTTCATTCTCGTGTTACGCAGCACGTTTGAGCTTCAGCAAGAACCAATGAGGTTCATTCTCTTGTTACGCAGCACGTTTGAGCTTCAGCAAGAACCAATGAGGTTCATTCTCGTGTTACGCAGCACGTTTGAGCTTCCTCAAGAACCAATGAGGTTCATTCTCGTGTTACGCAGCACGTTTGAGCTTCCACAAGAACCAATGAGGTTCATTCTCTTGTTACACAGCACATTTGAGCTTCAGCAAGAACCAATGAGGTTCATTCTCATGTTACGCAGCACGTTTGAGCTTCCTCAAGAACCACTGAGGCTCATTCTCGTGTTACGCAGCACGTTTGAGCTTCAGCAAGAACCAATGAGGTTCATTCTCTTGTTACGCAGCACGTTTGAGCTTCCACAAGAACCAATGAGGTTCATTCTCTTGTTACGCCTCACGTTTGAGCTTCAGCAAGAACCAATGAGGTTCATTCTCTTGTTACGCAGCACATTTGAGCTTCAGCAAGAACCAATGAGGTTCATTCTCATGTTACGCAGCACGTTTGAGCTTCCTCAAGAACCACTGAGGCTCATTCTCGTGTTACGCAGCACGTTTGAGCTTCCTCAAGAACCAATGAGGTTCATTCTCATGTTACGCAGCACGTTTGAGCTTCCTCAAGAACCAGTGAGGTTCATTCTCGTGTTACGCAGCACATGTGAGCTTCAGCAAGAACCAATGAGGTTCATTCTCTTGTTACGTAGCACGTTTGAGCTTCCTCAAGAACCAATGAGGTTCATTCTCTTGTTACGGAGCACGTTTGAGCTTCCACAAGAACCAATGAGGTTCATTCTCGTGTTACGCAGCACGTTTGAGCTTCAGCAAGAACCAATGAGTTTCGTTCTCTTGTTACGCAGCACGTTTCAGCTTCAGCAAGAACCAATGAGGTTCATTCTCATGTTACGCAGCACGTTTGAGCTTCCTCAAGAACCACTGAGGTTCATTCTCGTGTTACGCAGCACGTTTGAGCTTCCTCAAGAACCAATGATGTTCATTCTCTTGTTACGCAGCACGTTTGAGCTTCCTCAAGAACCAATGATGTTCATTCTCTTGTTACGCAGCACGTTTGAGCTTCCTCAAGAACCAATGATGTTCATTCTCTTGTTACGCAGCACGTTTGAGCTTCCTCAAGAACCAATGAGGTTCATTCTCGTGTTACGCAGCACGTTTGAGCTTCAGCAAGAACCAATGAGGTTCATTCTCGTGTTATGCAGCACATTTGAGCTTCAGCAAGAACCAATGAGGTTCATTCTCTTGTTGTGCAGCACGTTTGAGCTTCCTCAAGAACCAATGAGGTTCATTCTCTTGTTACGCAGCACGTTTGAGCTTCAGCAAGAACCAATGAGGTTCATTCTAATGTTACGGAGCACGTTTGAGCTTCCTCAAGAACCAATGAGGTTCATTCTCGTGTTACGCAGCACGTTTGAGCTTCCTCAAGAACCAATGAGGTTCATTCTCGTTACGCAGCACGTTTGAGCTTCCTCAAGAACCAATGAGGTTCATTCTCGTGTTACGCAGCACATTTGAGCTTCAGCAAGAACCAATGAGGTTCATTCTCGTGTTACGCAGCACATTTGAGCTTCAGCAAGAACCAATGAGGTTCATTCTCTTGTCACGCAGCACGTTTGAGCTTCCTCAAGAACCAATGAGGTTCATTCTCTTGTTACGCAGCACGTTTGAGCTTCAGCAAGAACCAATGAGGTTCATTCTCGTTACGCAGCACGTTTGAGCTTCCTCAAGAACCAATGAGGTTCATTCTCTTGTTACGCAGCACGTTTGAGCTTCAGCAAGAACCAATGAGGTTCATTCTCTTGTTACGCAGCACGTTTGAGCTTCCTCAAGAGCCAATGAGGTTTATTCTCGTGTTACGCAGCACGTTTGAGCTTCCTCAAGAACCAATGAGGTTCATTCTCTTGTTACGCAGCACGTTTGAGCTTCAGCAAGAACCAATGAGGTTCATTCTCTTGTTACGCAGCACGTTTGAGCTTCCGCAAGAACCAGTGAGGTTCATTCTCGTGTTACACAGCACGTTTGAGCTTCAGCAAGAACCAATGAGGTTCATTCTCGTGTTACGCAGCACGTTTGAGCTTCAGCAAGAACCAATGAGGTTCATTCTCTTGTTACGCAGCACGTTTGAGCTTCAGCAAGAACCAATGAGGTTCATTCTCGTTACGCAGCACGTTTGAGCTTCCTCAAGAACCAATGAGGTTCATTCTCGTTACGCAGCACGTTTGAGCTTCCTCAAGAACCAATGAGGTTCATTCTCTTGTTACGCAGCACGTTTGAGCTTCCTCAAGAACCAATGAGGATCATTCTCGTGTTACACAGCACGTTTGAGCTTCAGCAAGAACCAATGAGGTTCATTCTCGTGTTACGCAGCACGTTTGAGCTTCAGCAAGAACCAACGAGGTTCATTCTCGTGTTACGCAGCACGTTTGAGCTTCAGCAAGAACCAACGAGGTTCATTCTCGTGTTACGCAGCACGTTTGAGCTTCAGCAAGAACCAATGAGGTTCATTCTCTTGTTACGCAGCACGTTTGAGCTTCAGCAAGAACCAATGAGGTTCATTCTCGTGTTACGCAGCGCGTTTGACCTTCTGTTTATGTTCGCTGATCAATGTTTATATGTGAATAAAAGTTCAATTCTAAATTAAAGCTCTTCATCATATAAAGAGATTGTGTCTCTTCAGAAAATTTGGTCTAAACCGCTCAATTCATATGGATTAGTTTTATGATCTCTTTATGAACTTTCTGAAGTGTCAAAGTGGTAATTGCGTATCTGTCAATGGAGGGACAGAAAGCTCTCAGATTTCGTCAAAAAGTTCTTCATTTGTGTTTCTAAGATGAACGAAGGTCTTACTGGTTTGGAACGACATGAGGGTGAGTAAATAATGACAGAATTTTCATTTGTGGGTGAACTAACCCATTAATGAATTGTCTGCTATTTAAAAAATACCACAATTCTAAAACACAAACTTCCTACACTAAAATGTAAAAGTTAAATATAAAAAACTTCTTTTAATCTTTATCTGACCGGTTATCTTTTCCACCTTCAGCGACTTGCATGGTCATGGGTTGTATGATCTATCCAGACGGCTGGGACTCAGAGGAGGTGAAGAGGATGTGCGGTCAGCGGACGGATAAATACACGCTGGGAAACTGCACGGTGCGCTGGGCGTATATCCTGGCCATCATCAGCATCATGGACTCCTTCATATTATCCTTCCTGGCCTTCGCACTGGGCAACCGGCAAGACAAACTGCTGCCAGATAACTTCCAGGGGGAGGGGAAGAAAGGTATGCTATGAATCCAGAAGACTTGTATATATTACTATATGATTCACTGTAGAAATGAGCAGAGGAGGAGACACCATCACAGGGTTAAAATAGAATCGGTGGGAGTAAATAATGACAATTTTCTTTTGTTTGGTGAACTAGTCCTTTAAATGATATGAGAGATTTAATTTGTTTTGTTATAGATCTGTGATCTAACTGAAGCAGGTATCTTGTGTTGCTTCTTTTAAAAATAGAAAAGGCTCATGTATCTTCTGCTGTGTAAAAATAACAATGCCCAAAGAGACGTACTAAATGGTCATATAGGATTCCTTTCAGCTGTCTATAATGACCACAGCAGTGCTCTGTAACCACAGAACCCACTTCAAGCGTGCAGCGCTAGTAAAATGAATTTTATTATCCGCGACGGATTTGTGTACATTTGTTTGCGCCTTTCATTAGTGCACTTATTCACTTGAACAACTCAGCAAAACACTATTTATCATGTCATGCCTGTTCTCATATTCCTAAGGTGAAAGTTGTTGATAAACTAATATAACTCTTTTTTTCTCTTTAGAGGAAGCATGAAGACATGAAGACTTCTGCACATCATCAGGCTCAGTCGACTCTTGTGGACAACGGACAATGGATGGTGGGTTTATGCGGATACAGACCACTTTCTGTCCATCTCGGAAATATGAAGGATAATAATCCTCAGATAATCCATTTGCCTGTAGAAGGTTACCACCACCTTTGAGGTTAACTTCAAACATTTCTAATATATAAATTGCATAAATATACATTTGGTATATACACGAGGGTATGGGGGCGATTTCGGATTCAGCCTATGTGTCCGAAATCACCCCCTATACCCTTAAACAGGGCACTATTTGAGGGGACAGCCATTTATAGTGGTGTCCGAAATCCATAGTTGACATATCGAGTGCACTCATTCAATCCCACAATGCACTGCAATAACGAGTGTACAACTAATGTACGCTCAACAGCTAGAAAATACCCATAATGCACTGATGCTCGCACCGAATGATTTCCTGCCAGAAGACGGCGCCCTCAGCTGAATCATCCATCCGTCCATTTTACAAACTGCTGGGGAAAAACGCTAGTCCAATGTGGCTACAGTGTAATATCACACAGGTATAAATTGTTATTAAATAGTTAAGGTGTATACATCGTTTCCATGCGTTAAAGATAAATATTTTCATCTTACTAGTTTGATGAAAAGTTGCTAAGTTTTAAATGATTATTAAACGGCAAGCACAAACTATGTAAAAGCGACATCCTTCTGGCGCACTTAGTGTTCGAATTCACTCACTCGTTTTCTTTCAGTCCTTCAAGTGAACTATATTAGTGGAGTAATGCAGGGAATAGTGAATGAGGGTATAGGGAGCGATTTCAGACACACCCATGACCTCTTAGATAAGGGATGGGCAACTTCGGTCCTGGAGGGCCACTGTCCTGCAGAGTTTAGTTTTAATCAAACCCACCTGAAAAAGTTTAGCATTATGTGGTTAATTTACAACAAAACAAAAGAAAACAATGGCTTTATCTCCAAAATAATTTTTTGTCTTGCATTACGTAGTGAAATTGGACAAACTCAGTGAAGATTCATTTTTTGTTAAAATGTGTGCAAAGGATTGTGGATTGATTGGAGGACATGAACGATACACTTGATGCATCCTTCAAAACAGGCCGAATGAAGGATGTGAAACGAAGGCTGCCTTCAAAGGATCCTTTAAACTGAGATGCTTGTTGACGTCAGCCGAAAAATATATAGCCTTACTAGGATGCATGCAGCCTTCTAATTGAGAAGCACCCTTTGTGTTATGAGTGAACCATTGAGTCACTCACTCAACCAATTAGCTTAAAAGTTAAATGTCATTCATGATTGAATCAAGTCTTTTTGTCTTTAATTGTAATTTTCATGTCTACTAAGAGACGCCATGAAACGTTAAACGTCATACATGTTTTTCCCCACAATAACAACAAAACAGATCTATCTTCGTCCACTAACGAGAACCCTCTTTCACTGCCGCTCCGAATCTCCTTCAGACTTTTCCTTTTGAATCAGAAATGTGCTTTCACAGTACTGCTATTTGCTTTGCACTTGTAACTGTCATTATTAATAATAA
The DNA here is from genome assembly GCA_039654105.1 of Coreius guichenoti. Taxonomy (NCBI): domain Eukaryota; kingdom Metazoa; phylum Chordata; class Actinopteri; order Cypriniformes; family Gobionidae; genus Coreius; species Coreius guichenoti. Next base: position 32,178,432 of record CM077188.1, on the reverse strand, counting down.
AAAGCTATGCTTGTGCTATATTCATTCTGTGAATGACATGAAAGCACTCACTCGCTTTACGATGTAGAGTCTTACGCGAATTGAAATGAACATGCACTTTATTCATCCAGAAATGAAACGGGACATGCTGTTATTTTGTGATATAAATAAAAACCGCAAAGTTAATCAGGTAACACTTTACATTAAGGTTTCATTTGTTAACATGAATTAATGCATTAACATAAACTAACAATGATCAACATACACTATATTGCCAAAAGTATTGGGACACCCCTCCAAATCATTGAATTCAGGTGTTCCAATCACTTCCATGGCCACAGGTGTATAAAATCAAGCACTAGGCATGCAGACGCTTCTACAAACATTTGTGAAAGAATGGGTCGCTCTCAGGAGCTCAGTGAATGCAAGCATGGTACTGTTAAACTAATGTTAACAAATGAAACCTTATTTTAAAGTGTTACCGTTAATCAAAACTACAAATGCTACGAAGTCCCAAAAGCCATTTCAAAAACTTTATTTGAAGTTACTACAGAAACAATTTTAGTTCAGTGCTGAACAAGCAAAAGCAGAGAGACATTCATGAAAAAGGAGAGAGCAGAGAAGCAGATGATGTGTGTGATGCTGTAAAAGGTCAGACGAAACTGGCTTATCCAAGAGAAAGCAAAGGCCTATCAAAGTTAAACTAGGACGGTTCACTTCATCCAGAGACAAAAACTAATATTGCTTGAAGCAACACTGTGGGGTGAAAAAAAGCATAAAAAGATGCACAGATCATTGCAGATTCATTTCAAGGCATCTCCGAATCAGTGATTCTTAAACATTTTCCTTAAGCCATTCATTCATAACAAAACTGTACACAAACAATGGGGCTTAAGACTGTACAACACTGATCGTGTGACGAACCAACTCTTTGGTATGAGTATGTACAAAATTTGAAATGTTCTCACTGATTTTAGATTATGTAACTGAAATAACCTTGATCCCAAAACTCCTCCCTGGCATTCACATATTAAACGTCATTATTACTGTTACACAACGAGTTATTTTAACCATGATAGTCCTTGATGGATTTTGTGACATAAAAGGTTAGATTTTCTCCACTTTAGATTTTTATTTTTGCCCTTTGTGGTAAAAACACATGGCTGTGTTTCTCTTGCAGTAGCTCACATTCAATTTGAAGACACTCGGAACTTCAATAATGTCCATTCATGCTCCCTTCATTCAGACATCGATGTAAAACCCTTTGTGAAGATATGGAAAACAGTTTGAAGGAATCGTTTCGTAATACATTGAAGAAAAACTACAATCAGCTACTGAGTCCGATTTACTCCAAACACTCTTGCTTTTAAGAAACAGACACTGTAAGTTAACAAAGTCCAACCTCTTGAGAAGATAAATCAATCCTGACACGTTTCAAACCATCCTGTGATATGACGGAAACTGATAGAAAAGTGATTGTTAGATGAATCAGCAAGAGCACAGACCACTGAAATGACGGTACACTCGAGTTATACCCATTACGTAAAAAAGCAACGACGACTTGAAAACTGGATTCAGATTAGATCTGCTTGACCGGACCTTCTCATCCTTGCGGCTAATATCTGCCATGACACCAGGCACGGCTCTTAAGACGCCGTCTGTCAGTGGTGAGCATTCAAGAGTTCAAAGATGTGCGTGTGAGAGTGTGTGTTGTGTGTGTGTGTGTGGTTTGGAGGTTTTTGGCCACTAGGAGGCGATCCAGGAGTGACGGAGGCACTCGGCAGCCGTGGCTCTTTTCTCTGGGACGAGGTCTAACATCGGGAGGAGGAAGTCCGAGAAATTCTGGGCTTCCTCTCGGGCCCACTCGTACTTTTCAACCAGCACGTCCTGCAAACCCCATGGTTTCAGCTTAGTAATGTGCCTTAGGTCACCTAGCACACACATAAATAGATGGACACAACCAATTACAAAAGTCAGTTTCAAAAATAGAATACATGGTGACACATTTACACACACTCAAAAAAATGTATGGCCATACCATTAATGGCAGTGCTGACATACCTCATTAATCAATCTATGACATTCACACAAAGCTACTGAACACGGTGAGCAAGTTTATCAAGTAAGTGAAACACACATTAGCTGAGCAATTACTCATGTGACAAGTGTCCATTGACAGATGTACCTTTCTTGGTGAAAAATTCCTTGGAATATTTGCCATTCAGGACGAGTTTACGAGGAATCTTCCCCAGCAGCTCAATAATCAACGCAATGTGATCTGTTTACAAAAAAAAAGGACAAAAGACTGTGATTAAATCTCCTGCCATTTACAACAAGCAATAGTTGGACCTTTTAAAACTATTGACTTGAATTGGTCTGATAAAACTATCATCTATGATCCCACCAATTTATTTATTGAGACCATACATGCCAAGTCCTAATGTACCTGTATATTAAAGAGGACATTATGAGTCATAAAAATAAAAAAAAGTCTAATATTGTCTGAAACCGATATGGTATTGAAACATTGTGTATCCCTAGTTACTATATTTTGTATTTTAGCACGTCTGGAATACTGTGACCAATCAGGACATTTAGGACAGCGTAATCAGCAATGCAAAAACTGCCATGTTTCTGGATTTCAGGGTACTCTAATGTGGCTTTAGTCTAAGGCTATGTTCAGACTTTTTCTCAAATCAGATCTTTTCAAGCAGACGGTCCACACTATGAAGTGCTCAAATAAGATTTGTGTCCAGACATAAGCAACCTATCTGCATGGGTTGCTTTGGCAACGACACAGGCATCCCAACATGTGAACAAGGCTTTTGAAATGGATGCAGGGGCATCCTCTCGCTTTTCAAATAAGCGCCCTGTCGAGTCGCGGTGCAGAACTCCTCCATTGCACAAGAAAAACTCAGCAATGGAGGAGACTGATATATGTATGAATACTTCCGATATTTCTATCACCAATTTTGATGTTACCGTTGTGTTGTATTTAGGGCGGTCACGATTCCTCAATTAAATTCGAGAACTCGATTGAAATTTACCCTATTGAGTAACCTGAAAAATACCGGAAGTGGCACATTCCACTGACAAGAATCCATGAAACGCTTTATTAAACCGTTTTCCAAGGCTGCACAATGTATTAAAAGCAGGCTATTGTGAATTCACAAAGGCATATATGCCCCGCGGGTTTAATATGCGATTCATTTACGTACTTGTGTGCGTCTCAGAGCGGCTCCGTTCTGCTTCACGTGAACTGTTATCATTTACATGCGTGGAGCGTCTCAAACTCCATCTCTGAATATGCTGTGAGTTTGGGTTGCTTATAACGTTCATCATTTCACCAGATTTGGTGAATCATTTATAAACCTACACCAACACAGGAGAATACATCAATATGTTTCTAAATATGCAACTGTTGTTCATTGCGATTTTTAAAATAAAGGTTTAAGCCTACGCTCTGAGTTTGCCTGTTTTGATGTCCACATGTTCTTGTTCAAGAAATGACAGTGGCTGTAGCATTTCTATCGTAAAAAAGTGGACAAATATTAAAGATTAAGTAAGCAATTGAATTAAATGTTGTTTGGCCAAAATTAAACAAGGATTTGATCGGCTGTAAAATGTAACAACACCAGACCGTTGATGGCTCTGCAGGGCATTTGTTATAATACATAATGTACACACCATGATTGTTTATAATTTGTATATTATGTATTTTAACAGTGTTGTTCTATGAACCCATATGATTATTTGTTTTTGATACTTTATTTGAACCAAATATTATTGCTTCATTGTTATTGTATATGTATTTTAAGTCATTTTAAAGGCTTAGATCTTTGCTTAGGTCTATTTTTATTATCACAAAAAAAAGATTACCGATTACTAATAATCATTAGTGACAGCCCTAGTCGCATTAGAAGTGACGCAATTTCACAATTTACAATCCAATTTAAGACCAGTCTGATGCATCTGTAAAAATATGATTGGAATCACATTTCAAACCACCTCCAGATGTGATCAGATTTCATGTTTTTTTTTGCAGTCTAGACTTTTAAAAACACATCTAGATAAAATCTGGATATGCAAAAACATTTTTTTGCTGACGGTCTGAACACAGCCTAAAACAGCTTAGAGGCCACAACCTCTCCAGCAATTCAACTCCCCAGTGCCACCTCCGTAATGACAGCTCAAATATTACACTGCGGTTGAGAAATGGATGCATTGGGCGTCATTATGAAGCATGCAATGGCTCTCGTTCAAGTGCTAATTAATAGGCATAGTGTGATTTGTTCTCCAGATGTGACTTTGTTTGTTCATGTGTTGGAGCTTTATGATTCACCGCGGGTCTGGAGAAGTGGTGTGGGTGGAATCCCAACCCAGCGTTCGTACAGTCATGAAAAACCTGGAAACGCATGGAATTAAAAAAAAAAAAAAAAAAGCAATTTCCAGGCCTGTGTTGGAAAAATAAACCCAGAAAGTTTTGGAAAAGTCTTGTAAATTTGTTTGACAAATATTTCTCTCTTCTTATGACACGAATGGCTTCATATCAGCACATTGCGTCTACACTGCACACGACGATACAAGACTTCAGCTTGCGTTTCGGGACAGCTGACGGAATTGTCACTTGCCCAATCGGGACAGTGTTGCACTGTCACAAAAGTTTTTTAATCTTGTCAATTTAAACATTGAAGCGCACGCACAAAGCACACGCACAAAGCCGCCTCGCAAACAGCTCGCGAGTACCAAATTGACTTATTGCCAAATTGGCTTATTGCCCCTAAACCGACAAATACACACAAAAATTCTCTCAAAATGCCCATCTTGGTGAGTATCCTCATAAACAAAGTTGGTTGTGTTTTCAGTGAATGTAAACAGTCTGTTTTTGATTAACAGTGAAATTATCCAGTGTTATTTCACATTTGATTACTTTATTCAATTTCTATAGTTTCCTAACTACTGTTAGACCTACCTTTCATTTGTATCTTTATTGTATGGTATTTATTTCTGCTACTGCTTGCAATTTATTTGTTCTTATTTTACTGATTGCTTGTAAATTAAATTCAAATTTAGTTTTTTTTTATTTAGGATCAAATTATTTTACGTAATTGTAATTTACTTTTTTTTTTTTTTCAAAACGACATTCAGGCCCTGGTTTAATTGATAATATTGGTTTAACAAATTACAATACTTATCATTCGTGCATTCAATCACATGACGTTATGTTCTCTGCGTGGAATAACGTCTGGCACAGTCGCAGCTTGAATTTATTAAAACAAATAGCAAGCAATCGAATAGCATGAATTAATTTTAGTTAAGATATGATAAATTTGAACATGGATTTTTATTCTTATTTTGCATGTATACATAGACTTTCATGGAACATTAGGTCATGAATATTGCCTCAAGTCATGGGAAAGTCATGGAAATGTATTGGTAAAAATGTGTATGAACCTTTCAACCTGTGGAAGAATAATTACCTTCATCTCTGGAATAATCCTCTCCGGAGTGAGGCTCAAACAGGTAATCCCCTGTCGCCAGCTCAAATGCCTAGGGAGAGACACACTTTGAGAAGAATGTATGTGCGCGTGGACACAGCGATCCTAGTATCCAATTCTCAAGGTGGTAGGCTGCTATCTGAAAAGCTAAACCAACCTTCTCACCCCTGCCCGAACTGAAGCCGCCACAATGTGACAAGAGTGCAGCATATGCAAGACTCTTTTGTTACGCAGCTGAAATGCTGATACAGATGGAGTTTAACCTCTCTCTGTGGGTCTGGCCCTACTGTTTAAAAAAAGGTGCAAAGTCTGTGCATTGCAGCGCGGGACACAGGCCAAGGGACCAGCATCAGCAGCACTCAATGAAACACTCTGAGAGCAGATGTCATGAAAGAGTCATCTCGCTCTAAGAACTCTGACTTCAGCTCTGATTCAAAACCTACTGAGCTGCCTACCTAGACAGCATTCTAATGCATAAGACAGCATCATATATGTGTTTCTGACAAAAGCGGTTCTAAAAGATAAGACATCATCTTTTAGCCAAATTCTAAAGCAGCACTGAATACATCCCTCTCAATTAACAAAAATCTGATATTGTTGACAAGACAATGAAAATTATAAATATTTCATTGACAACAACAATTCAATGACTATTTCACCCAATATTTGCATGTGCAATGTATCTTGTTACTTATTAGAGAATCATGCCATTATCTTAGCGACATGCTAATGTAAACTATTTCAGTATCAGGTCATTAATTTAGCAACGTGAACACAAAACTCTATCGGAATCAAATTTGAGTAGAGTCATTACCTTAGCAACATGATAATATAAAACTATTGGAACCAAATTTGAGTCGTCATTACCTTAGCAACATGCTAATGCAAAACTTTTGGAAATAAATCCAAGTGGAGTCATTACTTTAGCAACAGGCTAACAACAAACTCTATTGGAATGAATTGTAAGTCAATTTTCCATGTGGAAAGCAATTTGTGTCATGCAAAATTGCTGCCTGTGTAGAGTGCATTGTTAGGATGCTGCTTTATAAGGCAGTTCACAGCAAGACAGCTCACTAGGTTTTGCAAGAAAGACTCAAAATCATGATGTTTTTGAACTGCACACTTCACCAGTGGAGTATATATATAAGTATATATTCTTATCAAAAAGTCTTCAAACGCACCATGCACGCTGTGCTCCAGATGTCAGCTGGGGTGCCATATCCTGATCCAATCAACACCTCCAGAGAGCGATACTGCCGCGTCTGAATATCATCTGTGAAGTGCTTATGCTGATGACGACAAACAAGAGTTACATAAAGAAGAGTCAACCGCTGACACAGAGGTGAGACATGAACACCCATGAAGATATCAGCATCTCAATCAGTCAATTCAATTAATGTTTCATTCAACAAGACTAAAGGTAAATGATCACAGAATCTTCGTTTTTGGGTGGACTATCTTCAAACTTTTTTTTTGTTATACATGCAAAGAAAACTCCAGACTCACCACCCAGCAGGCGTTGCCCAGGTCAGCGATTTTCACCAGGATCTTATCAGCGTTTAGCGGCTCCAGAGGGTTGAGTAGCAGGTTTCCCGCAGCAATCTTAGCTGCAGTACAACAGAAGCATGAGAAAGACGGTTTTAAAGTCAATAACACACACCCCCACACACACATTCTGGATCGGCTCTTATGAGGTTCGGTGTGTTTGCTGATTTATAAAGCCCTGTAGGATGTTGAGTCTAATACAGCGGCTCTCTATTAATCAGCCATGAAAAATGAGAGCATCAGAATAAAAATGCTAGAGCACTGGTAACAGGTGAACACCTGTGGTTACATACTCACAGACAGACGGACGGATGATAGATAGACAGATGGATGGTTGCATGATAGATGGATGGATAGATAGATAGAAGATAGATAGATGATGGATAGATAGATTGATGGTTGGATGATAGATGGTTGGATGATAGATGGATGGATGGATGGATTGTTATATGGATGGATGATGGATGGATGGATTGATGGATGATAGATGGATGGATGGATTGATAGATGATGGATGGATGGTTGGATGATAGATAGACACGCTACACATTTAAAAGAAGTGTCTTTTAATTTTATTTAATTATATATTTATATATAAATATATTTACTTGATTTTTTGACATTGCACATTTTTAACACAGAAGCCTAAAATACTTTGACGGTTGTCATGTCCTAAGCTGGATGTCCCAATCAGGGTGCAGGATGAGAAATTTTCAAATAAATGTGTGTTATATATTTTGGCATGAGGTAATAAAAATTTAACTGGTTTGTGTAAAACAGGCACATAATATCATATCGATATATCGAATTGTGTCGTAATCGTATCGCAGAATTTTTTGAGGTATCGGCAAATATCGTATCGCTGGCTACGAGAATCGATACCATATCGTATCGTGATGTAGAGGTCTGCGCGGGACTGTTTTTTTCGTCCCACTCCTGCCTGCTCCCGCTAGGTTCTATTCCGCGCCCACCCGCTTCCGCTTAAAATTCACTCTGTGTTCACCCGCTTACCGCTTAGAATGATTTTCTTCCCGACCCGACCGATCCCGCTAAATTATCGTTTCCAGATTTAAATTTCCCTTAAAGAAAGAGAGTGACTGGGATAACAAATATAAAATGTTGGCTATACAATAAAATATTTGTTATTTTTGTCTTATCATGATACTGTCAACACCGTAAAAATGTCTCAGAGAAAAATAGGCTAAATCAAATACGACATCTGTCACTCAAAATTATAAGCCAAAAATACAAATAAACGAAAACTGTCGGCTTACTAGCTATAGTTACTGCAAAATTAAATATTTTTTTAACATCCATGCAAGAACAGAATGTCGCTGACTGATGAGAGCTGCGGGAATGCAGACCTCTATCGTGATGAACTGTCCGATTTACACCACTAATAGATGGATGGATGTATATATACACTATATTACCAAAAGTATTGGGACACACCTCCAAATCATTAAATTCAGGAGCTCAGTGAATTCAACCGTGGTACCGTGATAGGTTGTCACCTGTGCAATAAGTCCATTCGTGAAATTTCCTCACTACTAAATATTCCACGGTCAACTGTTAGTGGTATTATAACAAAGTGGAAGCAATTGGGAACAACAGCAACTCAGCCACGAAGTGGTAGGCCACGTAAAATCACAGAGCGGGGTCAGCACATGCTGAGGCACACAGTGCGCAGAAGTCGCCAACTTTCTGCAGAGTCAATAGCTACAGACCTCCAAACTTCATGTGGCCTTCAGATTAGCTCAAGAACAGTGCGTAGAGAGCTTCATGGAATGGGTTTCCATGGCTGAGCAGCTGCATCCAAACCTTACATCACCAAGTGCAATGCAAAGCGTCGGATGCAGTGGTGTAAAGCATGCCGCCACTGGACTCTAGAGCAGTGGAGACGTGTTCTCTGGAGTGACCAATCACGCTTCTCTGTCTGGCAATCCGATGGACGAGTCTGGGTTTGGCGGTTGCCAGGAGAACGGTACTTGCCTGACTGCATTGTGCCAAGTGTAAAGTTTGGTTGAGGGGGGATTATGGTGTGGGGTTGTTTTTCAGGGGTTGGGTTTGGCCCCTTAGTTCCAGTGAAAGGAACTCTTAATGCTTCAGCATACCAAGACATTTTGGACAATTTCATGCTCCCAACTTTGTGGGAACAGTTTGGGGATGACCCCTTCCTGTTCCAACATGACTGCGCACCAGTGCACAAAGCAAGGTCCATAAAGACATGGATGAGTGAGTTTGGTGTGGAGGAACTTGACTGTCCTGCACAGAGTCCTGACCTCAAGCAGACAGAACACCTTTGGGATGAATTAGAGCAGAGACTGCGAGCCAGGCCTTCTCGTCCAACATCAGTGCCTGACCTCACAAATGCGCTTCTAGAAGAATGGTCAAAAATTCCCATAAACACACTCCTAAGCCTTGTGGAAAGCCTTCCCAGAAGAGTTGAAGCTGTTATAGCTGCAAAGGGTGGGCCAACTCCATATTAAACCCTACGGATTGGGATGTCATTAAAGTTCAAGTGCATGTAAAGGCAGGCGTCCCAAAACGTTTGGCAATATAGTGTATGTGTGCGTGTATTAACTGCAGTTAACTGCACGCCACAGTGTAGGGCTAGGCGATATGGCCAAAAAAATTATCACAATAAAATTTTTCATATTAGTCGATATCGATAATTATCACGATAAATGTCAAATCTTTATTTTTTTTCAAATAAAAGTAAAAGTTGTATAGAAACTAGACCATTAATTGTGGTTTTAAACTTTATTGTATACGCTTTATTGTCAGAACATGACAAGCACTTCACGTTTTTGAATTCTTTGTACTTTTCCGGTCATTTTTCCTTAACAAAATAAATATCTTAATAGAAAAAAATTATATCTTAGTTTCTGCATGTGCTAACGGCTGATATTGTTTCTAGTCATGAAACAGGTTTGTTGTTGCCTGACTTTAATAGCGCGTATCTTCAAATCTGTAAAAATTGTAACAACCTCATTTTTATATGGTAAAATTGAAATATTCTGACTGATTGAGTTTTATTCAAAAAATGTAACTATATGGTTTCTGTGGTATTTATATGAAAAACAGTAGATAGATTTAATACATTAGAAATACATTTAGTATAAATGGAACAAACGCTATAGCTTAATCACAAAAAATACTGTAGTTTCTCCTGTTTGTCAGCGCTGTTTCATCTGGCTTTAAACTAGCATGACCAAGCCCGGTCACAGAGTATACACGTCTGCTCTAGTAAGCTCGACAATTTCGTCATCTTTGGATGACAACTCAAGGTTATTTTCACTTTTACTTGCGTTGCCGCTTCCACTCATTTTTTCCTCCTCGTGTCAAGTTTTCTTTTCCAATAGCTTACAATGTCAGTAGGTAATGGGCGTATATTTTGATGTGCAAGCTAAAAGCTGCACACTGACTGGCTGTTGCGTTTATTTCTGCTGTGTGACTGGCTGTTAGATTAATCCATATCGAGTAAAAACGTCCAGAGTTTATCATCATCAACATCAATTTTATCGCGATTTGATATGATATCGTTAATAGGCCCAGCCCTACCGCAGTGTAATGCAATTTCCATTATATATTGTTCAATTTAAACCTAAATTTAGTTTTTCAATAAGTACTTTTTTTAGTCAAACAAAATTACTACACATCCTTTTTTTGTAGCCTGGTTTTATGCGCATGCATGTATGCTTGCTCACTGGAGTATCTGAAGTTTATCTTGCTGTGACAATGTTTCTCTCTCTTGACTGTGCTTTTCTAACACTTAGAGATAAGAACATACACTTGTGTGGCTGGGGAAAAACCTCTCAACCTCATTAAACAAAACAAGAAATCTGTCAGAGCAGCTGACACGGCAGCCATCTTGATCTTGATGCGTTTAATAAACTGCTGCTGAGCTCTTGGACAGCTTGGGTCATGCACTTTTTTGCCTCTTTTCCAAAGTAAAGCATTTTTTCATGTCCAACTAATTTTTTGTGTGATTTTGATTGAAGTCTAATTAATGATCTGTCCAGACTTATTCATTACCATGTTTGTGAATTTAAAAACAATTTCCTGACTTCCATGACTGTGGACCACATTCCATCTTTATAATCAACTTATTTCAAGGAAAACATGTTGTATTTGAACAGTCCCTTTCCTGGCTAAATACTGCTATTAAACACTGCGAAATCAGGCTGTTTTAGTATGTTAGCAACACCAGTTCAGTGTTAGGAGACTGTCTAAGAAAACACACAGAGGCGGAGAGAGAGGAGGGAGGGGAGTTAGTATAAAAGCAAACAGGGAGGGGCGTTCCTCCAGCAAGGGCTCCGCACTGACCGTCCTTCAGGCTCTCCTCCTCTGTGACCGCCTGCGCGCTGGGGTCCACCTCCATGGTGAGGCCCACCTCTGCTTTGGGGCCCTCAACAGAGCCAGAGCCGGAGCCGTTCAGCTCCGCCGTGGGGCTCTCTTGATCCTGCACCCTAGGGCACTGTGACTCAACCATGCCACAAATCAAAGGCCCATTACCGTCTGTGGCGGCAGGGGACGGAGGACTGGGCTCTTTCTCTTCGGTGCCGTTGCATGCTGGGTAAGGGTTAGTAGGGTCGGACCCCTCGGTGCCGCTGTCGTAGGGGTTTACGGGGGTGTCGTCCTTCATCTGCTGCTGAAGATCAAGGTTCTGCTCCTCCTCAAGGCCCGGGCTGTGGCCATTGACGGCGCCTCTGAGCTGAGACCAACCATCTGAGACACCATCTGGAGTGGAAAAAAGTTCAAAAAGTTTGGATTTCAATACAGTCTCTGAGTTGAAACGCTGATACATCATGACGCAAGACTAAAGCGCAGCAACACCAGTCATAACTGATGAAGACAGTAGCTGGAAGCATGTTTTTTTCATAACGACTGGGACGTGACTACACAGATTGAGCAGCAGCGATTCTGCAACAGTACAGATATTGCACAAATATATACGCCTACTGTGCAAGGTAATAACGATATAATTAATTGCATTAACAACTGCTTTAAATTTACAATTACTGTTCAAGAAAATGTAACCGGTGTTTGCCTGTGCTTGACGATATCATGTAAGGTGTTGCTGATGGACGTCAGAGCACTGCTAAGTGGTTGCTAAGGTGTTCTGAGTGCACTGATCTGCGGTTGCTAGGCGCTTGCTTACTGGGGCTAGGTAAAAATATTGTTTTTCTAATTAATCGCAATCTTCATTTGAACAATCTGATTGTTCCTTAAAATCTCAGGCAGGGTAATTCAATTCACAAATTTCTCTTAGGAACCGGTTCTGTTTAGTGAATTAAAATGATTCAGTGCATGAACGAATGATTCTGAGCCACTCATTTGTATATGGTTTTTAAGAAAGATTCACAAACTCAGAAGTTTGATTCAGTTTGACAAATCCTTCACTGAAAGAACTGACTGAATCTGTCATCGCGGTTACTGAATCAATGTCAAGTTCTCATCACTTGCAGTGATGGAATATTTGAATGTATTACAGGATGAATGGATGGAAGTCAAAAGTTTGGAAACATTAAGATTTTTAAATGTTTTTGAAAGAAGTCTCACCAAAGCTGTATTTATTTCATCAAGAATACAGTAAAAAATAGGATTATTGTGAAATATTACACTTAAAAATAGCCACTTTCTGTTTTAATATAATTTAAAATGTAATTTATTTCTATGATCAAAGCTGAATTTTCAGCATCATTAGCAGTCTTCGGTGTCATGTGATCCTTCAGAAATCATAGTAAAATGTTGATTTTGCGCTCAATTATTATTGGTGCTCAATTATTAATAATAGTTCTTATTTTTATTTTCAAAAAACATTTTTGCATTAATGCTTAATATTTTTGTGGAAACCGTGATACATTTTTGTCTGGATTCTTTGATGAATAGAAAGTTCAAAAGAACAGCATTTATTTGAAATAGAAATATTTTGTAAGAATATAAATGTCTTTACTGTCTCTTTTGATCAATTTTATAATTATAATCCATATGGATTTAAATTATAAACACACATACATACATTATATATATATATATATACATACATACATACATATACATAATAAATATATATATAAATATATAAATATATATATATATATATATATATATTATACAGACCCACTAAGAGCTTTTCTATATTCTTTCATGGGAGTTAATATGAGTAAATAATTTTAATATAACATTTTATATTTTTTATATTTACATTTTAGAGTTTGGGCCTTGTTGTCAGTGTTGTTATTATTAACTAAAATGGAAAGTAAAACTATTTACAATCATTTTTGTTAATTGAAATAAAGCTTAAATAAAATTAAATATTAGATATAAAAACATTAAAAACATGGAAATTTCGAAAATGAGCAATGTGTCCTTGGCAAATAACTGAAATAAATAATTTTAAGTTGAAGCACTAACATTAATAAAACTTGCTAATAATACTAATTAGAAAAATATATAAAAAAAAACAAATAATGTCATAAGCACAACAAAATGACTAAAATCTAAATGAAAACTGAAATTAAAAAACAGCTAATTGAAAATATTAATAAATACTATAATAGTAATTATATATAAAATAATACTAAACACTGCCCGTATGTAATGTATGCACATATCTATGTAATGTAATAAGTTGAAAGGATCCCTGCATAATTTGCAGCATTAACCTTGAGAGAATCTCTTTAATACGCAAGCAAAATACACCCAAATGATTCAGAATCAAATAGAGAGCTTGTGAATCGGAATCGAATCAGGAAATGTGTAGCAGCTCTATTGCTTACTGGCCCAAGTCAAGTGATGCCTTCCTCAAAGTTCTTCATCACTCACCCAGTGTGGCCTCAGCTGTGATGTCATGCAGTGTGTGACTGCTGGGGACTGATGGGGTGCTGTCGGGCGTCTCCGTTTCATCCTCCTCTTCCTCCTCTCCTCCCTCAGGGCCTTTCTCCAGTCCCTCGATCTCCAGAATCCTCTTCTCCAACAGTTCAGCCTGACGCTTCTGTTTCTTCTTCATCTTTTTCTTCTTGTTCTTGGACATTTTGGCCATCTAAATGAGAGAATCTTTTGAATTTTCTAATCTTCTGAACAATCCAACAATGAGTTTGAGCGTACAAAAGCAATTGTTTGTATGAATAACAGATGTGGAACAGTTAAGGGAGACCCTACAAAACTAATCTCAGAGGAACACTTACTTGTTTTGGGGCTGGAGCTGTACTCACTGCAGTGGAGGAAGAAGATGAAAAGAGAAGACAACATCAGCATCTTGTTCACAATCAACGTCATGAAAGCTGGACATTTCTCAGTTGCTACACAGAGTTCAAAAGTAGTGCACATGAGCTTCTCCAGAGATTCACACTCTGGGAATTTGTCATCCTTCAGTTGTTTAGAGGAGCACATGAGTCACTGCTCTCCATTTAGAAACATCCCGCAGACTTTACGTCACTCTGCATAATGTATCAATGGAGATGTCCTATGCTGAGCTGTCAGAGGAGGTGAATGGATGTGAAGTTACTAAGTTACAGCTGAATAAAACTGCAGATTGTCTCTGATATCAATACCACAACAATTTCATGTTAAAATTGGGTTAATGGTTTGCCCCTTGGTATAAGTTCCGGCGACACTGTGGTACGATCGAAAAGGGCACTTTCACGATCACAATTTCCCCTGTGCACGCCACTGGCCACAATTATTGGCACCCCCAGAAATTCTTATGAGTAAAATATCTCTCAAGTATATTCCCATTAATATTTACATTTTTTAGCACACCAGGGTGACTAGGAACATGAAATTGTCTAGCCGTGACTTCTTGTTCCACAGGAGTATAAATATGAGGAAACACAAAGGCCAAATTCCCTTAATCATCCATCACAGTGAGTAAAACCAAAGAATATAGTTCTGATGTGCAGCAAAAGATTGTTGAGCTTCACAAAATAGAAAGTGGCTGAAAACAGAGAAAGCATTGGACATCCCCATTTCCACCATCAGGGCAATAATTAAGAAGTTCCAATCAATCAACTAAAGATGTTATGAATCTGCCTGGAAGAGGACGTGTGTCTACAGTATATCGTCCTAATGCACGGTGAAAGTTTGAGTGGACAAAGACTCTCCAATGATCACAGATGGAGAATAACAGAGATTAGTTGAGTCTTGGGGTCAGAAAGCCTAAAAAAAAAATGATCAAACAGATGGGTTTATTGCAAACAGGGATAAAAAAAAAAGTACCCCATGCCCATGGTTAAAAATACCACTGGATCTTTAATGTTGTGGGCCTATTTTTTTGCTGGAGGTCCTGGACATCTTGTTCAGATTCATGGTATCATGGACTCTAGCAAATACCAACAGATAAAAAAATCAAAACCTGACGGCCTCTGCTAGAAATCTTATAATGGGCCGTGGTTGGATCGTCCATCAGGACAATGACCCAAAATAAACATCAAAATCAACACACAAATGTGTCACTGAGCACAAAATGAAGCTTCTGCCATGACCATCCCAGTCCCCTGACCTGAACCCTATAGAAGATGAGTGGGGTGAACTTAAGAGAAGAAGCACCAACATGGATCTGGGAATCTGAAGGATCTGGAGAGATTCTGTATGGAGGAATGGTCTCTGATCTCTGATCTCTTGTCAGGTGTTCTCCAAACTCATCAGGCATTATAGAAGAAGACTCAGAGCTGTTATCTTGGCAAAAGGAGGTTGTAAAAAGTATTTAATAAAAGCGTGCCAATAATTATGGCCAACGTGTTTTGGAGAAAGGCATTTATTTCATAATGTGATTTACCCCCCACTTTCAATTCTTTTACTTCAATGAAAGGTTAGATTTGAAAGAATGAAAGATCAAAAGGATAAACAATGCAGATTTATTTTTACAGCCACCTTTGATCATATTTACTAAGGGTGCCAATAATTCTGACCATAACTGTAATGAAAAAGATACCACATCCCAATGAACACTCAGCTAGAATACATTTTTAATTGTCCAGTTGCTATGTTAGATTATGCGGCTTTCTTGTGTCTACCATAATCGTAGATTTTGATGTAATCACCGTTTTCTGTTTTGGAGTCAGTGGGAGTGTTTTCCTGAGAGTGAATGTCTTTTTAGTGCACATTTAACCACACTCGCCTCGTAGACATGAAAATCTGACAGCTACAAGTCCCATAAAGGTCTGCACTAAACCCCACACTAAACTTCATAGGCATAACATTATTAAACCACATTTTCGCAACCACATTTTTAACCACATTTTTAAAGGGGCCATGAAATGAGACTCAAAATATTCTTGATATTTACACATAAGAGGTTACTCTACAATAAAAACATACTGCATGTTTTAGAACTCAAAACTTTAAACCAGTTTAAAATATGAATGAATTTTTTCTACCCTCTAATCAAGAAGGTGTGTTCTGAACAACTCATGTCTGTCCATCAATCACAAGCGCGACACTGTCACGTAAGACCATCAGTGTATGTAAAGTAAAGAGTATATTTAACCTTTTTTATTCACTTTGCAAACTTAATAAACTAACTCAAAGAAACATAATATAAAAATCTGAAACTGCATTTCATGACCCCTTTAATATTTGGAGTATTTTTTATATCTTTCGGCAGCATTTTTGCTTGATTACTGACCCTAGTGGGAAGTCTGGAAATAATCTAAACGTTCTGTTTCTCTTGCATATCTGAGAGGAGAGCTTGGCGTCACCTGCGGATCCAGAAGGTGGTGGAGCTCCAGATTTCTGCCACTCTGTGGCCTCCGCGGCCAGTCTCTTGACATACGCCTCATTCACATCCATCAGGATATTCTCTGGCTTTATATCAGTGTGAATGATCTTACACTTGGTGTGCAGGTAGTCCAGGCCTTGCAAAACCTATAGAGAAGAAAAAAAACAGTTGTGAATCTGACTCTCTGTACAACCAAACTAAATGACAATGAACGAAAAATATGCACCTGTCGAATGATGCTCTTGACACACGGCAGCGGCAGGCCCTGGTAGTTGGACTTGATAATCCACTTCAGCAGATGGTGGCCAAGAACTTCAAACACCATACACACATCTGACAGGGCATGTTAAAGGGAAATGATGCTGAACATATCCCTGGAGAACAAAAGTCCAATTCTTCCGGGAACACAAGCCAAAAGCTCCAGCTCAGTACGAGCTGTTCTCCACAAATAATAGAGCGAGCTGGGCTGAATCTGGGCAAAGCGCCGAGTCTCACAGCTGTGGATCAAGAGATTGAGCGGCAGCTGAAAACTGCACCCTGCACAGAAGCAAATATGGAGTACTCTAAAAAAACACCTGTGGATCTCTCACAAAATGATTTATGCAAGCATGTAGGCAGTGTTCTCAGTGCTGTGTTTGCAGTACTGAAAGGATACGGGTCCCGTTCACGCCCGAGATCTTGAAGTCGTCCAATAACTGCACCACTTTCTCCCTGCTGGGATCATTCTGGTCTGTGTTCCTGACCTGAATCCACCAGATGGGGATTGGAGAAAATAACTCTCAGGCAGTTTTACAGGCAAGACACTCAACATTTCAAAACCATTTTCTCTGGTTTATTACGAAATAAATTATGTTCTCATTCGATGAAACCACTTTCCTCAGGCCATGTGGCTACAACTGACTTTAATTACTTTCCCACCACAGTGTGGCATACTCTCAAATTCATCTGACACTAAATGGTCTTGCGAATAATTCATCGTAATGGTTTCTATGGCAGCGCTGGTGTCGGGGTAACTCACCGCTCTCAGGAGCTTGATCTCATCGAGTGCTGTTTCTGTGTAGTGCTCTGCGCTCTTAACCACTTTCATGGCCACAAAACGCTTCCCTCTGCAACCAAAACAATAAATTACCTCTAAGTACACATACTTGTAATATATAAATGGTATTACAGAATGAGAAAAACCATCAGGTAAGTGAACGTACTGTGTGTCCCAAGCAAGCCAAACAGTGGAAAAATGACCCCATCCCAGCTTGCGAATAACGTGGTACCGTCCATTGAACAAGTCGCCTATTTTCACATGGTGATATCCACCTAGAAAATTTTGGAGCTGTTAGAAAACACTGCTAGAAACAAAACATCTGGAATTATTTGAATATCAAGGTACAAAATGAACACTGGTTATCTATTGATTTATTCAAAAATACAATTTATTAAAAACAAAATTCATACATACATTTCTTCAAAGATTTGTAAAGAGAAAACCTTATTAAGCAGTTTGGCATAATCCTTAACTATTGTTTCTAAAGAGGAAAAAAAGTGTTCAAAAAAAAAAAACACTTCGCTGCTTGCTAAATGCATTAAAAACATCATGTGGTGCAGAAACAACATGCAGAAACATGCAGAAATACATAAAACAAGAAAATGATATCATGGAGAGGACTTTTATGATCAAGTCAAGGTTATTCAGGTTGTAAAATGTCATGCAAATTAATTAAAAATCATGAATTAATTATTCATGATCTTTGTTCACTGATATCATTTGTATATAAAACAAATTTTCCAAGAAACATCATCCATTATAACCCAACCTGGGATTTGATCAAATGTTTAACTGTTTTATTTATTTATTCCAATAAAAACGGCGACTCTAAATTTAATATAGATGTATGTGTGTTTTTTTTAAATTCCAGGTTTGTTGTGCTTGTTTGAGGGTTGCACAATTTGGCAATAAAAATCATACATGACTATAAAAAAAATGATAATTATTATTATTATTATGATAATGATTATGATTGAATAAAAATATTAAATAAAATAAGAAATATTGCTATCGTAATAGCATTTCACTGTAAAAAAAACAAACTAGAATGTAATAAAAAAAACAATAATAATTTTAATTGTTTTTAATTTAGTTACAGTTAGTCTTAATTTCTTCGTTTTCAAACGTTAAACAGGTAAGCTTTTATTTTGGCTGAAAACCACAGGAAACCCTTAAAGTTTCTCATTTGCAGACAACAGGTTTATAAATGCTTCTCATTACAAATCTGGTGAAATGGGTGGTGCGTGTTGTGTTTATAAGCGGCCCAAAAGGGTCTCTGTGCACTGTGCAGCAGCATTTACTGGGAATTGAGCCACTGAAAACACTGGATCGTGAGTTGCTCGCATGCAAAAAGATAAGTGCTGCGCTTCAATTTAAAATGTGCAGCGCATATATTAAATTAAATCGCAGCCTTTGCGATTGAATCATCACACTAAACCATATTGTGATTTTGATTTTATTTAGATTAATCGTGCAGTTCTTATAGCCAAGTGTGGCAAAAAAAAAATAAAAATAATAATAATTTATAATACTATATGTAAAGTGTTTCCCATTAATTACCTAGACTGTGGCCGCCATAATCTAATTTGAGCCACCAGAATTTAATAATGAACCTAACATATTAAAACATTTCTCATAATAACATAAGTCTGTAACGTTGTTTTGCGCCACTGCTTTGGCAAAGTATCTGTCAAACAAACTAAAATCGAAAGTGCTATATGACTTTGTGCCCTTACCAAATTGCAAAACGCTACGATTTAATTAAATAAGTATATATTTTTGCGCCGCGCGTTTCAAATAGAAGTGCACACATTTCTCACTAGATCAGCTCATGATCCAGTGTTTTCTGCGTCTGAGAAAGGCTCAGTTCACAGTGAATTAAATGCAGTGAACTCCATCTCTGCATTTGGGAACGTAGCGGGCAACAGTTACATATTTTCACACTGCATAATTTCCAACATTTTTGTGGGGAGATGATTACAGCATTTCACTAGATTTGTAATGAGACAGACAGTAGTTTTCCGCCAAAATAAAAGCTCCACGCAGTTTCCATCGAAATAAAAGCTCATGGGTTTTTCTCTAGCAAGTGTAGAAATTAGGACAAAAGTATTGTAATTTCCCTACTGTAGCGCAAAACTTTGAAATGTAAAAATTCCCCCCCTAGAGGGAAGGAGGTCCACCCACCACAGTCTCACAAAATCCTGTGGGAAACACTGTATGCATGCATATGATATGATTTCACTGTACACATGAATCTCTCCCAGTACTACGAGCACAGGACTCCTACCTTTGCAGTAATCATTAGGGTCCTCTTGCTCCTCATCATCTGAACCCAAGATCTCCTCATCTTGCTCCTGCAGTGAGTCAGGCTGCTGCGCGGCTCCCCTCGGGTGGGGATCAGGCCTGGAGAATGAAAGCTTATCGTTAGAAAACAGATGCAACAACGGCCAAGTAGCAACCACCACCTCCGGCCAAACGTCTTCACACATCTCAATCTAGATGTGCTAGTTACGGGAAGGCTGAAATACTGTCCAGTGCCTTTAAAATGCTGTTATTGGCGATAATTGAAAATCCCTTGTGGGGTTTGCTGCGTTTACAATTTAATACCACCATTATTTTGCTATTGCACCATATAATCTATAGATGTCCACAGGGGCTTCTGTAGTGTGAGGGTCAGACATTTATGAAACCTATAAATCAGTGCAGGTGCAAACCGATGGGACTGTAAGGATATTGCAGAGTTAGAGTCTGTCTTCTCTGGTTCACTATAGCTCAGCGGGAGCCGTGAAGGAAATTTTAAGAGGCGTCAAGCTAAGCAAGATCATAAAGCAGTCAGTCTTTTTGAGTCGAGCTGCTGCAGCAAACTTAAGGGGATAGTTCACAGTAAAATGAAAATTCTGTCATCATTTCGTTACAAACCTTTCTTTCTCATGTGGAACACAAAAGAAGGTATTTCAAAGAATAATATTTTGAAAATATACAATGAAAGTGTCACTCGTACACTCGTTTATTTTCTTTTCCACAGAAGAAAGTAAGTCATACTGCATGAGGATGATAATTTTAATATTTGGGTGAACTATCTATTTAAGCATATAACATTAGAATGTATGATACTGATACTGCTTTAAAGCCACAATATGTAATTTTTCGCCACTAGAGGTCGCTTATTCAAAACAAAGGCGTAGCTTGATGGCGCCTTGATTTCGCAGAGCTTTTATTATGCGCAGACGAGCGCTTCCGCTTCTTCCGCTCATGTGTATGTGGGGTAACGCAGCACTGTTTTATCATATTACACACATTATTTGAAAGTTATGTTATAATGCTTCTCTCTGCGTTCGCTCAGCGGTTACTATGAGACACTTGTTCACACTGCAGTAAGCTAGATCGATATTAGACATGGTAAAACATGGTACTCGCGGTAAATCAAGAAAACCAGATTTAAACAATAAGACTAACTGTGTTGAGCTATATAACAATGATTAGTTTTCTGTCGATGAATGTGTCCAAACAGTTGCTCACCTGTCTTATACAACACATAATATATTAAAGCGTCTTTGGTGTTTCCATGGTTTCTACAAAATAAAACCGGAAATCAAGGGTAACGCGGTGATGATGTCATTGATAGGCGACGCACGGTCCGTGTCCTGGTTAAAATTGCTTATTTCTCTGGATTTAAACATTCTTGGAAACATTTGGGAGAATGTAGTACTGAGTACTGAAGTACTGAAGTCAACAAAATATATAATGTTCTAGTGGTTTTTGGATATTTTAATCCAAAAATCTTACATATTATGCCTTTAATAGACAAGCACAAATATGATGAACACATTATATATAAAAAATGATTTTAAACATACTACAATTCCTATGCCTGTTTTGTAATTGCAATAAAAAGACAAAGTACATTTGAACGCGTGTTTAAATGCACTGAGCATTTTAATCGTAAATATCCTAGTCACCATGTCGTGGTATGTGGGTCAATTAAGGATTTTAGCCAAAAAAAGGGGGCTTGTGCCAAGATTCAGAGCGGCACTACAAGACCAGACACTATACAATTTTGCCAACCTGATTGTTTTAATCCTAGACTTGTGATTCATGAATTCTACCTGCATTGTATCTAAATATCTCGTTGACCTTTTCAATATCATGCTACTTGCTGTGTTATTTCTACTGGTTGGCTGCACCAGCAGTGGGCATTAAAGCGATTAGATACGCAGCTTTGAGCCGTTCCCGCTGATGAGCTAGCCTCGCTGGGTAGCGTAATCTCTCTCAAGCAATTGGCAATTTTCTGCATCCTAAACTGGGCTCTCAACTGAGACTTGAAACAAGTCCAAAATAGCATAAGCCTTTACAAGGACACTTTCTGAATTCTCGATATGGCTTCTGAACAATGCGCAAAGAATGTCTGAAGCAGCGGATTAAATGCGGTGAAGATCCCACATCAATTTTGTTTCTGTTAGTTTTAAAATGGGAAGCTATACACCAAGAGCTGGTCTAACCAAACAGGTTGAGAGGTAAATAAAAATGTGCAAGAATTATGAATAATAAATGCAGTTAATCCGAACAACCTGACTCCAGAGCAGAGAAAAATCTTTTTCCACAAATCCCAGGAGCTTTTCCCCAACAAATCCCAGGCAACATCACATATCACAGATTGTTCTCATAAACATGAAATTGTTTAATTGAGAAAAGGTTATCTCTGTCTGCTTACCAACTGAATCAATTTTGCGCTTCATGCGTCAATGAGTATTTCAATAACGAAGGCGCCACCAGTGACAAATACACGGCAAACATCTACTTCAGATCCCAGTGATTTACAAATTCTGCTTGTCACTTGATTAGTTTTTGATTGAAGCAAGCTAACTTTGCAGTTAGCTAGAAAACAGTACATGTATTCTAATGAAGATGTTCTTAGTCCAAAACGATTGTGTAGTTGTGTGCTAAGGTCTAAACATGGTGGGTGTTACACCAGAAAATAATTAATTTAGCCAGATCCCAGATAATTAGAGGCTGTGCTAGTGGGAGTTAATTAGTGGAGGTATGCATGAATGCTACGCTGGTCAGAGGGGAGAGCTGTATGTATGTATACACACACACACACACATACATACATGTGCTCCTGGCTCAGAGCAGAGCAGATGTTGGAGCACAGCAGCCCTGCCAACCCCTACCGATCTAATCTTAACTCCTATAGAGAGCTCTCGCATACAGGGCAGGGCAATATATAGTTAATGTTTAATATATTTGTTACAATTTCACTGGCAAAATCAAATTAAGCAAACTTGTGATTTTAATTACAGCTTTTGTGACATATCCGATTGAAACAGCTTCTAGAACAAGAAAAAAATGTAGGACAGGACTTGATTTTGTCAAAGGGGAATTGATTGGATGTTGTGGTTTGCTATTTCTGTGATCTCACGTTAGTGACCGGTTGCTGAGGTCATCAGAGAAGACATGAGTTTTTGAGAAGAAATGTTTTTGATTAAAGATTATGAGGGCACACTAATTTAAAAAAAAATAATGTGCACGGACAAGTCATTTACAATATCCAATATTAATATGCAATATTCCATAAACATTACATATTGTCCATTTTGATTTCACTGTGACTAAGTTTCCTTAAGGCTGTCATTAGTCCAGGGTATCTGCAGATATCTTAGACTTTTGAAGATATTTTAAGACACCTACGATATCCTATCGATTGACTTGATCGGTAGTCACTAAATTTGGCCGATCTCATAAAATGACCGCAATTTGATAGCATAAAACACGAGCAGGTTGTCTCGATTCAAACGAGCCCACATGCAATATAACATGATGTGTAGATCTTAAGAAAACCCTCACGGAGTTACAGGACATGCTGCTTGGCTAAAGCTATAGGACGTCCGGGATCATGATTCAGTGTTTTGAAAATTCAACCAATGAAAACTGGATCTCAGGTGTGGTGGGTGGGTATAGTGGGTAGGGACAATGTGTAGAGACCAATCGGACACTGTGTTACAGATGGTGCGCGCCTGGAGTGGATTGATCGCTTAGATTGACAGGTCTTGATTTACCATGGGGCATAGAATAAAGGCCCATTCACACCAAGCACAATAACTATATTAGCCTCCACACCAGCGGACGATATCATTCTGTTTATTCAAAGCGCGTGCTTGTATGCCGCTTTAAATACTCGAGTTCGTTACAGATGTATTCTGATTGGATAAAATCGTTCTGTGCCTTTATTGTTATCGCTGTGGTGTGAACTCTGCTTTTCTTTAATATTGAGAACGATTTTTAGAACTATATCTTTATCGTTAATCTTTATAGTTATCTTCCTTGATTTGAACGGGCCTTAAGAGCGCAGAGCTGAAACAGCGCTGGAAGATCGTCACTCATCAACCAGGATCTTACTACTTGCTACTTATTCTATGTAATTATAAATATTTTTATGCTTTATTGTGGCATTTACACATGTACTGTAATAGTTCTTATGTTCAGTAAAATACTCAGATCACTTCTTTTGAGAGTGTTTTTGGACTTCTTCAGAGTGTAAGGGGTTAACTATGACAGTCAACAGAGACCTTACATATCACTTATAAAGCTTGGGATCAGGATTGGGATCGGTTAATCGTGATGACATCGGTAGTCTGAAGAAATCGGTAGTCGGTATCAGTTGCAAAAACCCTGATCGTAGCATCCCTAAAATTAATACTGTATGTCCATACAGAACAAACCCATACAATCTCAAAATAAATCATGTATTTCAGTTTTTTTTAAACTTAATTTAACATTAACATGTTAACATTCAACAAGGACTTAATACTGCTTACCAGAAAAACAGGATAACTGCAATTCAATTCAATTATTCAATGTACCTTTGTACTGAACATGAAGTGCTCGCATTTAGTTCAATCATAGCCTTTTGAAGTTTAATAATCACAATAGGCTGTATTGCGATTCCTGTTTTTCCGTCCACAAATTTAAGACATCATAAAATGATAATTAAAACTTTTCTTATACCATTTAAGATATTTAAGACTTATGACGTTAAATTTGACCAAACTGAATTTAAGACATTTAAGGACCCGCAGTCCATTTTTGCAGAGTTATTATCTAATTTAAGCTTCAAACGCAATAGCAGCATTAGAACTTGTACGTTCAATTCATCTCTATGAATCAGTTCGAACGGTCTGTAACAGTGAATCAATTCAAATATCTATTGGTAATGATCTGAATGGTTGCAATGATGGTTACTCCAATTGAAAAGCGGTTTCAAAATAAATCTCTCACTAAGGGAGGGCAATATGGCAAAAATATCATGATTTTTTTCAGGCAGGATCACGATCTTATGATTCTTTTTCATACTGGTTTTTAAGACTATTTTGGAAGTCACTGAGCAATATAGTCAAACTAATTTCCTCATTTAAAAAAAATTTGCCTTACAAGCAAACAAAAGAAAGAATCACAAAACAAAACATTTAGGGCAAAGTAGAGGAAGATGGAGTGGGTGATACAACCAAAATCTTATTTCACGTCTTTAATTTAATTATTTTATCTTTGCTATTAAAAATATGAACAAAGATGCACATTATAAATAATAGGGCAAATACAATATAAGATACAAATGAAATAAACAGTGCATTAATTTTTTCATCTTCTACAGTATATTAACAGTAACATTCAAGTAAGAAATTCAATAAACAAAAGTAAAAATAAAACACTGAAGACTTCACTGTATGAGGTAAATATACACTGATTCTTATTAAAGTTACTGATGTTATTCAGTAAAGAGCAGTGACCATTTTCTCTGTGTTTTGTTCGATTAACATCAATGAAAGACGGCAGCACCAAAAGCGTGCACGCCACTGCTCACATACAGCCGCCTCTCAAACAGCTCACAAGTACCAAATTGACTTCTTTTTCGTGGCTTAATGCGCTGAAACTGTCAAATACATACAAAAATTATGTCAAAATGCCTGACTTGCTGAGTATTCAGGTATACAGTCAGCTTTGTAGTTGAGAAAGAAAATGCATGTTGTGTAACAGTATATTGGATCCGTGCAGCTCTTAAAGTGACAGCAGCCTAATAAAAGTATATATGGCAGTTTTCCCCTTGGTATCAAATATCGTTATTTTTCAAGGTATTGCACAGATAAGATTCGAGCACCGAATTGAGTTCTCTTTCACCTCTTGCACTGGAATGGTTTAAACGCTTGAATGTGTAAATTGGCAGGACAAAAGGTGTGAAATTATAAACTTTCAAAGTGCTTGTGTGCTGTGTCTGCGGTTTCCACGAGTAAGCTAATAAAAGAATTCCAACACAGAACAATATTTCATGTCCTTGTATTTATTTATTTGGTAAGTAAACGTCTGAACAGTACATTATTGGTGGTGCTCTCGCCACCAACTGGACAGGGGTGGGAATTGCAGTTACAAATTACAATAGATCACCCTCAATGTAATGTCAAAAAATGACAGAACGGCCTTCAGATTTTTCTTCCACTGCTTAAAAAAAAATCAGTCAATGACAATTTTTTCGGTTAATGTGACCTCTGGGTGGAATAATCACGGTTTGGCTTTTACAAATAGTGTAATGACAAAAACCTTTTCTTATATAAAAAGTTTTTATATTATTGTTCAGTAAGTTCACACAATTCAAAGACATGCATTCATTAAAAGATAATGACGGGAACAGTAGTCTGAGAGCCGACAGTAATTAATGCTGAGAGATCACTGCAGACATAACATCACTCCACACAGCAGTTAATGAGACAAGCCACTGAATTAAAACGTAAGTTAAAGACATCACATGTTTTCAAGTGGTATATACTCAACCAGTAGATGGTATCAACCAGTAGAGATTCTGCTGTATTATTTTTACCACGCTAGATATATTGATGTGGCAATCAGTGGGCAGGACCTTACATGGAGTGATGTGAAAATATAGAGCGGGGCATTTCTCAAACAAGGAAGGACTTGTTATTAAGTAGTTTTGATAGGAACAACGTGATTCGGAGTTTAGTTACTTGCTGTTGCCAAGCAATGTCGCAACTTAATGCAGTAATACAGAATTGAAGTGATGTGCAGTCTAGGGTGAATTCACTACATGCCCACCCTGACACCACACCCATGTGTGCTTGTTGAAGCACATTTGGGTTTGGAGTTCAAAATCATGGGCTTTAATAGGGAGTCTGTCCTCCTTAAGCGCTTCTAGTCTTCTGGAAAATATTTCCACTAGTTGTTCCAACATGGATGCAGGGATTTGCTTCCATTCATCATTGAACAGCATTTCATTTGTGATTTGTGCAGAGCAGTCAAGTTCTTCATATATATAAAAATAATAAAAATAAAAAAATCCTTGATTAATATTACCACTAATAAAATGTATGATTCTTTATAAATACATTGGTGAAACTTTACAATAAGGTTTCATTAGTTAACTACTTTAGTTAACATTAACTAAGAATGAACAATACTTCTATAGCATTTATTAATCTAAGTTCATGTTCATGCACTGTGAACTAACATAAACAATGAACGACTGTATAACATCAACAAAGATTAATAAATACTGTAACAAATGTACTGCTTATTGTTATTTCATGTTAGTTAATACATTAACAAATGTTAACAAATGAGACCTTACTGTAAAGTGTTACCAATACAAACCCGATTCCAAAAAAGTTGGGACACTGTACAAATTGTGAATAAAAACAGAATGCAATGATGTGGAAGTTTCAAATTTCAATATTTTATTCAGAATACAACATAGATGACATATCAAATGTTTAAACTGAGAAAATTTATCATTTTAAGGGAAAAATAAGTTGATTTTAAATTTCATGGCATCAACACATCTCAAAAAAGTTGGGACAAGGCCATGTTTACCACTGTGTGGCATCCCCTCTTCTTTTTATAACAGTCTGCAAACGTCTGGGGACTGAGGAGACAAGTTGCTCAAGTTTAGGAATAGGAATGTTGTCCCATTCTTGTCTAATACAGGCTTCTAGTTGCTCAACTGTCTTAGGTCTTCTTTGTCGCATCTTCCTCTTTATGATGCGCCAAATGTTTTCTATGGGTGAAAGATCTGGACTGCAGGCTGGTCATTTCAGTACCCGGATCCTTCTTCTACGCAGCCATGATGTTGTAATTGATGCAGTATGTGGTCTGGCATTGTCATGTTGGAAAATGCAAGGTCTTCCCTGAAAGAGACGACATCTGGATGGCAGCATATGTTGTTCTAGAACTTGGATATACCTTTCAGCATTGATGGTGCCTTTCCAGATGTGTAAGCTGCCCATGCCACACGCACTCATGCAACCCCATACCATCAGAGATGCAGGCTTCTGAACTGAGCGCTGATAACAACTTGGGTTGTCCTTGTTCTCTTTAGTCTGGATGACATGGCGTCCCAGTTTTCCAAAAAGAACTTCAAATTTTGATTCGTCTGACCACAGAACAGTTTTCCACTTTGCCACAGTCCATTTTAAATGAGCCTTGGCCCAGAGAAAACGCCTGCGCTTCTGGATCATGTTTAGATATGGCTTCTTTTTTGATCTATAGAGTTTTAGCCGGCAACGACGAATGGCACGGTGGATTGTGTTCATCGACAATGTTTTCTGGAAGTATTCCTGAGCCCATGTTGTGATTTCCATTACAGTAGCATTCCTGTATGTGATGCAGTGCCGTCTAAGGGCCCGAAGATCACGGGCATCCAGTATGGTTTTCCGGCCTTGACCCTTACGCACAGAGATTGTTCCAGATTCTCTGAATCTTTGGATGATATTATGCACTGTAGATGATGATAACTTCAAACTCTTTGCAATTTTTCTCTGAGAAACTCCTTTCTGATATTGCACCACTATTTTTCGCCGCAGCATTGGGGGAATTGGTGATCCTCTGCCCATCTTGACTTCTGAGAGACACTGCCACTCTGAGAGGCTCTTTTTATACCCAATCATGTTGCCAATTGACCTAATAAGTTGCAAATTGGTCCTCCAGCTGTTCCTTATATGTACATTTAACTTTTCCGGCCTCTTATTGCTACCTGTCCCAACTTTTTTGGGATGTGTAGCTCTCATGAAATCCAAAATGAGCCAATATTTGGCATGACATTTCAAAATGTCTCACTTTCAACATTTGATATGTTATCTATATTCTATTGTGAATAAAATATAAGTTTATGAGATTTGTAAATTATTGCATTCCTTTTTTATTCACAATTTGTACAGTGTCCCAACTTTTTTGGAATCGGGTTTGTACATTTTTATATGAAGAAAGCCAAAAACAAAAATTATTCAAACAAGTTTTGTTTGTGGAAACCATGAAAATGTGGTCTGTCTTCAGAACACTGATCTGTTGCAGGAGGGATGGAAAAAGACCTTTGCCTAATAAGATGTGAAACCCAAAAGTCTGGAGAGATTGTGGGTGGTCCCATTTTCTACTGTTGTCAGCTTACACAGCACAAAGCAGTCAAAATACCAGAAT
Source organism: Coreius guichenoti (assembly GCA_039654105.1). NCBI lineage: Eukaryota > Metazoa > Chordata > Actinopteri > Cypriniformes > Gobionidae > Coreius > Coreius guichenoti. The sequence goes on along the minus strand of CM077188.1, from coordinate 32,149,175 downwards.
GCCTTGCATTTCATAAGTGTCAGTCTAAATATTCGCCTGCCCTTTCAACGCTGTGTGGATAGTTGGTTATTTTGTTATTTTTGTCTGTTATATTGATGAATTAAGGCATAACAAATATTCACCACAACCAAGACTGAGAATCAAAACAATGCATGTTTGATTTAATTTTGAAGAGTGGGTGGATTTTTTGTAGTGTTTACTCCGAGTCCTTTTGACTTTTGCATTGGTGGGACATACAGATATTCCCACCCCCAACTCACAGCATTGGGTTGAGTCAAAGTTGCAATAGCCTACAAATGGCTTTCTTATAGGCTCTGCCCCAAACGGCACCCTAAGCCCTCGCGCTCTTCCTAACGTAACATGACTGACTGTTGGGAAGTCTGCTGCGGAGCTCGCTTCAGTGTGGGCTCGGCGAAAGTGCGCAGAAATTCGGAAATCTAAAATGACAAATGGGACGCCCTATGGTCTGCAAGTGCACATGAAGTGGGCCATAATTGTCTCAGCATATTTAACTGGGCTACGGAAGTAGTGTCAGATATTCCATATTGTGACATGTATCCATTGTTTGTTGATTGGATGGAGGCAGATCTGAATGCAAGCTTTGTTGATTTTAAGAAAGGGGCGGGTTTTAAGTGGACTAAATGATTGGAAGATCAAGTTATGACATTTAGATTAAAAGTCACACTAAGATCAATAACACTTCGTCGACTTGCCATATAGACTTTTATCAAATTTCTATAAAAGCAACTCAATTACACTGCTATCAGCTAAAGAAATGTAAAGCACATATAAAAATTATCTGACCAGAAAACAATAACTGGCTCCAGCAATGAATCATTTCAGGAAAAGAGTGGAGAAGAAGGACAGTTCGCCACGGAGAAACATGGGGTTAAGTGCCTTACTCCTGCTTAGAATGCAAGAGGCAAATTCATGGATATCTACAGAGTTGGATGAACCTTTTTGGCTTGTATACAGAAAGTCTGGAACACAAAGGGCCAGCACGTGTGACATTGATTCTTCAGTCAAGAAACATTATCAGAAACATCAGACCACTGAATCCTCTAATGCAGTGCTTCTCCGTTGTTGTCCTGGAGTAACCTAGAACTACACATTTTGAATTCTCCAGGACTCAGAACCACTGTCCTACTTAACTCCATTGATTCTTTAAAGAACAATAATAAAAATGAAAGCAAGTAATAATTCATCTGGTTAAGCTGGCAGGAAGCAACAGAGGATCTGCGGGAGGGGGATGTAATCTACTGTTAAACACGCCACTTAATCTCAAGTCCACAGTGTATTGTTTTTAGTCTCAGACGGCACGCCTACGGAGAGTCTGATGCATGCTGCACACAAAAATTAGAGCTTTCAAAATCATAAGAACGCCTCCCATGAAAACCGTCAAGAAATGGCTGAGTCATTTTATTTTAATTACAGTAATATGATTTTTCTAATTTTGTTTTGCCTTACAGTACTATGAATGAGGGGAAAGTGTTTTTTACTGTAATGAAAGCACTGTAAAAATGAATGATGCGAAAAACAAAATGTTATTTCTTTAATATAATATTTTATATCCTTTCAAAATAGACTTTTGTGCTATGTATGTTATCAGGGCGTGCAGGGTTTTATCAGACAAACCGGGAAACAAAGCAATGTTTACAAGGGATCAGGCTGGTACATGGAGTATTTCAGAGGAAGAACCAGTTGCTTGTGTAGAGTAAGTTCGCTTTACTATAAAACCAGGCCTCTCAATTGTAACTACATCACAGGTGACAGGTGGTAAGAGAGGTTGCATCAAAGAGGCTATTTTCTTATCGCCTCTTCTGGATCCAGCCTATGAAATCACATTTCCATAATTCCCTCCATTACTTTAAGTTAAGTTGTTTTTCAGTGAGGGAGGATTCTATTAAAAGCCTCAAGCCTTAGCAACCAGCCTGGACTATTCATCTGAACCAAAACTTCACCTCCATAGCCTCTTGATGCATGGCATCCTTCATAACATTTGGCAAGAGAAAAACAAGGGGGCTGTGTGTGTCTGTGCATGAGTGTTGGTCCGTGTGAGCGTTGTGAGTGGGAGGAGAAACGTTTGGCGCACAGAGAGTTAAATTCACTCTTAATACAGAGAACAGCCTTCAGAAAACTTCTCCAGCCCACACAACAAACCACAACACGTCTGACATTCTCTTGTCTTGTGTCAGAGTACTCACTCATGCATCAAAACAATCTGCTCTTCCAGTAACAGAAATGCCCAGTTCTGAAAAGTGCCACCATTGTTTTCAGTGGTTGCAGACTGCATTGCAGTATCGGAGCCCAAAGCAAAGCAAGGTTGCTTAAATCGATTTCATTTAGTGCAAAACCTGCTTCATGTGGCCTTTAACACCTGTGGTTTTGCTCTAGTAACAATCTCCTGATTGCATTGATGTTGCCGTCAGTAGAGGAACTTGGCAACTTCAAACCCCACCATTGCAGTGGCTTTCCTTTAATGTGCAATCTGGGGTCCAGCTTGACCCCGTACAAATCTCAACAAAGGTGAAGGTGCCATTGATCGCAGGGCTCCCATCCAGACGGCTACAACACAGCAGCATTCAACACATCTTTCATCTCGCCTTCTGCCACAATTGACCCCAGTCAGACACTTTAAGAAGGCTGGATTTAATCTGAAAACTTCACACAGGTCATGTCCACCATGCACTTTTTAAGCAGTACCTTCAAGGACATTGTCGATTATTCCCTTGAAATTGTAATTGGGATTATTAATTCCGATTATCACAATTTACATTGAATAGCTTTACACCATTGTTTGAAGCAACTGGATGCCATATTTTTATATGAAAATAAAACAAACTGAAAACACTGAAAAACGTATTGCTTTAGCATTAAGCCTCAAATGTCAACTACACATTGGTTTGGTTTCATCTCTTAATAAAAAGTAAAATATGCATGGTATTATAATGTTATATTATAACTAAAAACCCTTAAGATCATGGAAAAACATCTTAAGCACAGAATAATGGAAGTAGACTTTTTTTTGTTGTTGTTGTAATTGCGTCTTTGAACGATTACATAATTGTGGAATCCGTAATTGTAATCACGATTCGATTAACTGTGCAGCCCTATCGTGAATCATTTCATTATAACCAACAAACATCATTGACATGATGTCAATAATGTCTACATTGCATAGTGTAGACAGCTTCATGGATTATAACAGGAGTTTTCCCAAAAGAGCAGCTTTGTGTACCTCGCGATGTAATTGACAGCTTCAGTGATTATAATGGCAGCGATCTTTGCTCGCTTTCTGTATGTAATACTATATATTTTTCGTGCTGCTACATTGCAAAGTTTCTGGATTGACAACCATATTTAAATACGCGATTGACAGCGATAACCATAGCAATGGACGGAACAAAACAATCCGATACTGAAGGTCAAATTATCTGTGCATTATGTCTGTAAAGTGTGAGAGCAAATGCAAAATTATGGATCTGCCACTTTATCTATGTAATGTGTACTTTGATTTAAAAAGTTAGTAATAAAATGAACAACAGTCACTAAGTGACCTTTTACATATACATTTACAGATTTTTAGATATAAATCAGTTCTACGTACTTTGTTTTATGATCTGTCCTGACAGTGATTATTTTTTATTTCATGAATAAGCAGGATAAGTTAATATTATTTTGGATTTATTGTGAGTACTGGGCCCACATGGGTAGGGTACTTTGTACTGTGTGTGTGGATGACCGTGTTGGTCCGCCACCACAGAAGACCCAGGAAAAACCCTGAAATACTTATTTTCTTCTTTGCATTATATGAATAAACTGCATGAATACAATTTTGAATAGCAGTTTTGCCACAAAATTTTTGTATTACATAAATAACAAAATTATTTCCTTTCATTATGCACAAAAAAACATTGCAAGAACATATATTTTTTGTCATTATACAGATACTTATCGACAGAAATAGTGCTCTCATGCAACTCTCATAATATTTCCTAATTGGTAAATATAGTTCGTTATGCATACAGTATATAAAACTGGAATAAACAGTTTCCTAAACTCACATAATTTTAAATGAGTCTCTCCATTATTTTTCCTTTTAAAACTCTGAACATGCAAAAGGAGAAATACTCTGAACATGAAGGAAATTAACTTGACACAAACAACAAATATATTAATCAAATTGTCAATCACAAATCAAATCAAAGCTCCCAAACATATGGTAAAGCAGACACGCGCTTTTGAGACACCGCAGACACAAACAGAGGTGCAACTTTGCTTCTTACCTACAGGATGCACGGATGCCCATGAGAGACAGTGCTAATGAAGGCAACAGGGGCTTGCAGGCCAGAGACAGAGCCATGTACCAGAGGCAGAGGAGGGCCACCTCAGTGCACACAGATGCACAGTGAGGCTGAATGCTGAGGAGCTGGAGCCGTTCGTTCACTCTCTCACTCCCTCCTTCTCCCGCTCTCTCTGCTGCCGTCAGCAACAAGAGCCCGCCCTTCCAAACGCTCTGATTGGCTGGGGAAAGCCAGCACTGCATTGCAGGTAAAAAACACTGCCGCCCCCTCATTTCTCCTTCATAACGTGGTGCGTTTTGCTGTCACTCCATCCCATCTGCTCTCTCTCTCTAATTACAGCAGAAAAAGGCAGCCGGTTCACAAGGCGGCGAGTTACTCTCTTGCTCATAAGATCCGTGTCTCAGCGGGTAGGCAGTCCAAACAAGCCTCTTTACATCCTTATTAGTGATGGCAGGTAAGCAGCACTGAGTCATGGCAGGGAGAGAGAGGGTCTATGTGAGAGGGCACTCAACACTATCAATTACTCTTATCTCTCGCCCCTCTGAGACACACACCACTAGATGAGGGCTACTTGACTGAGCATAATCTAAAATGAAAGACCCCAATCTATCATTTCAATGGTTTTATAGTATCTATTGCAACTTCGGAAGAGCTGCACAAATCTGGATAAATTAACAACTACAATTTTCTCCTTTAAAATAGAGCTTATGATTCTCCCACACTTCTGAATAGACATCTAAACCGTACAATGTAATTTACTAGAGGTTCAGACAAAATGTTAACTGCTGTAGTCAATGTAACAACTATTTCATTAATTAGAATTTATTTTTTAAAAATCGCTTATAAGACTTCACTTGTTTCATTATTGGATGAATCAGTGTTTTTGAACAAATCTCTTGAATGACTGATTCAATGGCAAATACATTTTTTTTTTTAACAGTCTCTTGTCGCCACCTACTGGTAGGGCTGTGACGGTGGCAGTTTTTTACCACCGCAGTGGTTGGGGGGGGGGGGGGGGGGGTATATATACAGTGGGGAGAACAAGTATTTGATACACTGCCGATTTTGCAGGTTTGCCCACTTACAAAGCATGTAGAAGTCTGTAATTTTTATCACAGGTACTCTTCAACTGTGAGTGACGGAATCTAAAACAAAAATCCAGAAAATCACATTGTATGATTTTTAAGTAATTCATTAGCATTTTATTGCAAAATCGGCAGTGTATCAAATACTTGTTCTCCCCACTGTATGAAAATATATATATATATTCATACAGTGGGGAGAAATAATGGTAACCTAAAGAATATAAGAAAATTAAATATTAGTTAAAATATTTGTTTCATATTTCAATGTCGCTCTGCGCTTTGAGATGGATGTGAGACACGAGCAGGAAAGACACCTTCTCTTTTCTAATATCTTCTTGTCTTCATGTTTTCTCCTGATGTTGCAAAGCAACTGACACTTGTTGTAAAAGGTCTGAAGAGCGAATTTTATCTTCCACAGGGTCAAGACATTTAGGCTATGTTTGATTTTGTGCTGCCAGAGAAAGTGAAACTAAAAATCACCGGAGTGTGTGAAATGCGCTATATAAAAATAAACTTGACGAGCCTTACCAAGTCTAATGACAAGCACAAACTGTGTTAAATAGAATTTGAAGTAAAAAGGTATCTGTCCTACAGTGTTTTTTTTACTTTACCACAGTAAAGGATGCGAATAGGTATAATGGACCTAATTATAAGCAAACGAAAGGAAGAAACGTTTATAATCCCCTGCGAAAATGGGTGAAACGTAAGTGAAGATTTGGGAAAAGAAACGAGATGTCCATGTCCAGTGGAATAAAATGGAGTAGGCCTATTGTTAAAATTAGCGGGAAATCGGGTGACCAGAACGCAAAACAGAATAAAAAAATCTGACAAAGCTTAAATTGGTCTCACATAGCCTACCTCTCTCATTCGGCATGAATCCACGTTTCCACGTGTGCAAAATAACATTTAATTGCTAACCTATTATTTCTTTTGTAAACAAAGCTTTGTGCTTCACTCCTGTATTTATATTCAAGTAAAACAGCATTCACATACAAAAAAAAAAGTGTTTTGGTGGACCACCGCCAGTGCTACTCAGCCACTGCGGTGGTGGCGCGGTTGTCAAGTTTACCGGCACAGCCCTACCTAGTGGTGTAACAATGTAATCGTTGCAATCTTTATTTGAAGTGTCAAGTTACATAGGGCCTGTTTACACCTGGTCACTTCATGTGTTTTCTCTGATCGGATAGCTATCATGAAAAGACCTGGTGTAAATGCCCTCCGAAACGCATTCGATATTTTTTTTTTTAATTCTTGCAAAAAGTGATTTAATGACGTTGAAGTGCTCATAAGAGTCACTTGGTCAGGAATTATTTGGAGGACACTGGTGCACTGTATTTTTTTGATTTAGTACAAAGAATCGACTCATAAGTGTCATCTGTTGAAGAATCGGTTCGGCCACACTGGACCTGCTGTATGTTTTGGATAGAGTTAATACAAATATTTTTTAAAAAACCCGCACAAGAGACATTAGTTCAGGAATCATTTGGGCTATACTGGTCACAATGTATTTTTAATTCAGTAAAAAAGAGCCAGCTCATAAGAGTCATTTCTTCAGGAATTACATAGAATACTCTGGTCGCACAGGATGTTTTAGATTAGGTCAAAAAAAACTGGTTCATATGAATCATTTGTTCAGGAATTGGTTGGACTACACTGGTCACACTGTATGTTTTTGATTCAGTAAAATAAATCTGGGGGAAAAGATTTTCAAAATAACTATTTGGCCTGGCTAGACGCAAAACCCAATGCGGACAAACCTTCAGCTGGTGTACACATCCAATTAAATTTTTTTGTCATACTGTACAGCTCCTTGACCACACTTCTCCAGTACATCTGAAATACAATTATTTTTTAGTAATATTCACTTCTGTTGAGGTCAGACTGAGAATGAACTCTGTCCATAACAGTGCTTCAGACGAGAGCAGTCAGAAGAGTCACAACTGAACACAAGACTGGTACTAACAAACAGAACATAATACACTCGCTCTCCACTCATCAAGTGCTTTTCTGATAGATGGAAAGATGTAGGTGGAGGATGCTGCAGTGAACAAATACAATGTAAAAAGATCCACAATGAATCACAATATAACCCTAGACTGATATGGAGCTCTTCATTAAAATTCAGAGATGTACAGACTAATAAAGTCATATGCAAATGCACAAACAAAAAGCTAAAAAATGTGCAACATGCTGAACTCCTAAAAGCAAAGATGACCTCGGTCCTACAGTAGGACACGTCATTAGATAAAATGCATTTAATGGCCTACTAGTTTCTTAGCAACCAAAAACCTTTGGCAATAGAAGAAAGGTAGGGTCTCTGTGACTGACATGGCTACAAAACACATTTCCACGAGCATTGCATAATTTATCATTATGCAATTAACAAGCCTTTTATGGTGTTGATACATTTATATAAGCATTCGTGTGTGTTGGTACTTCAAGTATGCACTTCACTGCTTTAGATTCTTGACATTTCCATTCCTTTTACAGCCCTGAATAAATTACACAATTTGCGAAAGAAATAATTTACCCTCTCGATTGCACAATCAACACATTTATGTATCAAAAAATGATTTGCATGTTGGCCTAGTAGCGTGTACCGACACACTGAACCATGGTGGGTGACAAGTGTGACATTTTTCGAACCCATTCCCCTATCATTTCCTGTCTCTATTCATTCCTGCACTACAGCTATTAACAAAAATTGACAAAATGTTTATTTTCTTTTTTCCTTCATTGTTTATAAAGGAACTTTATAGTCCTTTAGAGTTTTCTGTCAAGTGCTTTGGTTCAATGTCCTATTGGAAATCAAATATTGTCCCTAAATGCAGATCTTTGCTTAGATTAAAGAGGCTCTCCTCAAGGATGTGCTTTTTTTATTTATTTTTTATTTTTTGCTTATTTGGGAAAAAAATCCTTATCATATACACACAGAAACTCATCACCAACCTTCAACAAAAAAAAAAAAGTTCGGTTAAAAGGTTAGTTCACCCAAAAATGAAAATTTTATCATTATTTACTCACCCTGATATCGTTCCAAACCCGTAAGACTTTCGTTCATCTTCGGAAGACTAAAGATCTTTTTGATGAAATCTGAGAGCTTTTTGTCCCTCCATTGACAGCTACGCATCTACCACTTTGACCTCCAAAAAGTTCAAGAGATCGGAAAACTAATCCATATGAATTGAGCGGTTTAGTCCAAATTTTCTGAAGAGGCGACACAATCGCTTTATATGATGAACAGATTGAATTTAGGCTTTTATTCACATAAAGGGCTCAACTCAAAGTTTTGCTGACCTTTAAAGATGGTGCGGAAAGCAAAAGCTTGTATTATAATTTTGTCTGGGTCCACTGCAAACGGCACCGGTTTTACTTCCTTTTCAGCCTAAGCTTTTCTGCGTCAGTACATCTACCTTGGGTTGTTTCGCCAAGTATATAGTGTAAATCCAGATTTCAGATATGGGTCACAAAAAAAAAAAACGAATATAGTCAACAAATCGGAATTGGGCATCAAGACCTGCAGTGTAAATGAAGCCAAATATACAAGAAAGAGAATTGAATCAAGTGTTTGCGTGATGTGTGCGCAACTCCAATTTTGACAGCAAGTTTTGACTTCATAGTCATAGTCTTTTGACTAAAATGCCATTTCGTTTTAGTCATATTTTAGTCATCTGAATTGTTTTAGTTTTAGTCTAATTTTAGTCGACTAAATATCATCAGATTGACTAAAATGCATTAATGCATTAATTAAGAATTTCTCTAAAAATTTCCCAACTCATTATATACTCCTGGAGAAAACATCTATTAACCTGTTAATATGAGTGATATTAACATTTGAACATGCAATACAGACACAGATTTAATTGCTGTATTTAAAATAAAACCACTTCTAAAGAAGAACAGAATCAAATTGTCTTTTCAATGATTTCAATGATATATGCATTCTTTATAACAACTTGCATACAACATTATTCTTTCAAGCAGACATTTATTTGGATAAATGAAATATAATTAATCCGTATTAAAGCTATTAAAGAGCAGTGAGTGATTAAAGGATTTAAAAATGATTTTTTTTTAACTGTGTGTAATCTGTACGCTTTGTTCGCACATTTCTTTTGTGCAATTTAGTTGGCCCACAAGGTGGCAACACTAACCCAGGCTGTTGTTTCACAGTTGAGGAAAAGATAAAACAACAACCACCAAAATAAATCAACGCTCTTCACCGAGTGCTTCAATGATGCTCGCTCTTCACAGAGCGCTTACACAGATGTACACGGGAAGCTCCCGTTTTTATTAACCAGGCCTTTATTAACCCCTGGAGCCATGTGGAGTACTTTTATAATGGATGGATGCACTTTTTTGAGCTTCAAATTTTGGGCTGCCATTCACTGCCATTATAAAGCTTGAAAGGGCCAGGACATTTTTTTTTATATAACTCCGATTGTATTCGTCTGAAAGAAGAATGTCATATACACCTAGGATGGCTTGAGGGTGAGTAAATCATGGGGTAATTTTCATTTTTGGGTGAACTATCCCTTTAAGTCTGCCATAGACCATGTATTTAAATCTTTGTGAGCTCTAAGTGGTCTTAACATTATATTTGGGAAAATACATGAGAGAAATCATCTCTTATAATGCAGGTATAACACAATGCAAAACTGCATACTGTCTGTAATCTATGCCACTCTGCAGTAAGGATGCACCGATTGGCACCGATACGCCATTATTTGCAGGATCGGGTATCGGTCAGACAGGACCGATCCAAATCCGATACTGTGCGTATGATATTCTGTGTTATTGTTAAGCCCCAGTGCCCCACAAAAGGCACAAAAACATTATAAAGCATCATCAACTCTTCTCTGTGCACTATATTAAGTGTTCTGAAGCCATTCCATAGTTTAATGTGAGGTACAGATGAATATTTAAGTCATTAAATTCAAGTTCACGTGAATGCTTCCCTCAGCTGCGTCTGTCATTCTCCATTCAGCTTTCAAACTGCGTGTCACGTTCGACAGTAATCAATGTTCCTGTTATTATGCTTGATCTGTAGATAACGCTCTATGGTTTTGCATAACATGCCTTTATCTTGCTGGAGTTTATTGCGGTTTCTAAATCGTGTTACTTTCTACCAGGTGTCTGTTAGATCACAACACTGGACTAGAGATTGTATTCTTCACACGCACGGTAACTGAAATTTTAAACTGTTAAAAGAAAAGGCTCAATAAAATATTGCATAGATAGATACACTACGCATCGATATCTCTTCCCTTTGTGTTTTGAACTTTTCAATGCGGACGGAGTGACTCCATGTTGCTTCAAGCGCATCATCCTGCGCACGGGATGTGCATACGCGCTTTGTGCCGCTCTGTATTGGAGCCTTTTGTATTATAATACTTTTGCGCAATGAAAGATTATTAATAGCCTTTCTTGTTCTGTCCTATCTATAATATGTTGCTGCCTCATTAAAAAGCTGTGCTATACATTTAAAATAAATGTCTTTTAATTTCTTAGTATATAGGCCCTATTTCTATAAATATATTTACTTGTTTTTCATGAATGTATTTTACAACAATGTGTAACATTTTACCAGATTTAGTGCTACACTTATTCACTTTTATTTGTTCCCCACTAAATGTTTAGATTTTATACAATTATTGTGCACTCATGATTTTTCTAGAGTAACTTTTGCTGCTGAATTATCCACCATCTAGTTTATAGTAGTATTTTTGTCATATATTATGATTATATATTTTTTAATGTTGTTTTTCTTTATAATGAAGTTGTCTGTATTTAGTAGATTGTGTTTAACACACAAAAGAGTGATTATCAGTTCAACACACTGAGGTATAGAAATTCTACACTGAATTTTTAAACAAAACTGCACTGGTATCGGATTGGTATCGGTATCGGACGATACTCTGAATTTTTGGTATCGGATCGGATCGGTTCTGAAAAAATGGTATCGGTGCATCCCTACTCTGCAGTACGCTAACAAGCAACCAAGCATCTTTTTTTCAGTCAAGCTTTATTGGACAATAAGAGGGTGTCATATTAGAACTGATGGAATTAGCTTGCGGTTTAAGAGCTGCAGTTAACTGAGCATCATTGGGTATGCTAGATTAAACCTGCTGTGCTATGCAATCTGTAATAACCAGAAAGAGAGAGAGGTTATCATAGGGCATGATGACAGCACATCAGTCTTTGCTGATTCAGTGAGTGTGTGTGTTTTACATTAGCGCATGCATTTCATAACTCTAACACCGTTTCCTAACCAGCTGCAACAGCGACACTACACAGACGGACACGTGGTTTCCATTTCTACGGCGTTGCGCCAGGTAGCGCCACCCCAACTGAAAACTCTGCTCCTTGTGCATATTTCCCATGCAAAAGTTACAGACATGATGCTAAGCTGTAACAGGAGGTTGCTATTCCGACACTAAGGTGTTCTGAATGGTCGGTAGAGGATTGCTAGTGTGTTCTAAGAGGTTACTTGACCAAGTCAAAAAAGTCTACATTCAATAATCCCCATGTTATTCCAAACTCGTATGACTTTCTTTCTTCTGTGGAACCAAAAAGAAAATATTCTGGAAAAACGTCTCTGTTTTTATGCCCACAAAATGAAAGTCAACGGGGTCCAAAGTTTTCCAATGTTGGAGAAAGACATTTTTTCAAAGTATCTTTTCAATGGCCTCAGACCTCAAGCACCGAGGCCAAATAGCAGCCCCGCAGCACTACCCTAAACATGCCTCCAAAGAACGACGTCACACAATCTCACCATTTCACCAGCCGACTGAAAACTGGCTAGATCGCAAAATTAGCATGACAGAAGCAAACGTAAAGAGTCAAGATTCCAGCATCGATATCTGACCAATGTTTTACAATAAAAATGTTAAAGTGACAGTCATTTATTAATTTATGTCAGGAGTGCACATCAATCATGCTGAATCAAACTGATATTATTTACCACTTCACATAAAAAGAGAACACATACCTATTCAGTTGCACCTGCTTCCATTTATTCACGATCACAGGAATGCACAAAACAAACTCCATTAAGGCTTTTAAGTCCAAAGGCTTACGCATTCAGAAAAATATTGATAAAATATCATGTTTACGTCACAATTCTTTAGAAAGAGTGAGCATTTCTATTAATTTTCCATGAAATTATGCGATCTTGAGGAGGTTTGAGTGATCCACACTATACTGTTATCCTTTCAGCCGGAACAACAGAGGGAGCTCAAGAGAAGAAAACAGGAGTTATGAGTTATACGAGTTTATGACGACATATGTGGATGCATTAGTTCGGTATCAACAACGGCATAGGGAAGAGATAGATAAAAATTGAAACCGAATAAATGCACAATTATAATCATGTATGATTTGTCTACGTTCTTTGAGCAGTCTCTGGTATTTTCCATAAACATATATCATTAATCGCAACGGTTAGAATAAGTAGCCTTTAGCATCGCACAAATATATTTCTGCCTCCCCATCGGATCGCAAGGAAGTTAGTTCATACACTCGCTGGTGTCATAAAGTGAGTTTTGAGCTGAAAATGTCTTAAATGTTGAAGTTAGCTGATAGCCTGATATAATAACTTGGGAAATGAGCAGCGGTGTTGACCCTCCCCCAACTCCCCTCAAGCCCCAGTTGGCCTGCTTAACCTCTTAAATCTGAAGCGGGGGGCACTGTTATGATATCAACACAAAATAGGTGTCGTTTTAAAGCTTAAAAGCTTGGCTTTACAGTGAATATGACCAGAAGTGCTTTTAAATTTTAAATTGCTGACATATTAGAAGTGCTCTATTTTCATAGAGTGAAAAAATAACTGCTTTACATGGATTGGATTGATTGTTCAGATTGACAGGTCTTGATTTACCATGCACCATAGAATAGGAGCCACAGCCGAAACAGTGCTGGAGATCATCACTCATCAACCAGGATCTTATTACTTGTTATTCTATGTACTTTTATTGTGACGTTTACACAAGTAAGTAGTGCTTATGTTCAGTAAAATCACTTGTTTGGAGGGTTTGTTGGACCCTTGGTTAATTATGTTTCAAAACGAATGGCTAGCCTCCCTAATCCATTGCATGGCTGGAAGACATTAATACACTTAGAATATGTAACTACGGTGCGCTCGCTTAATTTTTCCTTGCGAGTCTGCTGCACGTATTTTGCGCACACACCTCAAAACTACGTACTCTAATGATGACCTTGCTTAATCGACCATCGATAAGTTGTATCGATTAAACTATTATCGACAATTAATCGATCATTGATTAATCGTTAGCATCCCTAGTCTTAAATGAACTTAAACAGTCGAGAAAGACAACGCATGTGTAACAGTATCAGTGTACTGGATCTGTGCATTGTCTTAAAGTGACAACAGCCTAATATTAATGCTGCTGTGCTTTTACTGTTAATCAAACAAAAGACACACTGCAAAAAAAAAACAAAAAAAAAAACACACTGCTCGACTGAATAACTAACTTTAATAAGGATTCATCTATATTTTAATTATAAAGCAGAGTTATTTTACATTTGATACTTTATTCAATTTCTGTACCTAATCTGTATCTAACTACTGTTAATTACTGAAAAGCACTCCTTATTTCATTTGTATCTTTGCTCTACTGTTTGTGCCATTGCTTGTAGTTTGATTATTTATTCTTATTTAATTACAGACTTGACTTGTCTTTATTAATGTTTGAAATTTTGATTTTATATTTATATGTCATATTATATTTATGAATTTTTTTTATTTACATTCCATGTAAAAAGTCTGGCAAGTAAAATAAATTTACTAGCCAATGGCGACTCGAGCTTCAGTGTGAACGTAGAGGATTGGTACATTTTTTTAACTATCCCTTCAAGTCTATGACCGGGTCTAATCCTGTTCCTGGAGGGTCACCAACCTGCAGAGTGTAGCTCCAAACCTAATTAGACACACATGAACCAGTTGATCAAGGTCTTCCGAATCAATGGAAGGTTCCGGGCAGGTCTACTGAACTAATCTAAAGCTAAACTCAGCAGGAAGGTGGCCCTCCAAGAGCACAACACTGTTTTTTCTAAGATGTTCTGGTCCTCCTTTCAATTTTTCACCTATTTATTGTCTCCTGGACAAAGTCTGATTGCATAGAAAAGTACTAGCACACCTCTGCTCAACAAGCTGCACGACTTGAGGTATGATTCATGTCTGTCGCACAAATGTGTAGGACAATTTACACACCTTGGATTAATACTTAAGGTTAGCGGTTCCTTCAAATCCCTGACCCTAAGCAATAGTAATAGTGATGATTAGAAAGCCCCACTAAGTACCCTGGCATCTTCAAATACAGATTTGACAATATCAAGACTTTATAGAGTTGATTGATCAGTAACTCAAAGCAGGATCCGCCCTGCTGCTAAAGAGGCCAGTGCAGCATCTGGCACTCAGCTCCCCAAAACTGTGACCTGATTTGGTTTCAAGCAGTCCGTGCTGAGAGCCACATACTCTGTCATCTGCAGTCTTCCAGACCCCCTGTGCTGCAGTTGTGGAGGCTACAGCTTACATAATGAGCATCCACACTGCTAGGCAAATCCCAGTGCAGTTGACTGCAGACAGAACTGTGATACCAGCCCTTTAAGTTTTTCAGCACTGCACCAGAACTTGCGCACAGTGACAAACAGGGTGTATACACCTGGAGAGACAACTTCCCAACTCAGGGAACACAAGGGTGGAAATACAAGGGTCGAATACCACTTTGGCAGGATGCATGACAGAAAGGGGTGGTCAGCGAAGTTGCATGCACGCATGCATCCTTCACACCAGCAAGGAGGATCTAACACCCATATTAGTCCTGCAAACCCATCCTATGAATTTCCTCGGGGCAAACATGCATCCCACAATGGCCTCACACACCCCAAAGAGTCACAAAAGACTAATCTAACCCATACCTTGCCCAAGCGCATCAGCTGTCTAATTAAAAATGAATCCAACATCAATAAGTCAGCAGTGCCACCTCAGCTTCCACTTTTTCCTGTCCACACACACACACAGTTGCACTCACTTGCACCTCAGACCGCTGGCGAGTTTCACCACAGCTGTGTTGAGCGAAACAATCCAATCCAGGAGCCACATGGCAGAGGAGGACAGCGCGGGGCAGGACGGTATTGTGCGAGCCACAGTTGAACCACAGATGTGACTTTCTTTCTCCCAAAGTGTCTGCCTGCTCTCCGCTCACTGGCCGCCTCAACACTACCGATCCGAAACTAGTGAGCTGGAAAACAAGGCAGCACAGGAGGGAGGGCAAGAGAAACAAGAGCAGAGGAGGAGGGTGATAAGTGAGTGAAAACTCACTCGCCTAACACGGTGTGGCGCAGGAGGAGAGGGGACGTCGATGACAGCCTTTGTAGAGGCTCACGGAGAACAGTTATATACCCCGCCTCTCTCCTGCAGAAGGGCCGGGCCGAAGGTCTGTCTGACATGTCGTATTTCAAGGACACAAGCAGACCCCAGAGGGCATGTTCCCTTCAGCTCGTGCTTCACCTGAGCATTCAGTAGATGAAAGTGTGTGTGTGTGAGTGAGAGAGAGAATAAGAGAATAAAACGCATCAGGCTTGATGGCTGTCACAAAGCACTGTTATGTAACAGCTCTCTTCAGGGCAGGCTACGTCCAGTATTTAACAGAGGAACACACTTATACTTATACACACACACACACACACACACACACACACTCAGTTTACATGATCATCATCTAGTCCCAGAATTTTAGGATGCATTTTTGTCAAAGATCTCCATTACATTTGGTTCTCTGATTCTTAAGAGTTATTATTATTTGACATTGTTTTAAGAGACAGACAGTGAAGAGGTGACAGGAAAAAAAGGGCATGAGTAGAGAATGGGATCAGCATATGTAGCAGGCCAGACTCAAACCTGCATCACCCGTATGAGCACCAACTGGAACATAAGATGTAGCCACAAAGCCAGGGCTCTTTGATTGGATTGTTTAACATATTAAACTCAAGACACGTGAGACTGACTTTAAATTAGTTGAAAGGGGTCCTATTATGCTTTTTCACTTTTACGTTAGTGTGTAATGTTGCTGTTTAAGCATAAAAAAGATCTACAAGGTTACAAAGCTCAAAGTTCACTCAAAAGGGATATATTTTATTTAACAGAATCCACTTTCCAAGAACTACAGCGAACTGCTCGTTTGGACTACAACGCAATTTTTCCGGATCCTGTGAAGTCACAATGTTACTCATTTAAATAATCCCCACCCACGAAATACGCAAAAAAGGTACCAGTCCTGGTTGAGCTGCATTAGAGAAGACAGTGTTGTCGCTCTGTCAAAGAGATGCTGTTTTGTCCACCCTGTTTCCAAAACTCATTTCTTTGACCTCCCTAAGGCTGATGAACTTAGAGTGGTTTAAATTTATTTTAAACACTGTTTCTGAACATTAAAACCTAAACGTTTATCTGTGTGCTGCACATTTTACAGAGAACAGCTTCCAGAACCTAAGAGAGTATAACGCAGGCTACGGACAAAAGCTTCTCCTGAAACGGAGCAGTTCCCACTTTGTCGGGACAATCTGTTGTTTGTGGATCACAACTTGTAAATATTAGGGGTGGGAGAGAAGAAAAAAAAATAATAATTCAAATCGATACAGCATAGTATCGCAATACTTTGTGTGGTGATATTCTATCAATACAAGGACGGCAAGTATCGATATTTTCATGAACAGAATTTCAGCTCGTATTGTGCAACATTTTACAGTAAGCTCCGCGCTTATAACACGGGAAATAATAATTTTAAACATTTCTTTCAGACTGTATGCGTGACAATCACAAACAGCGCATCACTCTTGCTCACACACACGTGCGCAGTGAGCTGTGTGTGTGGGAAGCGCATTCTCGCATATTTCTGAACGTGGACTGCTCTGTCCATGTTTATATGTTAGTTACGTGTTGATTTGTCATGCAAATGCAAGCCAGCTGCGCAATGCAACAGAACTTTCACTCGCCATTACAATAAAAGAAGCTTGCCGCTTCAGCCGCAACACCGGTAACATCACTTGCCTACCGCGGCACCGCCCCCACCATCGTTTTGATATTTTATAGTAGTAAAAATCATTTATTTCAGTTAGAGAACAGATTCACTACAATTAAAAACTGAACGTGCAGCGTGAGCCGAACAAGAGTGGCAGCACAGATCAGCAGCAGGAGTCAGATATCATTCATCACAAGAGAGAAAAGCTGAATGACAAGATGACGGCGGAAGATTTGGTTTCAACGCGAAACGTAAAAGCGGCTATTTAAAGTGAGTTTGTCATTGTACTGTTTTGTTGTTGTGTTTTTCATTAAGAATAACAACGAACTCACCATTCAAGCAATTGCCACCCCCGAATTGGCGCTAATTCTAAAGTGAAAGTAAAATGCGCACGGCCATTCATAATGGCCGTATTAATACCCTATGTTATTGCAACACTCAGCATATCGCAATTTTTTTTTTTTAAAAATCGCAATAATATCGTATCGTGGCTTAAGTATCGCGATAATATCGAATCGTGGGGCCTCTGGCGATTCCCACCCCTAGTAAATGTCTTATTTGTAGTTGCGTTTTCTATTAACAGTTCCAATAAGTTTTGTTGCTACGATGTAAACAAAGGGGAAATCTTTGCCTCAGCTCATCTACTAGCTAACATTAGTGTTGATATAGTGTTTACTGAAGTTTCTGTAAGCTCACGCTTTTGTAAGACGGTTCACCGCCCCTTAGGTAAATTAACCATGGTTTTGTGATCGATTACTGTTTGCATTACCATGGTTTTCTGACATGATTGAATAGTGTATAACATCGTATCTAAAATGGGAAAAAAAAAAACAAAAACATACCACTCTGAAACGTCCTGTAAAATCTGTGCTTGCAAAGTCTGTGCATGGACGATCCTCTTGTTTGTTAGCATCAAGTCTAAATCAGGCTTGAATTGGTTTGAAATTAACGCCATCCTTAATATTTACATATGAGCAGATGAAACTCGCAGTTATGGTAAGGGCGTGACATTCACTGGGCCAGCTAACCAATCACAGCACATTTCGTATTTCGGAAGGATGGGCTTCATCGAAAACGACGCGTTCGAGCCAGACTGAGGAGAGAGGTGCTGTAATAATGTAAAATAATGTGAAAAATGTGTTTTTTGAACAGTCAAGCATGAAAGCATATTCTAGTTAGTACAATAATTACAAATTTTCTTATAAATAAAATATTTTACATCAAATCCTGATATGTATTATCACATTCTAACATGTAACACTTACAATAGAATCATCCAGCACTGATACACAAATAAACACTGACTACAGGTTGAAGTTGGACACAAAGAAGAGACTCTAAGGGCGTTTTTAGACCAGGCTTGTTTGGAGCATTTGTTTTGGAACCTGGCACCCTTCATTTGGTTCTTTTAGGTATATACAGTGCATCCGGAAAGTATTCACAGCGCTTTACTTTTTCCACATTTTGTTATGTTACAGCCTTATTCCAAAACGGATTAAATTCATTATTTTCCTCAAAATTCTACAAACAATACCCCATAATGACAAGGTGAAAGAAGTTTGTTTGAAATCTTTGCAAATTTATAAAAAAAATAAATAATCATAAATAAATAAATCACATGTACATAAGTATTCACAGCCTTTGCTCAAAACGTCGTTAAAGCACCTTTGGCACCAATTACAGCCTCAAGTCTTTTTGAGTATGACGCTACAAGCTTGGCACACCTATTTTTGGGCAGTTTCTCCCGTTCTTTGCAGGACCTCTCAAGCTCCATCAGGTTGGATGGGGAGCGTCGGTGCACAGCCATTTTCAAATCTCTCCAGAGATGTTCAATTAGGGTTCAAGTCTGGGCTCTGGCTGGGCCACTTGAGGACATTCACAGAGTTGTCCCGTAGCCACTCCTTTGTTATCTTGGCTGTGTGCTTATGGTCGTTGTCCTCGCCCCAGCCTGAGGTCCAGAACGCTCTGGAGCAGGTTTTCATCAAGGATGTCTCTGTACATTGCTGCATTTATCTTTCCCTCGATACTGACTAGTCTCCCAGTTCCTGCCGCTGAAAAACATCCCCACAGCATGATGCTCCCACCACCATGCTTCACTGTAGGGATGGTATTGGCCAGGTGATGAGCGGTGCCTGGTTTCCTCCAGACATGATGCTTGCCGTTCAGGCCAAAGAGTTCAATCTTTGTTTCATCAGACCAGAGAATTTAGTTTCTCATGGTCTGAGAGTCCTTCCGGTGCCTTTTGTGCCGTCTGGCCACTCTGCCATTCAGGCCTGAGTGCTGCAGAGATGGTTGTTCTTCTGGAAGGTTCTTCTATCTCCACAGAGAAACGCTGGAGCTCTGTCAGAGTGCCCATCGGGTTCTTGGTCACCTCCCTGACTAAGGCCTTTCTCCCCCGATCGATCAGTTTGGCCGGGTGACCAGCTCTAGGAAGAGTCCTGGTGGTTCCAAACTTCTTCCATTTACGGATGATGGAGGCAACTGTGCTCATTGGGACCTTCAATGCTGCAGAAATGTTTCTGTACCCTTTCCCAGATCTGTGCCTCGATACAATCCTGTCTCAGAGGTCTACAGACAATTCCTTGGACTTCATGGCTTGGTTTGTGCTCTGACATGCACTGTTAACTGTGGGACCTTATATAGACATCTACTATATAGACACACGGCCATGACCTTTCCAACATGATGGCATCATGCGTCGTGAAGAACAACAACACAGAAGTCGTACATTTGAGGTTAAAAAGTATATAAATTTTAAAATTTTTTTGAAAATGACCGATGGTTTCGCTAGATAAGACCCTATTCCTCGGCTGAGATCGTGCAGAGCCCTCTGAAGCCCTTTGAAACTGCATTGATTTGGACCTTCAACCCATTGGTACATTATATGGAGAAAAATCCTGGACATGAACATCTTGGATGAGATGGGGATGAGAATTCTCGGCACAGAATTCTCTGTTATAAACCACAGATATCAGATCAAACAGCGCTGACGTGGAAACCAGGAGAAACTATTGTTGCATGAACGAAGTTAAGGGGTTTCAGTCCACAAATCATAAACATTCACCATGGATTTAATGTAGTAACAAAAAAAAATGTATTTTTTTTTTTTACATTATACACTCAGGGTTCGTACAACCTTTTGAGAATTCAAGCACTTTCCATGGGCTTTCAAGTGCTTCACACTTTTTCCAGCACTTAAAAGCTCTAAATATTATCCAATTTTAATGTTATTTTTAATGTGATGATTTGTAAAACTTTATTTTAAAAAGACATGAAATTAGCACTATAACCAGTAGGTGGCGGCATAGGAGCACTTATTTGACTTATTAGCCATTTCCACTCCTTAACATATGCAAAAAAGTAGGAAGTCACAAAGTCTCATGAAAAACAAAAACTTTTCTTCAAATTGTGACTAAATTACACAGAAAACAAGTAAAGAGTGCCTCTTTTTATAATCACTGAAGCTGTCGGTCAGTTCAGTGAGATACTATAAAAGAACAATGGGACATTTAATAAGAGTAGAATATTTACATTTTCCCTATAAAAATTAGGTTTTTGCACATTACTGTTGTTAATAAAAGTAAATTTTATCAGCAAATCAATTCAAGCTCAGTGCTTCACTGTTAAATTTCCAATAAACAAACATGTAATATTATTAGTAACTGCACTAACAAAATGCAAAACAATAGTAATTTTATGATTATAAATCAACTTTATAATACATTTTCCTCCAGCGCCACCAAATCAGGTGCTGGCGCCACCATCTGTAGAACTTAGTGGCGCTGGTGCCACTGCTCTCAAATGTTAGTCTGGAGCCCTGTTACTGTTATTAGAGTTTACTGTTATTAGTCTATTAGAGTAGATTTGCCCGAATCGTTCTTTGTTAGTATTGTGGTTTTAAATGTATAGTTGCATTTGTACTGTTCTGTCTTCTCAAGTCGTCACGTTGTGTGTCGCCATACATTGTGCAACACGTAGGAAGTCCTGTTGTATTAGAAACACTAGTTTTAGGAGAGAGTGCAAACCCTCTGTATGCTTTGTTTATCTGGTTAGTCAGCATAGTTTAGTTAGGGCGTTTTTATGCTGAAGACTTTTCTTTTGATAGTTAATTTAGCTGAATAAACCTAGTTGGCTGCATTTTGTTTTATTTATTTCTTTTATTTGGCACCTCTCATACACGCCTTCCCACCTTGTTAGTGTATTGTTTTTTGTTCCTTTGTAAATTTAGATTTCTTTTCATGCTTCGCAAACTAAATATCTTTGAGAGGAGTTTCACCTACATCCTTTTCTTTTATTGCCCTACCCTCATTTTGAGATACACACACACACACTTCTGTTAAAATATCCAATAACATCTAAGGGACGTAACAATTATTACATTACTGCTTGTTTCTTTTTTTTATACTGTATTTGTTCTACTGTTTGTTATTTGCATCGCTGTTCTTATTTTTAATAACGAAGATAAAATAACAAAAAACTATATTGAGATTATTAATATAGTAATTATTATAAATAAAAGAATTGGAGCAAAAAATGCATCGAGAATCGTTTTATAATCGAATTGTTGCAATTGAATCGTGAGGCCAGTGAAGAGGACACCTCTACATTTAGCTCAAAACCTAAACCAAAAACATAAGTAAGAAATAACTGACAACGGGCCGTTGAATTATTAGAAAAATAATGCACACCCGAGGTGGTAATGCGGTCACGACACGAAGCGGAGTGGCCTTACACCTCGGGTGTGCATTATTTTTCAATAATTCAACAGCCCGGAGTCACTTATTTCTTACTTATGTTTTTGGTTGGCTTACTTATTTATTTCAAGACATCTGTCAGGTTTTGTCTTTAAAACGCTCTTGTGTGCAGGACTATCTTCTTACGCATCTAAACCCAAGCCTCAATTGCTAATTCCAAAACGTCATTTTAGAGCTAGTAACAGAGGCTTGAGCCATTGATAGCAGACTAATGGCGTCATTAATGCAGTTATTAGAGAGAGAGAGAGAGAGAGAGAGAGAGAGAGAGAGAGAATTGTATGTGTGATTACATATATATTATATGAGGTATGTGAATTACCTCAGTCTGTGCGTCTCTCAACAGTGTTCGACTAAATCTTTGGATTAAAGACTCGATAATCTAAAATAAATAAATTATGCTTCTAATTTATTTAAAAAAATGACCTGTTAACCCTTAAATGTCTTATAAAGTTGTTGTTTCAAGGCTGGGGTGGCCCGATTCCTAAAATATTGAAATTCGACTCAAAAGCAGTTTATTCAGCACACAGAAGCATCTTCTCCATTGACTTCAAACAGAACAGCCTTTGTCACCTTGTTGTGATTTTGAGGCATTATGCTTTTTTTCTTTTTTAGCTAACCTTGGAGTGAGCATTTTGAATAGTGATTCTGAGTTTCCATACCTCTTAATAAATGTAAAAAGTCCTTGTAAATTCATTAAAATTACTATAACCGTTTCCAGCACTGTTTTGAATCATGTTCAGACCTCCTTGGAGTCCTTTCATGACTTTATATTGGGCAATATACCCAGTCCAAACTCGATTTACTCACTTTTTGCTGGGTTTCTTGGTTTTGGTCCTTTTCTTCCTCGCCTGAAGTGCAAGTACTGTCAGAGAACAGAAGAATTTATTTGAGGACTTTTCATAAATTATGTGGTAAACATTTACGCAAGTAAACATGTTAGTCTTCTGTTTATATTACAGTTGAAATTAATATAGCTTTCATGTTATGACACCAGTATTAGGAAATTATTTTTATGTCGCCCCAACAAAACCATTACCAAAACTTGGTAATCATATTTTCAGTTACACTTTATTTTGATAGTCCACTTTAGACATTCTACTAACTATGAGTCAACTAGCTCTCACTATTTTGCAACTACTCTAATTAGAGTATTACTACGAATAAGTTGACATGTACTTGCAAACATGGGCGACATTAGGGCAGATGCCCCCCATATTTATTGTAGTCATGGAGTTTCCCGATGTGAGCCGTAAGCTCCGCTACATGTTCTCAGTCAGGCCTCCACAGACAGCGCGCGTCCTGAGCGAGATCTAAATCCACATGAATGACCCGTTCAGAGCATAAGCAAGAAAAACTCACTGTTAGTCAAGCTAGTCTACAGTCTAGTAAACGGCAGCCTCTTTAAGTTATTCTTGACTGTGCCGATGAACAGCACATTGTGTGAAATAATTTATTTTTGCTTGCGCCGACTGAAAACACACGATGAGAAACACCATGAGACAGGAGAGACTAAGCTACTGAACAATGAACGGGCCATTCATGTGGATTTGGATAAAACAGTTAATCGCTTTGATGTCGTGTCTGTGGACGCCGTTTACCCTTCACAGTGGAGTAGCGGACGGGCACGCAAGGCATATTAAATTATTATTATGATTAGGCTATTTTTATTATTAAATTAATATTACAATTCATATGCCCCGCAATATTTCACAGCGCATCAACGCATAACCGACGCGCTGCGAGGAAAGATTAGTTAGATTTGCTTACTCCTCATTTCAAAAACAGCTTGTTTGAAATACTTCTCGATTCACGAAAATACAATTTTTTTTACATTGGGCCACAAGTGAAATATTAAGAAAATAAATTTGATCAATCTCTCATCGTCTCTAAGAGAATATGCACCGTCAATGCAGCGCCAGATGCCATAAGCTCGGTTAGTTTTTACTTTCGGTTTCTGTAGTGAATAACTGATTGGCGTTTGAGACTTCTTCACCGCATAACTCTCGCGCAAAGTTTGCACACTGCCATTTGATATCCACTGTCTCGCCCTAATGGCTTAAGATGCAAATATTTTCAATATTGCGACTTGGCATTTTTCTTTATCACCAGTTGCTCGCAAAATGATGGACAAACAATAGCCACTTTTCCACCATCGGGATGAACGGTTCATTGCGTAACCGCTCCGGGCCAGCTGGTACGGTTACGGTTTCGGTTTCATTTGCCACTGTGGGGCTGATAACGGACGCTCTTTGGAGTGTCAAACAAAAGCGTCAGTCGTTGCCTTGGTAACGCAAGAGTTTACAGACGATATGAGAAATAGCGACCGCGTTATGGAGGATGATCAGATATTTCTTTTAATTGTATTATTAATTTGTGTTTACGTTGCTCAAATAGAGCGCGTAGCCAGCCAGCGTAGAGAAACCAGTAGCCAGGCAACAGACCGATTCTGAGTTGTGACATCACTTCATGGATTCTACCAGCACGGTTAGCCAACTGTGCCGAGAATGGTTTGTAATCGTGCCGTGCCGAACCGAACCGAACCAGGCTCAAGTGGAACTGGAACCGTTCCTTACCATTCTAAGAAAATGGTGGAAAAGTGGCTAATGATTCACATTTTGAGCGCGTCATTTCCCGTGATAACAAAATTAAGTAAATTATTAAATAGGCTAAATGAGTAGCCTAAAAAAATGCTGATGCAGGGAATGATGCCCCCCCAAACTTGAGAGTCAAATGTCGCCCATGCTTGCAAAGTTACTTATAGTCAGTAGAATGCCTGTTGGGGAGAATCGAAATTAAGTGTTAGCAGATATTAAGCAGACAGTCTACTAATACTCTAATGACTGCTAGTTGACATGTAGTTGCAAAGTTACTTATAGTTAGTAGAATGTCAAAAGTGGACCATTGAAAATAAAGTGTTACCTAGTTTTCAAGTTACCACACAAATACAGATAATATAGTGGTGACTTCATCTGTCATCAACAACAGATATGAAACAAAAACACGGGGGGAAAAATATTTGAAAAGCTTATATTGTTCCCATTTTCCTAATATTTCTTTACAGTTGTACAGTAGTCAATAATTTGGTAAAAGGCGGTAACCATGATCCGCAAAAATATTTTAATTGATTCATTTGTACGTTTTAGCGGCTTTATCAGTTTGTGCTGTTAGCATTTGGTTGACACAACATCAAAACGAGATTTTTCAATATCACAGCACTGATTTACTTTCATTAAAATAAACATATTTACGATAAACATATCGTAGTTTTTAAAGGCGAGCCAAAACAAGAGAAAGTTCAGCTAGCAGAAGCTCACACGAACGAGGCTACATTTATATATAACAACAACAAACATCAACTAACTTACAACCAGAAATGCGCTACAAATATCCTCAAATAAGCAACACACGCCTAGATATTCCTGATATTCAGTGTAATATGAGCAGATGTTCGTATAAAGCTGCAGGACTGTGATATTAGCAGCAGCTAAACACACATGGGCTTTTGTCTCTGTCACACACACTAGCATCTCTCATAGCGCGCCTGTCCACAACACGGATATGATTCAGGCTGGGTGCGATGTTTATTTCTATTTATATGTGTGCTGTTGCTACAGACGGTTTCGGAGGAGAGTAGATAAGTCGTTTTGATGCTCACCTTTCCTTTCCATGCTGCACCGGCGGCTAAGTGCTCAGATTCACTCACATGTAACGGTCCGCGCATGCGCACAAAACTTGCCAAACAACAACTGACCAGAACAACAGAAGTACAGTATCACACCCACACGACACGAGTCGCGCGCATAGAGAAGCTGTCACAAGGTTTTGAGTCAAAAATCGAGTTAGGTTTGTTATAGCTGTTGGGTAAACAAGGGACAATTTAAACCACACTAGTACAGTAGCCTATACATTCATACAACTAGCATATAAAATATATATTTTTAACCTCCTGGGTGCCACTGTCCACATACGAGGGCATTTTATTTTAGTGAATTTCTCTGACACCATACATGTCACAGTTTTCAGAGATACCATTTGTTTTGAGGTTTCACCAGGACAACTTCTTGGTCTTTAAAAATGACTGAATGATCAAATTTAGCACTCTTATGGAAATATGATAATATTTTGTAATTATCATTTAAATCTGACTAATTTTCAGATTGTTTGTTACAAATCAACATCTCAAGAAAATGTTATGGGGTTTATAATCAAAATATGACTTTCTGTTACAAAACCGTGCATTGACTTCATACATGACCTCAACAGAGGACACCGGGACTTAAATCATGTTTTTCAGGCATTCTGGGAGACACAAGTGAATAGGGAAAGAAATTACATATCAATATTCCTATAAAATATTACATATTATTATGAAAATGTTGCCAACTATTATCCCCATTATTACACTTCTTTTTCATTACATGTTGCTCCAAGAACACATTAATATACAAATTAGAGACAGTGTATAGATACATTGCATTGAATGGGAAAACCCATGTATGGCCACTTTACCCACACATTGCATAAAGTAAAATGGTATATCAATTCATGTTATATCTTTCATAACATGGTTGAGAATCATCTTTAAACAAAGTCTGGTTAAAAAAATCCTGAAACCTAAAAATTGATTGGTGAATGAAAAAGAAAATCCCATTGTTTTTGCCTATACATGTCATTTCATGTCATTTTATTTTTTAGTCCCGATGTCCACTTACGAGGACATAGCATAACATATGAATAAAATATAATTTTTTAAAATATAATATAATACCCCCTCCCTCTATCCGCTAAACAATGTAATGACATGAAAAAATACTACATTCAAAAAAACTTTTTCTCCCTGGGTCTTAGGAGGTTAAATCGACAGAAAAGCCAATAAATACTCAATAATACATCAATTATACATTTTAAATAGAGATATGTTGTGGATTATTTCATAATCCAGAATCAGTTTCCCATTGTGACAATTTGCCCCACATGCATGCTGTGCTATTGGGGCAAGTTGTCACACGTGTTCAGATCATTGAATCTTTTTTTTCCCCTGGGCTACAATAGCGAGAAAACGCTCAATAGATTTTTGTAGCAAAGACTTTAAACACAAATTTGTATTTTTGCATACATTTTTACATAGTACTCTCATCACCTTATTTTACTCAGTCTTTTGTGTTTACCTTTGGTGTCACGAGAGGTTAAAAATGCATTATAATTGCAATGGTTTGTGGTAATCTTTAATACATATTTATTATGTAACCGACCGCATTCCACACATTGTACTATGAGAAATTACCACTTGGTGGCAGTGTTTTCAAAAAATAGTTTGCACTGATGCAACTCTACATCATTCCTCTTTAAAGGCACAATATGTAAGATTTTTGGATTAAATATCCAAAAACCACTAGAACAGTGTTATATATTTTGTTGACTTGGGTACTTGCATTCTCCCAAATGTTTCCAAGAATGTTTAAATCCAGAGAAATAAGTGATTTTAACCAGGACACGGACCGTGTTTGTGTGTCGTTTATAAATGACATCATACCCAAGTTACCCTCGATTTCCGGTTTTATTTTGTAGAAACCATGGAAACACCAAAGACGCTTTAATATATTATGTTTTATTAGACAGGTGAGCAGTTTGGAACGGTTTGGACACATTCATCGACAGAAAACTAATAATTGTTATAGCTCAACGCAGTCTTATTGTATTTTGATTTACCGCGAGTACCATGTTTTACCATGCCTAGCTCGATCTAGCTCACTGCAGTGTGAACAAGTGTTTCATAGTAGTCGGCGAGTGAATGCACAGAGTACCATTATAACATAACATAACTTTCAACACACTCAAATGTGTCTAATGATAAAACAGCGCTGCGTTACCCCACATACACGAGCGAAAAAATCGGTCTGTGCAGAATAAAAGCTCTGCGAAATCAAGGCGTCATCAAGCTACGCCTTTGTTTTGAATAAGCAACCTCTAGCGGTGAAAAAATTACATATTGTGGCTTTAAAATGTTGTATTTGAATACTGTTTAAACGCTAACTCACCGTTATGTGCAAAAGAAATACCAAAGAATGAGTGTTGTGAAAAATAATTGCCTTTATTTCTGTATAGCAGTGGTTGTTCACAGACCACATAACTGATGGGTGACTGGTTAAATGCATAAAAAAGTGATACAAGGATCTCTTTTCTATGTAAAACGGTTCCATGCGACAAAATGAAATATTTTGCTGCTCGATGCACCACTGATTGACACATTTAGTGATTCTCCACTCTTCAGAAAACACACGCCCCTCACATATAACAATACATGCTCAACACAGGAAATATTGCTGAATAAAATTAAGTGATAATATACAGTGAAAAAGAAAACACCTTAAAAATAATCTTAAAACAACTGATACAATAAGTTAGATGCCGGCTGCGCTTGAGAAAACACATTCCTGATGACGGTCTTCTAGTCTGGGCTGTTAAGTTAAGATCAATGGAATAGCAGAGTATTGGCTCAGGTTCTTTCATTTTCGCAAACATGAACTTCTAGGCTGTATGTCTTTCCCAGGGCAAGCAATAATAAAGGGGAATTATTTTACTGTGGGCCATAATGCAACCGTCTCTCGCTCGTAGAGTTGTTCTGTTGACATACACTTACTGTTAAAAACCTTATCCCCTTTTTACACCCATTTCTCTTAATTTACATAAATAATAAATGAATGAAAATGGAGGGGAGAGAAACTACGCTCTAGTCTAGCTAGAGGATCAGCTGCCCAACATGGAGTTAACTCTCGGGAAAAATCAGGCAGATAAAAAGGATGGATCGCACAAAACCAGTCAAAAACATGTCCAAATCACATTTAACCCAAAAAGAAAATAAAATACATTTTTTATATATAAAAAGGAAGCATATCTATAAAACCTTTCGCATTTTGACATGGCCTTCGTGTTCTCAATGCCGAGTCTCATTACTGCAACACAGTATTACAGGAATTTTTCATTTTAAATTTAAATCTGTATTAAATAAAAGTATTATAGCAAATATTAGCATGATGGATAAAATAATGTACCATTGAAATAATAAATCAAATTTTTTTCACTGCATTACAGCAATGAGAATTTTTGCATTACGGTAATGAGCAGGGCTGGTCACGGGGTAAAATTAATGAATCATTAATATATATTAATAATAATATAATAACATAATTATTGGTTCTCAAAATAGCCTTTGTTTTCTTATATTTAACTGATTTGGGGTTGATATGCTCTAAAGAGGATTCAAGAGATTTGCCCACAACATTTTAAATGTAAAAAATCGTGAGAATTTTACTTTCTCACTTTCGTACTGAGCACCAGATATGTGTGTTTTCCAAAATATTTTGCAATATACATTTCAGAACAAGCATGTCTGCATGTATTGATATTTTATTACTGTTCCTGTCATGTGTTATTGATGCAGTTGGCAGAAGAACACTGCGTCTGTTTACATTCTACACACAGCACTAAATAGTAATTACATTCTCTTTAGGTGTTCGGATTCACTCGTTAATTCGTTCATTTGGTATTTATAATGCAGGTCACATTCTGTGATGTGTGCTTTGCTGCAAATACTAAATAAAACTGTTGGTGCACATTCTTTTTATTTATATACAGCTGTGCCATTTTATTTACATATCTAAAACTTAGTATTCTGACAGTACAGAGTTTTTCTGGCCTTTATTTATTGTATAGGCTGCAAGCGGAGTTTGGAGGTAAACGTTTCACTTCCCCACAGAAAGAATATTAAATTTAAAAGTTTAAATGCTGATATGAATTTGATATAAGGTTTCTTTTTATGAGAATGTACATGTTTCTCTAATTTCAAGTGTTCTGGCCAAAAAGCAGTTCATTTTACTGGGGCACAGGGTACAAAACACTACATTCTCTGTGTCCTTTTGGAAAGTTTGCATGTTTTTTCCCTCTTATTTTGACTGAGTGTGTGTGAAGGCATGGATAAGAACACGGAGAAGCCAGCACTTGATGATGGCAGGCACTTGAATGTCATTTTCCTGTACGATTGAAGGTCCTGTAGGTCGACCAGCCTTCGCGATTCTCCTCACGACTCCATCTCATCTCCGTCGAACATGGGAGGCTCGAAACTGACCACCTCCTCGTATGTGAGCCCTGCAGACAAAGAAACAGACTGCTGAAAGCGCTAGCAACAAGTGCAATCGTTACATCACAGAGAGGTCAGTCAATAAAACGACATCTCTCAGAGAAATGTAATGCGCAGGCTTACGTTTCCACTCCTCGATCTCTAGATCACGGCTCTCAAAGCTCTGGTCGTATGGCTCTGCCTCGGGCTCGTCATCTGGGTCATGATACTGGGCGAAGTACGGGTGCGCGAGAGCCTGTGACGCAGTGATCCGTTTATCCGTGTCCAGAACCAGCATCTTCTCCAGCAAGTCCACAGCTGAAACACAAAGTACGACAAGGTCTCAAATAGCAGCATTTATAATCACAGAAGGGTTGATGATTGCACAACATATTTTTGTGGAAACTGATACATTTTTGTAGGATTTTGTGAGTACAAATGAACAGCATTTATTTGAAACCTATTGTATCATTATAAATGTCTTTACAGTCACATTTGACTTTACTTTTATATTTCTAATAGTTACAAATTGGGTTGTCAATAGAATAAAATAAATGTGATTAATTACATTAAACATACTTGGGGCCCTATTTTAACGATCTGAGCGCATGGTCTGAAGCTCATGGTGCAGGTGCAGGTGCACTTAGGGCATGTCCGAATCCACTTTTGCTAGTTTAACAACGGAAAAAACGGTCGGCACGTCAGGCATATGGTCTAAAAGGGTTGTACGTAGTCTCTAAATGAGTCACGGGTGTGTTTTGGGAGTAACGTGCAATAAACCAATCAGAGTCTCATCTCCCATTCCCTTTAAAAGCCAGTTGCACACTCGCCATGGCAGATTCGCTATTTACAGGGCGGAAAGACTGAACGCTTCTCCAGAGCGGAATCCTTTTATTTTTAATATTTAAAAATGTTTCTGTGCTGCTGCGCATCCCTGTGTGTGTAATAAGCAGAGTGTACGCCCGTTGTGCACCCGTCTATAGACGCATATTTCTAACGCGCTCTTTAAAACACAAAAAATACTGCGCTATTGACTTCAGACCAGGTTTTTGTTGGTCAATGGTGCGGTCGTTTTCAGTTCCTCAAAATAGCAACGCGCCAACAATGCGCCTGAACACACCTCGTTTTCAGACTAGCACACCCATGGGTGAACAGATGGGCGCGAGTGCATTTGCTATTAAAACAACGTGGAACTGGACATGAAAATGATAACTGCGTCGGGCTGAAACTAGCAAAAAACACTTGCGTCACGCCTGCCGCCACATTGCGCTGGGTGTATGATAGGGCCCTTAATCTCTTAACTTCACACGTTAAATTTGACAGCCTTAAAAATACATTTCATACATGCTCCAGGGATCCCCTAGAACCCCACTTTGACCACTATCGCTCGGCGCTCAAGTCATGTTCAGAACGATGTCTGGATATCTCCCGAATGAGTTTCAGTGGAAAAGGGGTTTTCATTAGGCCATAGGTTGTATAAAAAGGCAGAATTGTTACCTAATGGATTCGCACCAATAAACACATCTGCGAAGTTCCTTTTGGGCATATAAGGAAGAGAATTGATGTAGTTCCTTGCCTGTTGACAAAAAAATAACATTAAAGGATTAAACATAATTATTAAAGAGTCAAAATAAGGACAAAATTGAGGACAAAGTAAAGCAAACAAAGATGGCTAAGAAAAAAGCATGACAACAGGGATGATGTATTTTTGAAGGCCAAAACCCGGAAACAAGTCAGCATTTTAATCCTTCCAGTCCCATTGTCCCAAAGTCAATAGGTTTTTGGTTAAATGGCTGAAATAAGGTCTGTGGTGAATACAAGCTCAAGATATTTTCATGTTTTAGCGTTTCACTCGCATTTGCGACTAAAAATAGATGTGTGCGAACTGTAAAATATATTCAGAAGCACGAAAATTTCTTAAATATCTTAAATGGTATAACAAATGTCTTATAATTGTAAGTCGTCTTCAATTTGGTTATGGAAAAAAACTATTTACTAATACATTATTAAAATCAAACATTGTATCTGCTAATAGTATTGGACCTGAGCTAACATGAACAGTTGTGTTTTTATTAATTACCATTAACAAAGAATAATAACTACTACTGTATCAAATGTAGCTGTTGCTCATTGTTAGTTAGCCTATGTAATGCATTAACTAATGAGACATAATTGTTCTTTATAATTCTTTTGCAACACCTGTTTGAAACAAGTTTTTTGGGTATTGCTCTTTTTGTTGTAAAATTATTCTAATCTAATTCAATAATACCATATACCATGATAAAAGCTTCAGCAGTTATCCTGATATAAAAATTTGATACGTCACATGCCTAATATATTTACAGTTTAAAGTAGGGCTTTTTTTGCATTGCGCCTCTAAAGTTTTTTTTAATGCACTCCTAAATTTTTCAACTTACGAGCACGTGCTCCTTGGGAAAAAAGTAAGCGCCAAGCCCTGAACAAGTGTCTAAATGGGACTCCAGAGGTTGTCTGGGACGTTAAACAACGTCAGCCGAACAGGTAAACTCATCTACTCACTTTTGTCCACTTTTACAGCCTCATTGTGTTTATAATCAGGCTCCTGCAAACTATTATAACTCAAACTTTCAGGGAAAATGTTTTAAATAAAGAGTTGTCGGAAGTCTAGCAATGGTGCTGTTGAAGTCATGTGACTGTGGTGTAGTTCGTTTATAGCCTACGTTTAGCTTTTTACTTCTACCGATTGCATTCAGGCTTCAAAATTCAAGTTGTGTTCATTTGCAAAGATTATCATGGTAAACAAAACATGTAAGAATGATTAACTTTTGCTGGTCAGAGCTTATTTTCTGCAAAAATTCAATGGGGAAAAAAACAGGGTGAAGCAAACTTACGGGATGGCCTACAAAAATACTGTACATAGTCACTGCAGCGCTCCATTGAGATTAAGAGTCATCTTAATATACAGTTGCTCAAAAATATTTGCACACAATTAAGCCACACAGGGCCGTAACCACCATGGACATTGAGGGGGACAAGTCCCCCTGAATAATTAGAAATGGCCAAATTGTCCCCCCCAATATTTGATATTCTTGATGCTGCTCTGCTGTACTCCATAACACACCGCTCTGTTTGTTGCTAGGATGACAAAAGTAAAATGTTACATTTTTAGGTTGGTCTGCCTCAGCGG
Source organism: Coreius guichenoti (assembly GCA_039654105.1). Lineage (NCBI taxonomy): Eukaryota > Metazoa > Chordata > Actinopteri > Cypriniformes > Gobionidae > Coreius > Coreius guichenoti. The sequence continues at coordinate 32,115,712 of CM077188.1, read as the reverse complement.
TCTAACAGCGCTCGTCACTGTCAGAATGAGTGAGATGGCCAATCAAATCAAAGAAGGCGGGGCTTACTGTTTACACTTTAGTTATAGCAGTGAAAGAGTCGTAAGATGTAAGCAGCTAAACATTTGATATTTGACAACTGTTTTACGATAAAAACGTTCAGCGACCAACGGTAATATCGAGTGACGCAAACTCAATTTTTTATAAAATTCCACCGTTTTGAATTGAAAATATGACTATTTAGTCATCACTAAATTTGAAGTGACAAGAAATGTTTTACATTTTTACATACTAGGCAGAGGAAAATAAGAGTGAATGTGTGCATATTTAAAAAAATATATATTATTTGCAAATTGTTTACTACAACTACAATAGAACTGGAACTTTTACCGTTCTTTCTTTTTCTTTATTTCCTTAAGTCCCTTTTAATCCTTTAATTATTTAATTCCTTTAAACAAACCAATAAGACCAATAACCCCCCACGCCAAAAAAAAAACGTTGATCCCCCCCCAATGTCTAAGACATGGTTACGACCTTGAAGCCACATTAAAATACATAAATGTCATTGATATTTATATATAATGCAATTACAGTCAGATATTTTTTAAGTGTGTCTGAATACTTTTTCTGTTCTTCTATAAACCAGAGGCCACAAACACAATATTTCCCTTGAAATCTCGATCAGGACCTGGTGTTTTCCAGTGGACCTCAGACAATACAGACCAGCATGTTAAACAAACACTGCGTCTATTGTTTACTACATGGAACATTCGACATTGTATGTTAGAGCTTAAGCAGTCTAAAACTCACAGCATGCCTGGGTTTAAAATGAGTGGCGGCATTCGCCTAAAAGCTCAGTACTGTGGGCAGAAACTAGGTATCTACGAAAGGTTAGGTATAAAACGAAAAGCAGGCAGTAGTTGGGAAAAATGGGGAGGCTGGGAGTGGTTTGGAAAATTAAAAATGACCCAGGGCAAATAGAAAAGAGTCACATGGGGGAAACTTAGTCACTCATTCCAGAGCGGCCGGGTCTGGAGGATTTTCTGCGACATTCAATGGGCAGCCGTGGACGGGTTCGGAGGGGGTCCGTGCTCTCACCTCGTGGCTCGGCATCCTGCTTATTAGAGAGGCCGGCGGGGTTCCCGTCAGTCGCATTATCTGCTGAAGCTGGTTTATATCTTGGGGAACCCAGGTCAAGGGGTGTACGGGTAAAATACACTCACAAATTGAGCGGAAAAACAGGATAACAGTGCAGCTGCTGCGATCTTTGGTTGCTTTACATTGCGGCTTAATGCCGAGATCATTTGAGAGGGGGAAAAACAGGACAGGAAGAAGAGGAGGCGGGAAACAGATTAGATCCACACTGCAAAAATTATCTTAATATTTTTCTCTTGTTTTCCAGTACAAATATCTAAACATTCTTAAAACAAGATACATTTACTTGAAAAACAAAATGACAGTCACCATGAAAAATCTAAATTTAAGTTTTAGTTAGTTACTATGAATATGTTAGCCTTACTGTTATCTATAAGCTAGTGCACTCCAAAACAATGACAAAATTCACATTTAGAAGATATAAGCATTCAAAACTGACAGTCACTCACTTCATATGGATCAATGATTTTGATGACATCACACTCACTTCAGCTTCTTATCAGATTTTCTGTCCAATCAAATGCTCTCTAGAATCTGAAGCCCCACCCCCTACATTATAAACAGACGCTGAAGCTGCGGTTAAAATCGGTCACTTGTTCACACATTTATTATTTTCTACATGGTGAATAGCACAGTGCACAATATAGGGATAGGGAACGATTCAGACAATGTAAATAATAAATATGCTTTCCATTGGGGCGAATGAAGTCTGGTTTTGTGTTAATGTCAGTGAACCACCACAGCTCCGGTCCAGAGACACGATAGCACAGAGCGGATCATATGATCGAGACCTCAAAACGTATCAGACCCATTTGAATTCTGCACAGATTGCTGTATTTTAAAGCGATATGGAGGAGATCAGAAGGAGAAATGGTTAGAGATTAGGAGGAAACTGCAGCTTTACCGAACTCGACGGCTCTGGCTGAGCTGTGATATAAACAAAACGCTATTGGCTATTTTAAAAGGGGAGGAGCTTCACTGTTTCACTGGAAATTACGTCAACACATTGAATAATGCTGTGCATTTCAAGGCACTTCAGTGGGCCATTAATTTTTTATAAAATACTGCAGTATTTATTATAAATGATTTATACGTGTGTCATTATTTTTATAAAATTCATGTGCCTCGTAATCTTTAATCAAATTAACTTCCCCTCCCTCTTGCAGCGACATCTCTTCTCTTCTCTGATGTGTTTACTGGCACGAGGGCAGGGCAACCTGTCACTCACATGAGATCCACCAATACTAAACCATAACCATCCAACTAATTCCCCACGGATAAAAATCAAGTCCCGCCCTACATTTGTTTTTGTTTAAGAAGCCATTTCACTAGGATATACGTCACATTCGCAAATTCCGTTTCATTTCGACTTAGAGAGTCAAATGTGTCAAAATGTGCTTAAAACTATTTCTGCCAACAGGATCAGAAAAATAAACCTAATTTGAAGTGAAAACAAGTTGATTTTTTTGGCCCCATTGGCAGATTTTTTTCTTGTTTTAAAGGCCCACTGAAGTGCATTGAAACATGCAACGTTATTCAATGTGTTGACGTAATTTCCACTGAAACAGGAAGACAGGGCAGGTCATATTGAGAAGCTCCTCCCCTTTTTAAAAATAGCCAATAGTGTTTAATTTATATCACAGCTTGGCCAGAGCCGTTGAGCTTGGTAAAACCACATTTGACAGCCACAATCTAATAGATTCCCTTTTAGATTAAATATGGAACTGTTCCTAAAGCAAAACAGTGAACATAATCACGCTGAGGATGTGTAGTTTGAAAAGTGTGTAATTTACGTTGGTTCATGGTTCTACTCGACAGTGATGTTTCTAATGCAGAGTCTGCCTAAACATTTCTCCTCCATATCGCTTTAAAATACAGCATTCTGTGTAGAATTCAAACGGACTCGAGCATATGATTCGCTCTGTGCTATCCTGTCTAAATTTGGCGGTTCACGTGAAACCAGACTTCAGTCGCCCCAATGGAAAGCATATTTACACTGTCTAAATAATTCCCTATATAGTGCACTATGTGCCATTCACCATGTAGAAAATAGTAAATGTGTGAACAAGTGACTAATTTCAGCCGCAGCTTCAGTGTCTATTTAAATGTAGGGGGCGGGGCTTCAGATTCTAGAGAGCATTTGATTGGACCGAAAATCTGATGAGAAGTGCAGAGTGATGTCATCAAAATCATTGATCCATAATGGCGGAAGTGAGAGACTGTACGTTTTGAATGCTTATATCTTTTAAATGTGAATTTTGTCATTGTTTTGGAGCACATTAGCTTATAGATAACAGTAAGGCTAACATATTCATACAAAAAGCCAAAAATTTCACAATTTAAAAAAAAAAAAAAAACTTTTCAGAATTTTTCAGAATACATTTTTCAGAAAACAATACCTAAATGTCATTTTGCTTCTCAAGTAAATGTATCATGATTAAAGAATGTTTAGATATTTGTACTGGAAGACAAGACAAAATTACTGACTAAGACATTTTTTGCAGTGCATGCACCCCATGTTAATCAGTCCAGGGTTAAGAAAGACACAGGAAACACAACAGGAAGTGCAGGACGTAGGAGAGCGAGAATTGAGAGAGCCATTTGTACACATTCGTAATCATGGGTTGATTGTGCAAATTCATCTGCCAGCTGTCTGCCTACTACTGACTATTTTAAGGTGATTGCATAACTAGTAGTTCAAGCCAGTGAAAAAGAAAGGGAAAAAAAAAATGCCACATGCATGAAGTGTGATCGGGGTGACTGAGGCAAGCAGAAAAGATCGTCAGGCGGTGATTGCGAAACAGAGGGAGTCAAACTCAGGCAGAACAGAAAAACTCACAGACTCCGAAGAGACTTTCATCAAGAACTCTGGCCCTGGGGTTCCGACGAGCATCATGATAAGCTTCAACTGATCAATATCTTTAAGAGCAAAATAAAGGAAAATGCAGGGAATGGGGTGACTATGAAAGCAGGGACTGGAGGGGGAAAACAATAACAAAAGGGTTTTTTAAACTAAAGAATAAAAACAGCACAGGAAAATGGGATAAAGGAAGAAATAAAACTGAGCCATGATTGGTTCAAAGCCAACATGCATTCTGCAATAATTATGTAAGGAGCTTATAAGACTTCTCGGGTTCTTCAACTGTTCCTCAATTGTTTCATTGAGAAAATTAGCATAGCAGAACTAAGCTAGCACACTTACCTGACTGAATTATAGTGTTGGGGGTAACACATTACAAGTAATGCGAGTTACGTAATCAGATTACTTTTTTCAAGTAACTAGTAAAGCAACGCATTACTTTTAAATTTACAACACAATATATGAGTTACTTTGTCCTGCAATTAAATATGTTAAATAACACAAATATACTTTATGTATTTAATCTCACTTTACTAACCAATGTCTTTGCTGTTGACCTTCGATGATCCAATTCAACCATACGAATAACCAAAAGTGTCTTTAGTTAAACATCACATTTGTTTCTTTTTTTGTTTTTATTGCTGAAGAAAGAGTGTTGAACTTTCTTCTCCTGCGATCCAGAATGGCAGCACAGCTGAAAGGTTTGTTTGAGCTGCGTGTACACGCGTGAATTTGCATTTCCTTCAGCCTGAGGCTTATTCATTGCACTTTGGTATCAAGGGGACTTTACATTTGCGAAGAATAGAGCTTTTGATTTTTTGTTATTAAAAAACAGACATGCAAGCCCAGCTCAGGTAAGAAAAAGTAAAGCAAAAGTATTACTTTCCATAAAAAGTAACTAACGCAATTAGTTACTTTTTTAGGGAGTAAGACAATATTGTAATGCATTACTTTTAAAAGTTACTTTCCCCAACACTGCTGAATTACACTTGCATGAAGCAGCACACAAAATATGAGTTAATGCAACAGCACGCCAGGCTTTATGCTTTGTGATGGGATGCAATGACCCTGAATGTACAACAAAATCAAAGGACGCCATCAAGGACCACTGTACATGACCCTACATGTGACACAGACTGCGTTTACATGCACATCATTTTCCGATTAAGCTCCATATTCAGTGTGTTGACTCAACTAAATAAATTAACAGCTTGCATCAATTTTTTTGAGTTATGACAACTTTAAGAGAATTTACATTCAAACAACAAGATACATTGAGTTAGAAGAACTTAATAATTTGTAGCATAAACACACATTTTTAAGTTGATTACTCAAAAAAAAAAAAAAATTAAGTCGCTCTAACTACCAGAGTTGTAGCCCTGGAACCAATAAATCTTATCTATTTCAGTTCAAATCAACAGCTATCATAGCACATAACATAACTTATCTGACATGTATATTTAATGAACAAGTAAGATATTACTTGTCACTGGCATTAGCGCAGTCATTGCTTATAGAGTCAATGTAGTGTTTACCTTCATGTATCTACACTTTAAACCCTAACGCTCAAAATGATTAACTGGTTTAAGTAGACCCAACTCAAATTACACAAATTAGTTCAATCAAATGAACTTATATGAGTATTTAGAACTTTCTTTTTCTTTTGAGTTCACAAAACTGACACATTTTAAGTAATCTGAACTGTTTCATTGTTTTGAGTTTTATGAACTTTTCTTTTAATTTAGACAAATAAAATTTAACCGAAACTGGACTGGGATTTCCCAGCATGCTTTGCCATGACACTCAAAAGGGAAAGTAAATGCCCAAATTAAGTGTTATATAATGTTTTTTGTGCAAGATTAACGTTAAGTGGGATATTTAGTAGTGTTTAATGTTTTGTTATGCTAGTTTAGAAGAGTTTCTGTTATTTTGTTTTTTTGGGGGGGGTAAAAAAAAAATCATAAAAATAAAGGTTCTTAAATGGTTCTTTGTCGGGGTGTATGGTTCCATGAAGAACCTTTAATATCCAAAGAACCTTTCCATTGCACAAAAGGTTCTTTGTAGCGCAGAAAGGTTCTTTAGACTATAAAATGATTAGAAAAAATTGTTCTTTAAAGAACCTTTCACAAAACGGTTCTTCAGGGAACCAAAAATGGTTCTTCTATGGCATCACTGTGAAAACCCGTTTTTGGTTCTTCCTGGCACCTTTATTTTTAAGGGTGTAGTTTGAGAACAGATATACAGTATGTTAAATGTATTATATTGCTGCCCTCATTCAACAAATGCTATGCTAATGCTACCAAAGCATTGTGTAACCAATTAGCAAGGTGGCATTTATTGAATTAGCTAGCTAAAGCTAGCCAAATTTCCACTACTAAAAATTTGACATTACATGATCATTTTAAGTTAAATGTATGAATTAGCTTCCTCAAATATTTCAAGATCAGAGCAATTAAAATGTATGACTACAAAATAAAAATCTGCAATTTCTGCTTGCTTAAACTTTAAATTTCTTAACTTAAAAAATTTGATTTTTGAAATCAACTGATTGCCTCAATTTTTTTGAGTTTTGCCAACTTATTCAGGTTAACAGTGTATTCTTCAGCACAATGGTAACCACAAAAACATCAACATTACAAAAACACGTAATGAACATTACTCTTTTAAATGTCAAACATAACAGAATTAAACATGAACAGGTTTTTCCCTTCACTAAAAACAAACAAATTAACACTTCATTTCAACATTTATTCTCCTTTTCCAGTCCTATGCAAAGCATGCGAGGAACTAGAAACCCACTGCCTAATTTCAGAAGTTATCAAGACAATTTCATTAAAGTTACTACAACATTTTTTTTTTTTAAAGCCAATTAATGCAGAAATTTGAGTTTAAATTAGAGACGATATTAAGTTGATGTAATGATCAACATAATTGTGTCAACAGAACTCCACAAAATAATGTTTGCAACTTAAAAGGTTTAATTAAAACATTTAAGTTGTGGTAACAGGTCCCCTGAAATACATTTTAGTGTGTTCTACTTAACAGTGGTGGACAGTAACAATGTATTTTTACTTTGTTACTGTACTTATGTACAGTTTTCAAGTATCTGTACTTTATCAGATTATTATTCACTACATTCCAAAGCATAATATCATACTTTTTACTCCACTCCTTTTCATAAAAACATGTTGTACCTCATTATTTTGAGCTGAAGAAATCCTCACCCGTTTAGAGACTAGAAACCCACTGCCTAATTTCAGAAGTTATCAAGACATGATAGTGGTGTCCTTCTTTTGAATGAACCTAAATCGGTTTGCAAATCGCACTGAACGATTTATTCAAGAATTGAACCGATCCGATTGCATCTGTTCTCGAGTCAACAACTCACTGATTCAAATGATCCAGTCAATGCAAGTCTCAAGTTAACATTTCACTGAATTCACAAGTCTGACTCATAAGTACTTCGTCCAACACTGCTAGTTGAGCCTTTATTCTGAAAAAGACAGAACATGTTTTTGCATTTCACCAAGCTGCTTTTCCTTTGTTTTTCTATGCAAACTTTCACTAGCGAGTCATGTCTTTTGCAGCATCTCGCACATCATGACACGGCGCACTAATTTCTTATTATGTATATTATGCACTAATATATATATATATATAGACAGACATTACAGACATTTGGCAGCTGCCCAATTTAGATTTCTAGAAACCAGGATATTGTCTTATTTTGGTTATGGTTAATGTGTTTAGATGAATTTTACAAAATCTGAATATTCTTACACTATCAAAACATGGTCATTTACATAATTGGAATAGGACCAAATTCTGATTAATATAAGAATATTCTTATGCATATAAACACAGTCACTGAGAGCATGCAAATATGCTTAACAATTGAGTGTGACAAGCAGGTGTGAGCTACAGTAAAGAGGGTTAGTTCTACACACGTGTCCAGATCCACACTGACTTCTACTCAAATCTGGCACAGGTGGATGTTACTGAACGAAAGGTAATAAAAGGTAAGTGAAAAGTTGAGGAATGTAGAGAGGTATCATCGTTTGAAGACTAAAAAGTGTTTGCAAGCAAGATGATGACTGATCGGGGCAGTTCATTAATGCAGTCCGGTCAGAAACAAGCACAAATGCAGCAAGTCAACATGCAGCTCATGCACGCAAGCTTTAGTGCTTTAGTTTTAGATATTAATCAACCCTCTACAATGCGAGTAAATCACTCGCATATGCAACCAAATTTCATGCTAGGTGACTAAACAAATGTCTTGAATTAGCCAATGGCAAGTAAATTGTGTATGATTTCAGTCGCCTTTGATTGATTTAGAGGCAAAAAACAAGTTTAGCGCAGATATAATTCCATTGCCTGACACGCAAGAGAACTGACGCACTAGATCTAAATGCAGGGCTCGACAATAAGGACTGCCCGGTGACCAAGTGTTGACAGAACTGTCTGGAGTTCTGCATCGTCATGAAAGTTTATCATTTGCACGTGTTTTTAGCCTTGCCTATTTTAACAGTCAAGTGCAAGAAGACGTATATGAGAACTTGCGCACGTCTGACAGGACATAAATACTGATTTGAGCTCTTTCACGTCTTCTTGCGCTTGAAATGACAATTTCACACAAAATTATGTTAAAATGCCCGTCTTGGCGTGTATGTACGCTCTCGATGCACTGATCGCACACTGTATTTATGCACAGACGCATTTCACTACATTCACACTGTTTCCACAAACATTCAGGATAATGTTTTGATTTGTCATGTTGCTGTGTTTAATAATTCTGAATGGATCCGTGTACTGTAGTAGGCATATCATGCAGTCAGGTCAAGGCGGTAGGTTTAGGGTTTTGGCATCTCCATGTGTTCCTGTTCAGTATCGCAACACGACATGTCTAAAATAAACTCTAAACAAGCTCTGTTGTTGCACTGTACATATACTGTACACTGAATTCTGAAAAGTTTTGTTCTTTAATGTTTTATTTTTTCTGTATGTGCTTTGGTGTGCATACATTTATGAATTATATGGACTCCTTATATCATTTGGTTAAGCGTACAAACCCGATTCCAAAAAAGTTGGGACACTGTACAAATTGTGAATAAAAAAGGAATGCAATAATTTACAACTCTCATAAACTTATATTTTATTCACAATAGAATATAGATATATCAAATGTTGAAAGTCAGACATTTTGAAATGTCATGCCAAATATTGGCTCATTTTGGATTTCATGAGAGCTACACATTCCAAAAAAGTTGGGACAGGTAGCAATAAGAGGCCGGAAAAGTTAAATGTACATATAAGGAACAGCTGGAGGACCAATTTGCAACTTATTAGGTCAATTGGCAACATGATTGGGTATAAAAAGAGCCTCTCAGAGTGGCAGTGTCTCTCAGAAGTCAAGATGAGCAGAGGATCACCAATTCCCCCAATGCTGCGGTGAAAAATAGTGGAGCAATATCAGAAAGGAGTTTCTCAGAGAAAAATTGCAAAGAGTTTGAAGTTATCATCATCTACAGTGCATAATATCATCCAAAGATTCGGAGAATCTGGAACAATCTCTGTGCGTAAGGGTCAAGGCCGGAAAACCATACTGGATGCCCGTGATCTTCGGGCCCTTAGACGGCACTGCATCACATACAGGAATGCTACTGTAATGGAAATCACAACATGGGCTCAGGAATACTTCCAGAAAATATTGTCAGTGAACACAATCCACCGTGCCATTCGCCGTTGCCGGCTAAAACTCTATAGGTCAAAAAAGAAGCCATATCTAAACATGATCCAGAAGCGCAGGCGTTTTCTCTGGGCCAAGGCTCATTTAAAATGGACTGTGGCAAAGTGGAAAACTGTTCTGTGGTCAGACGAATCAAAATTTGAAGTTCTTGTTGGAAAACTGGGACGCCATGTCATCCGGACTAAAGAGGACAAGGACAACCCAAGTTGTCATCAGCGCTCAGTTCAGAAGCCTGCATCTCTGATGGTATAGGGTTGCATGAGTGCGTGTGGCATGGGCAGCTTACACATCTGGAAAGGCACCATCAATGCTGAAAGGTATATCCAAGTTCTAGAACAACATATGCTCCCATCCAGACGTCGTCTCTTTCAGGGAAGACCTTGCATTTTCCAACATGACAATGCCAGACCACATACTGCATCAATTACAACATCATGGCTGCGTAGAAGAAGGATCCGGGTACTGAAATGACCAGCCTGCAGTCCAGATCTTTCACCCATAGAAAACATTTGGCGCATCATAAAGAGGAAGATGCGACAAAGAAGACCTAAGACAGTTGAGCAACTAGAAGCCTGTATTAGACAAGAATGGGACAACATTCCTATTCCTAAACTTGAGCAACTTGTCTCCTCAGTCCCCAGACGTTTGCAGACTGTTATAAAAAGAAGAGGGGATGCCACACAGTGGTAAACATGGCCTTGTCCCAACTTTTTTGAGATGTGTTGATGCCATGAAATTTAAAATCAACTTATTTTTCCCTTAAAATGATACATTTTCTCAGTTTAAACATTTGATATGTCATCTATGTTGTATTCTGAATAAAATATTGAAATTTGAAACTTCCACATCATTGCATTCTGTTTTTATTCACAATTTGTACAGTGTCCCAACTTTTTTGGAATCGGGTTTGTATACTTTTGAAGTCTTATACTTTTTCAAATATCTTTTTTTGGAAAGATACCTAAATCTACCTTTAAAGAAGCTTGCAGAAAATACAGTTTTGTGAGAATCATCCTTTAATCTGATCAAAAGTTTACTTTGATGGATATAGCAAATGATGCCAAAATAAACGTGTTAAACAAAATAAATTATGTATGCTTAATTTTACAATTAAGCATACATAAGCATGCACAAAAGGGTGGGATTAATCAGGATTAAAAATGTTAATCTATTGACAGCCCTAATATATATATATATAGGGCTGTCAATATATAAAAATTTATTTGTACGATTTGTAATGACATGGGGTGAGTAAATGAATGATAATTTTATCCCTGCCCAAACTATTTCTGTAATATATCTAATATATCTGTAATATATATAGGAACACACTGTACATTTGTGAATGTCACCTGACACTCAAACACACACAAACTGAGTTTTAACTAATATTAATGTATGGCATTTTACACATCTAAACCCAAGTTGGATTATTATGCACACACAAAAAGACAAATGCACACAGAAAGCAGATTTATCTGGCAACCGAATATTATTTTGGCAACCAAATAAATCTATTCTTTTGCAGACTTCCTTGGAATGCAGATCACACTTCCTTTCTTCAAAGGCAAGACCCCATTTAATGTGGCCTGAATGTGTGAGTGTGTTGTATTTTTCACAGGGGGTTTGATTCGACAACCTCGTGAAGTAGAACAGAAGCAGCAACGCATTAAGATTCCCCATGCTGCGCTAGAATCTTTGTCCTTTAAGACTGAGCAAAGTTCATGTTTTTTGTCAACAGGACCATCAGGCAGTGTGACTCACTGGGAGGCAGCAGGCCCGACACTAGCTGATTCATTCCCCTCAGGATCACTGCCTCTCTATGAATTACAACCGGCTGACACACGTTGCTGCTTTTTTCACACTTACAGATAAGGGAGGGGGGGCTAGAGCAATACATGCCAAAAAATGTCACATTGCTAAAGGGGTATTTCCAGAAAGAGAGATTTTGTGCAGGGGTTGAATGAAGGGGAAAGGATACGATCAGTGCCGGGAAACAGGGTCCGTCCTGTGAGGAGCTCAGCCATTATGCAGCCCACCGACCAGATGTCCACTACAACACAAAACAAAAACCCTGTTCTCATTCGTGGAAACAAAATACATTCTGTTAAAGACAACACAATATTAACTTTCTTAATATATGTACCAAGTTTTATTGTTTAAAGGTGCACTATGTAACTTTTCCGTCCGCTAGAGGTCGCCTATTCAAAACAAAGGCGTAGCTTGATGACGGCAAGTTTGAGCGCAGAATCTTGGGACATGTGGTCTTCACCTCACAGCCGGTGGAAAAGAATCGGGATAGGACTCGGGCAGAAATCATGTTCATGGATGCGATTATTAACGTTACTGTAGTATGAAGCAGAGCAGGACTGAGTGGTGTGGGAGCTGAGCAAGGCCGCTGGAGCGATTGTTAATAAGATGAACGCAACACACGCCTCGCGAGCAGCGGGACTTTTATTATGCCACAGTCGCCGGCGCCATTTCCGTTTTTCCGGTCATGAGTATGAGGTAACGCAGCTCTGTTTATCATATTAGATACATTTGAGTGTGTTGAAAATGATGTTATGACGTTACTCTGTGCGTTCGCTCGGCGGCTGCTATGACACTTGTTGCACACTGCAGTGAGAGTAAAGCATTTCTGCAAAATAAAACCGGAAACCGAGGGTAACGAAGATTTGACGCAATTGACAGGCGACTCCCTCACACGTCCCGGTTCCTTGGTTAAAATAGCAATTTTCTCACGATTTACAAATAGTTGGAAACATTTGGGATATTGTAAGTACTCAACTGAACAAAATATATAACACTGGCCTAGTGGTTTTTGGATATTTTACTGCAAAAATGTTACATATTGCAGCTTTAAGGCCCTATGTACAGCTGGTATTAAGATGCGTTTTAGTCGATCGGATCACAAGTAGACGAAGTTGTCTATTTCAACCACTTCTGTCCTGATTTCTTTGAGGGTAGGGGTCTATGTTGTGTGGCTTTTTAGGATTGATCTAATGGACGCAATTTATATATATACGTGCCCGGAGACGACGGAAAAACATATGGAGAGAATCACCTTTCGTTTCTGCTCTGACAGCCGCAAGACCACGCTGAACGCTGTGAGTGTGTGTTAGAAATCAGGAATGTTGAAAGAACATTGTGCTTGTGTTATTCCTCTTCACATCAAACTTGGGTCTCCAGCCGACAAAGTTTAAATCCCGTCTGGCTAGCGCACTTCCCATAATGTTTACGCATTAGGTCAGTAGGCGGAGAGAAGGCGGCCTTTTGTGGCTGTTCGAACACACGAGCGTTTACACTACGAAGGAACCCGGTCGAATGCATTTTCGGCTACCTCTGGAAGTGAGCATAGTTTGAATGAATGATTCAATGACTCATTTATAAAGACTTCACTTCTTTCATTAATGGATGAATCTGCATTTTTGAGCAAATCTCTTGAATGAATGATTCAATGACAAATACATTTTGTGACTTGTCGCCTCCTAGTGGGATAACAATGTAATTGATACAATCAATATTTGAAGCGCCATGTTGTTTTCAAAAGGGGATTTGCTATATTTTGATCTTTATCGTAGACAACTGTTTATAGTTGAACTATAAACTTTTATCCCAGTACTTGTATTGAATTATTGTATTTATTGTATTTTAAGACAGAACAATACTTTGTGGTTGAAAAGACTTTGTGAAGCTGTTTCATACCTAAACATGTATCTGCTCTCTCTGGATAAGCGGCAGCACCAACGCAGATGTGAATGTTATGGTGATTTTGTCAAAGGTTTAAAAGACACACACAAATCGTTTGCGTGGGTGTTTAAATCGAAATCGCGATCTTTTAACGATTAAACATGCAGCTCTATCCACTTGTGATCCGACTGACCAAAATGTATCTTAATACCAGTGTAAACAGGGCCTAAAATTCCTCAGTGCACATTATTCTAATGAAAAAATGTGTGGTGAATCAGCTGCAATGCACATTAAATTTACTATTGATTATTAATACTTTCAATAATTAATAAATACTATTGTAGTATTTATTCATATTTTTAATTAGCTTTTTTCATTTTAGTTTAAGTTGTAATCCTTTTATTATGCACTTCATTTTCTTTGATACAGCTTTAATTTCTTATTTCAGTTTTAAAGCAACATTTCTAATTTTTTGCAAAGTTATCACAAAGGATTTTAGGTTTAAGTTTTTCCATCTAATACATTTTTATTTTAATTACTAAAAATGATTTTAATAGTTTTAGTTTACAATAGCAACACTGGAGGTGAAGAGTTCATTATTTCGCTTGTATTTTTACAGTTACCACAAATGTTATTTTAGGAAATATTTTATGTTTTCATCCCAAACAAAACTCATTAACCGCAACGTAAACTTTTGACTAGTCAGAAAGAAGGAAACGAGGCAACTGTAATGCGATCAACAAACGTGGAAATACTTTACAGCTGTGAAGAAATTTAATAAAGGTGTGTCAACCAATAAGAATTAAGAATTTAACCAATAAACAGTGGGAAAAAAAACAAAAATACCATGGGATAAAATATAAGCATTTTTGCTAATTAAGGCCGTGTAGGAGGGGAAAAATTATATTGACCGATAACATTACGCACTTATGATATAAAATCCCATCCTATCACCATTATTTCCAGCTAAATATTCTGTTTCAGCCAGAAATAATACATAACATGAAAGTTAACTGAGTTGTGAATGTCGTTTCATGTTGTCTTCAGTTACAAAATGTAATGAATTATATAAACACAAAAGCTTTTTTATTCATCAATACACAAGTGAGGATTCTGGGTAATCCTGACCTGTCATGTTGTAGTGCATCCAGTTGAGCATGATCTCTGGGGCACGGTACCATCGGGTGGCAACGTATCCCGTCATCTCATCGTCAGTCAGCCGGGCCAGACCAAAGTCCAAAATCTGTGCACAGATATCAGAATAAGCATTAGTCATAAACTAGACTTATCATATTACCCTGTGTGCCTCAGTGTTTACCCGACTATAAACCCACTGTTGGTCAACAGAGGATAATAATAACAGATTTGACAGTGGAAAAAGCATCAGATGATGAGGATGATGGATGAGATCTTGGTAAACAGAGCACGCTCTCACCTTTAGTTCACAGTCTTCATTTACAGCCAAGTTACTGGGTTTAAGATCCTGTACGATAGAAAAAGATGAGCATATAGATTGAATAAGTGAGAATCACTTTGAATTTGCATGCTTTACTACGCTTTCATGCATTAATAAACATCATCCTTGGAGCTAAATCAGGCCAGGACAGAAAAAAACAACTTTAATTATAAACCATAAAGGCGTTTACACAAGCAGTGGTGCAGATGAAGCCCTAAAACCAAATCTGTTTACCTCAGCAAACCTGCAATAAAACTCACTTTTCGTACTAATGAGAAAAAAAAACTCATATCCGTACAGACAGCTGTACGTTTGAATCAAATCGTTTTAAAATTCTCACTGCCTTTCCATCCTTACATATACATACATATATACACATATACATTATACAGTGGGGAGAACAAGTATTTGATACACCGCCCCAGACCGAGGAAGATTGACCATCATCTTGAACTTCTTCCATTTTCTAATAATTGCGCCAACAGTTGTTGCCTTCTCACCAAGCTGCTTGCCTATTGTCCTGTAGCCCATCCCAGCCTTGTGCAGGTCTACAATTTTATCCCTGATGTCCTTACACAGCTCTCTGGTCTTGGCCATTGTGGAGAGGTTGGAGTCTGTTTGATTGAGTGTGTGGACAGGTGTCTTTTATACAGGTAACGAGTTCAAACAGGTGCAGTTAATACAGGTAATGAGTGGAGAACAGGAGGGCTTCTTAAAGAAAAACTAACAGGTCTGTGAGAGCCGGAATTCTTACTGGTTGGTAGGTGATCAAATACTTATGTCATGCAATAAAATGCAAATTCATTATTTGAAAATCATACAATGTGATTTTCTGGATTTTTGTTTTAGATTCCGTCACTCACAGTTGAAGTGTACCTGTGATAAAAATTACAGACCTCTACATGCTTTGTAAGTAGGAAAACCTGCAAAATTGGCAGTGTATCAAATACTTGTTCTCCCCACTGTACACTCACCTAAAGGATTATTAGGAACACCTGTTCAATTTCTCATTAATGCAATTATCTAATCAACCAATCACATGGCAGTTGCTTCAATGCATTTAGGGGTGTGGTCCTGGTCAAGACAATCTCCTGAACTCCAAACTGAATGTCAGAATGGGAAAGAAAGGTGATTTAAGCAATTTTGAGCGTGGCATGGTTGTTGGTGCCAGACGGGCCGGTCTGAGTATTTCACAATCTGCTCAGTTACTGGGATTTTCACGCACAACCATTTCTAGAGTTTACAAAGAATGGTGTGAAAAGGGAAATACATCCAGTATGCGGCAGTCCTGTGGGCGAAAATGCCTTGTTGATGCTAGAGGTCAGAGAAGAATGGGCCGACTGATTCAAGCTGATAGAAGAGCAACTTTGACTGAAATAACCACTCGTTACAACCGAGGTATGCAGCAAAGCATTTGTGAAGCCACAACACGCACAACCTTGAGGCGGATGGGCTACAACAGCAGAAGACCCCACCGGGTACCACTCATCTCCACTACAAATAGGAAAAAGAGGCTACAATTTGCACGAGCTCACCAAAATTGGACAGATGAAGACTGGAAAAATGTTGCCTGGTCTGATGAGTCTCGATTTCTGTTGAGACATTCAGATGGTAGAGTCAGAATTTGGCGTAAACAGAATGAGAACATGGATCCATCATGCCTTGTTACCACTGTGCAGGCTGGTGGTGGTGGTGTAATGGTGTGGGGGATGTTTTCTTGGCACACTTTAGGCCCCTTAGTGCCAATTGGGCATCGTTTAAATGCCACGGCCTACCTGAGCATTGTTTCTGACCATGTCCATCCCTTTATGACCACCATGTACCCATCCTCTGATGGCTACTTCCAGCAGGATAATGCACCATGTCACAAAGCTCGAATCATTTCAAATTGGTTTCTTGAACATGACAATGAGTTCACTGTACTAAAATGGCCCCCACAGTCACCAGATCTCAACCCAATAGAGCATCTTTGGGATGTGGTGGAACGGGAGCTTCGTGCCCTGGATGTGCATCCCACAAATCTCCATCAACTGCAAGATGCTATCCTATCAATATGGGCCAACATTTCTAAAGAATGCTTTCAGCACCTTGTTGAATCAATGCCACGTAGAATTAAAGGGGGGTCAAACACAGTATTAGTATGGTATTAGTATGGTGTTCCTAATAATCCTTTAGGTGAGTGTATATATATATATCCCGCCCTCAAACCTACGTAGTTCACCTTACATTTCATACAGTTGTTTGGTGACGAACATGAAGCAGAGCAACAACTTACTGTGTGATGGAGCCTACAGAATGCAGTTAGAATGGCCCTAAAATTCAAGATATCAGGGCAAAACTGCCACTGTATGAGTGTTTGTCTCATATTTATATCATGATATAAAAGTCTAAAAGATTATGTGTAATAAATTCTATGTTGAATCAAATTTTTTTTTTTTTCTAAAGCTACTTTTTGTAACATCTATTTGATGCTTTTCTCATTTAACACACATTTTCTTTTGGGGGTAATTTCTCTCCATGCTGTATAAAAGTTCTTTCACAAACTTATATATACAGTCATGTGAAAAAAAAGGACACCTTTGAATTTTTTATCGTTTTACGTATCAGAACATAATAAAAATCATCTGGTCCTTGGCAGGTCTTAAAATTACGTAAATACAACCTCAGATGAACAACAAATGACATAGTACACTGTATCATTATTTAATTAACAAAAATAAAGCCAAAATGTAAAAGCCATTGGTGATAAACTAAGTACACCCTATGATTCAATTGCTTGTAGAGCCACTTTTAGCAGCAATAAGTTGAGAGAATCGTTTTCTGTTTGAGTTTATCAGTCTCTCACATCGTTCTGGAGGAATTCTTCTTTATAACGTTGCTCCAGTTCATTGAGGTTTTATCTGTTTATGCACAGCTCTTGCCACAGCATTTCAGTCAGGATGAGGTCTGGACTTCGACTGGGCCAGTGCAACACCTTGACTCTTTTCTTTTTTTTAGCCGTTCTGTTGTAGATTTGCTGGTGTTCTTGGGATCACTGTCCGGTTGCATGACCCAATTTTGGCCAAGCTTTAGCTGTTGGACAGATGGCCTCACATTTGACTCTAGAATACTTTGGTATACAGAAGAGTTCATGGTCGACTCAATGACTGTGAGGAGCCCAGGTCCTGTGGCTACAAAACAAGCCAAAATCATCAACCCTCCACCAGCATGCTTGACAGCTGGTATGAGGTGTTTATGCTGATGTGTGTATGTCCTGTTTAGTTTTCACCTTGACGCTGTGCATTATGGCCAAACATCTCCACTTTGGTCTCGTCTGTCAAGGACATTGTTCCAGAAGCCTTGAGGTTTGTTCAGATGCAACTTTCCAAACCTAAGCCGTGCTGCCATGTTCTTTTTAGAGAGAAGAAGCTTTCTCCTGACAACCCTTCCAAACATGCCATACTCGTCCCGTCTTTTTCTAATGGTAGTGTCATGAACTTTTGACATGTTAACTGAGGCCTGTAGAGTCTGAGGTGTAGCTCTTGGGTGTTTTGTGATTTCTCTGAGCATTTCACGGTCTGACCTTGAGGTGAATTTGCTGGGGCGTCCACTCATGGGAAGATTGACAACTGTCATAAATGTTTTCCACTTGTGAATAATCTTCCTCACTGTAGAATAATGGACTTCAAATTGTTTGGAAATGGCCTTGTAACCCTTCTCAGATCGATGGCAGCAACATTTGCTTCTCTAAGATCATTGCTGATGTCTTTCCTCCTTGGCATTGTGTTAACACACACCTGAATGCTCCAGACCAGCAAACTGCCAGAACTTCTGCTTTTATAGAGGTGATCACACTTGCTGATGATCAATTAATCAAAGACGTTTCATTAGCAGCGCCTGACCGCTACTAACCCTCTTAATTCCTGTTAACAGTAAGGGTGTACTTAGTTTGTCACCCATGGCTTTTCCATTTTGGCCTAGTTTTTGTTGAATACATAATGACACGGTGTAATATTTCATGTGTTGTTGTTCCTCTGAGGTTGTACCTAATTTTAAGACCTGCCAAGGCCCAGATGATTTTACATAAAACCATAGAATTCAATAGGGTTTCCTTTCTTTTTCACATGACTGTATATATTATGTTATATATACATACACCCCCCATAAATAAATGGAGTTATGGACAGAAAGTGTGGTCTACTCACTCTGTGGATGATGTCTGCTGAGTGAATGTACTGTGGGGAGAAAAGACAGATGAACTCACTTTAACCAAATACAGAGATCAATGAGAAGCAATTGCAAAACGTCTGAGTTAAGCACACTTTATACCAACACATTATACAACAGAACAGTCCTTCATATACTATAAGTATTATAAACCTTACACAATTATCTTATAAAATAACTGTAGAGAGAGTGAATTATAGCAATTGTCCAGAAGGATGTTAAACAACAGATTTCAATTTATAGACACAATGTACTGGAAGTAGAAACAGGTTTTCTTCCGTGTTATGACATCTGAGTGAAACGGATTATTGAAAAAGTAAACAAACAAACAAAAAAAAAAACATAGGGCAGGGACTTCTGTTCTGTCCATCGGCTGTTGATTGGATGGACACACACAGGTCTGGATGTGAGTTTGCAGTCAATTGTAAGAAAGGGATTTAATAAGACAAAAAGATTGGAGAAGTCCAGCAAACGTCACCAGAGGGAAGTCTGTCATTTCTCCAAAAGATTGAGTTATGACATTTTGAAAGAAATATAAAAAAAGAAATGCATACATAGATGAATTGTTCACAATAAGACCAATAAGCTGCATTTAAAAAAAAGATGGGGTGAATTTCCATTTCATGCTAGCTTTAATATTGATGAACTCTATTTGTGGTGTTAGTACTTTTCTGTTGATTACCAGATTAAAAGTAAAAATGACCAGCTTTCAGCTTTTGTAAGTGCATTACAGTAAACACCTTTTCTGTTCTTTTAGATAAACTGAGGGATTAGTTAAAATCATATGAGGAGGAAACTCTAATATTACAATATGAGTGATATATGCAGTACAGGTACTTTTGCTGAAAACTGAACACCTAAATGTTTTATTTATTACATAACCAAGTAATAATGTCTACATTTCAATAATCTAGCGACTTTTTATTATATATAAAAAAAAATTAAAAAAAAAAAAAAAAAAAAAAAAACATACTTTTGTACTCTTAACAATGAAAAGGTAAGTCTTGCATAAGTATAAAAAGGTTTCAAACTATTTAACACTAATTCAAAAAAAGCAAGATTTAGAACAGTAATAGATTATAAAACTAGATATATAGACAAATGTGCTTGCAATTCATGTGAACTGTATACACTGTATATTATGTGTGAATATACAGTCAAACCAACATTTATTCAGACACCTTCAACATTTTCTCACATTATCACAGTTTATTCGCTATAGTTTAGAAAATGGTAATAAAATATGACAAGAACAGTGTCAGAACAAATTCATCTTGATAATGTCAGATAGCTTTGATAGAAAGTATGTAATAGATTACAATCAACCAATCAGCTGTCAGCTGTTAAATTTAAGTACACAATTAGATAATACCAATTTAGGTCAACCAATGACCAAGCAATGCTTCGTTTTGTTCAGTCTGTGGTGTAAAAGGTCGCATTAGCAATTAAAGAAAATACACTTAAGCAAAACATGGTCAGGTCAAAGTGTCTGAATAATTTTGGTCCCTAATTTTTATATATATATATATATATATGGTGTATATATGGTCTGAATAATTTCTGGTTTGACTGTATAAGAATATTATGTGTGAAGTTGCAATGCTTAGTAACTGTAAACACGACAAATCAAAACAACATCAGTCCCATTATAGGCTAGTCAATAAAGCTGTCTACACTGTGTCTGTCTGCCACACTACTGAGATTTTATATATATATATACACACCATGGATATACCACAGTATAAACAGTACAGCAGAGTACTGTCGGTCCTACTCAACCGTTTGCCACGGGTGTTGTCAATAACCCAGAATGTTCCTTTAAGCTCCCATTACAACCGTGGGCAGGGCCTAACCTTCAATCCTCGTAGAATCTGATAAATGAGGAACTGGACGTGATCGTCTGTCAGCTTCTGGCACTTGACAATATTGTTGAGGTCAGCTCCCATCAGGTGAGTCACCAGATACCTGTTAAACAAAGTCATCATGACACAGCAACTTCACAGAGCATGACACTAAAGACTAAGGAGTATTAGGGCTGCACAATAATAGTTTTTCTGTGATACAAATTACTATATGTAAAAGTGGAATTTTTACAAGATGACATGGGGTGATTTTTGGGGCTAGTGCATCTGAATTAAAAATTAAATATTTATATATTAAAAAAAAAAGAAAAAGAAAGAAATATTTTTATTTTGACTGCAAAATCCTTGTAGGACTGAACGATACGGGGAAAAACTGTGTGTATATACTTGGGTTTGCTTTTTCCAAGAACCAACTCAAACCTCTTTCAGTAACCATTCAGTGAAAATAGTTTCCAAATTCCAACTGAGCTGAGATTTCGTAGGCCACATTCCTACTGCTTTTGACCAATTCGTTTGATAATCGTAGTAAGCCATATCACAATATCAATTTTATTTTGATAAATCATGCAGCCCTGGTTCAAATAAACTTCAGCTTTGTGAAGTGCACTAGAGCTGAAACTAGATTCTGGATAAATTGAGAATCACAATTATTTTGTTTCAAATAGAGATCACGATACTCTCACGATTCTGAACAGACAACTAAACAAAATAACATGCAATTTACTAGAGGTTCTTTGCTAAAATGTTAATTGCTGCAGCCTATTTAAAATTATTTTTAAAAGGTTGGTTCAATGACTCACTCAAAAATACATCATTTGTTTCAATACTGGGTGAATCAGCACTTCTGAATGAATCTCTTGAATGACTGATTCAATGACAAACGCATTTTTTAAGTCACTTGCCGCCACCTGGTGATGTAACGACGTAATCGATACAATCGTTATTTAAAGCACCAAGTTACTATCAAAAGGTGATTTTTCCCTATTTTGATCATTACTGTAGACATCAGTGTTTATATCTGAACTATAAACTTTGTAACATGGAAATAACAATACTGTGTGCTGGGGGGGGGGGGCTTTTTTTTATAAAGCCTAAAGAAACAGAACAGTGAAGGAAATTCGAGGTAACTAAGTGGGAAATAATATGCCTAATATGTCGAAAACAAAACATTTCTTGTCTCTTCATGCTCAGTTAGGAATTCCATGAACCACACAAATGCATATTTTCAATTCAAAACTGTCATATTTGAGAAAAAAAGTCAAGAAGTTTCCATCACTGGATGTTACTGTTGGTCGTTTAACATTTATATTGCAAAACCTTCTTATCTCACTGCCTTTCAACGTTAAACTGACGCTTCGCGCTCATAGACTAAAAGAAAAAACGGATGACGCCCCTTCATGATCTTCCATTGTAGAAAAGTGAAGCCGCCAATGTCCGAATATGCCGCTGACATCTTGCGCTGATTTGGGACCTGGTCTGCTCAGTAGAGAGCAGGAAGTAGAGCCGTGATATCAAAACCCCTCCCACACTCCCGCAGTATCTGTTAGCAGCAGAACAACTCATTATGTTGGTGTGAAATAAACAGTTATGGAAATGTAAAAATTAAAGCTAAAGCTCCAATCTCATCCCGAAAATCCCGAAAAAAGTCAGTTGGTGCCTCAGTGACAACTTCAATCATGACATCACACCCTCGTTTTTATAGCATCAAATAACTAACTAAAACCACATTTTAGAAATATTTGTTCTAAAAATCTATTTTAAAAAAAAAGAACACTTTAACTTACGTCAACGTGATAAAAACTACCTAAAATGACAGAAACCATCTTTGGAAAAAAATCATTTGAAGTGTAATTTGATTGTTTAGTTTGTCTCACGTCCCATTAGAATACATGGCGCGGGCGGGGTTTATGAGCGATACTGGGACCAACCACCTGGGGTCGATCGAGACGCTTTGGCTTCACTTTTTAGGACGTGCGCGGCACGCTTGTTCGCGCTGGAATGAACGCTCTGCTTCTGTGAACATAACCCCCGCTTGCTTTGATTTGATTGGCCATCTCAATCATTTTGACATTGACGAGCGCTGTTAGACCGCTGAGGCAGACCAGACTAAAAACGCAAATTTTAAACCTTTTTGTCATCCTAACAGACACAGAGCACTGCGTAACAGAGTGCATTAGAGCAGTGCAAGAATTTCAAATATTGGGGGGGACAATTTGGCCATTTCTAATTATTGGAGGGGGCTTGTCCCCCTCAATGTCTATGGTGGTTACAGCCCTGCTGTGTGGTTGAAAAGAAGCTGTTTCATATCTAGACTGCCTAACTGCCTTCTCTGGCTCAGCAAACACAGATTCGAATGTTCCGGTATGATTTTGCCAAAGGTTAAATAGACATGGCCGAATCGTTGTCATTTAGGAATAAGAATGTGTGGGTGTTTGAATTGAGATTGCGATCTTTTAACGATTAATCGTGCAGCTCTGTCTTAAAGACATTGAATTGAATTTCATCTTTGTCCAGTTTTCACACTTAAGCAATCATTATAACCACACAACTGGGAAATAAACATCTTTACATTTGTACAGCATTAATTCAGAACAACCAACCAGCATCTAAACGGGGAAAAGGGGTGGAGATTAGTCATGATCGACATCCAGCACAACCAATCTGCTTGTTCCGACACAGAGGGCAACAGGGGAATGCGTCTGGTGCGGAGCCAGTTGGGCACAGGGTTGCCTGCTGATAGCTCTGCTGAACTGTGAAAGGAATCCAAGAGGCATTCATTTGACCCGGCCATGAGCCCTATTATTAACCTTAACAAGCATGAGCGATTTGCTGCTCTGCACTCTCGTAAGCATGTCGGGTGAAACAACCTGACTGTAGTGAAAATGTCTTCCATTAATGGTGAGCACTTCTGCAGAGATGTGTGCATAGCAGATACTCAAGTATATGGATACGTGCGGTTCAGAAATATCTCTTGCCAAATGTGCTCCTCCCTCTTGCTCCGAGCTCTGCTCTCACACTCATTCTCGATGAGATTTTGGGGACGATGTATTTATAGGAGTATTATAGTATTCTTAGCTCTTGTTTCCATGCATCTTGCAGTGCTTGTGCAAGCGCTCGATGCAGATAAAGAGCACAGTGAGGCCCTTCCTCCAGTGTGTAGAAGTCCCAGCTCCTGTTCCCACTCTCCTTGCAGCCAAACACAACTCACACTGGTGCTCTTGTTCCAGGGAAACTCACAGTGCGCTTCTTCCTCTCTCCCTGCAGTCGTGACCTCAGATGACTCTCACCCGACATAAATGAACTACACTGAGACTGAGCTCAACATTTGGACAGCACATGGGACATGTACAAGAACAGTCCTTAAAGAACCCCTGAGATTAAAATGGGGCTTTTATGTCCATTCGCGTCGATGCATCTATGTTCTAGTGGCTTTGCATCAATAACCTAGATTTTATATTTGAAACCTCTAGAGGGCCTGGCCTGCATTTCATGTAGTTTACGTATCATTTTTTTTTATTTCTGTTTTTCCACCCAACATTGATAAAATAAAATACCTGCTGTAAAATAAAATAAAAAAAAGTTACATTTTTAGGCTGGTCTGCCTCAGCGGTCCAACAGCGCTTGTCAATGTCAAAATGATCGAGATGGCCAATCAAATCAAAGAAGGCGTGTCTTACTGTCTGTCACAACGCAATGAGAGCTTGTGGAAAGATGGAAGTACTGTATTAGACGACTGTTTTACAATAGAAATGTTCAGCGACCGACAGTAATAGACTAATCTAGTGATGCAAACTACTAAACTTTTGATGAAATTTTGCCGTTTTGAATTCAAAATATGCGATCATGATTCATGTAAATCATAAATAATTGTGACAGGAAACATTTGAGTTTTGACAATACGAATAAGAGTCAATGTGTGCGCATTTTAAAATAAATTATTATTTTTCAAATAGTTTAAATTGATTTCTTCATAACAACCTACAATTAGACCTAGAACTTATTTTATTTTTATTTATTTACGTATTCCGTAAATTGCTTTTAACCATTTAATATTTAATTGCTTTATTATTATTATTATTATTATTATTATGCAGTAGATCTTACAATTCTTATGAGCGTCAGTCAGTGAGCACGGCATCACACGTCAAGATTGTATGGAGCTTTACTCAGTCTATTTTAAATTCTAATTGCGGCAAACCACTTTTTTTATTTGTCGATCAGATGCGCAGCCCCCCACCACACACCATACGCACACACACACAGACACACACACACAATTGCAGAGGGCCTAGCACGTCATCTAATTGCAATTATTATAGTGAACATTAAATTTCAGTCACATATCCCATAATAAGGAAATGTAACAATAATATAGAAATGCAGTAGTGAGTTATGTAGAGATTTGCATGAAAATATAAATAAATCTTTAACATGCCTTGGGAACACAGTGTTTCGGTATAATGGGATATATTTTTTTAGTCAGACCACCTTAAAATGATGCGTGACTGAATAATTTAGGACAGAAATGTGTTAATGATACACAAGATTATAATATTCGCAACACAAAGAACATATTAAAATAATAATAAATTATCATATAATATTCAGGTTACTCAAGTACTAGTAAGGTGAACTAAAGTAAATCAAATGAAAAATATTTCAAAAATGTATTTACAATAATAATAATTACTTGTATAATCCATAATCATTATTTTTAATAATATCTAATGATAATTATTCATTATATTCTATCCCAAGATTATACATGTGTACAAAGGCATATGTGTGCATTAAGCAAAGCAAGTGACACATAATAATTATTAGTATGACAATTAATTAGCCAAAAATTCATAATTGCGACAGCTCATATGAATCTCTCGCCAAGGCAATCAATTTCTATCTATAATTCCCTGGATAAACGATTATTTTTTTGTATGTGCTGATTATTTTAAGAGGCAGCTATATGAGGCAATAACAGTTTGCAGGTTATTGCCTGTGTGCCACGAGGAAATTATGCTGAGCGGATGAAGACGTGTTGCCATGGTAACTACGGATATTCCCAACACGTGCACAGCTACGATGTTCTTTATCCCTCCTGGAGCAGAACTCGACGGGAAGTAACCGGTGCTGCTTTCTGATTATCGCTTTGACAACTGGATGCAAGGTGCTTGAACGCTTCCGGATTTAACAGGCCCTTTGACACACAATGGGCACACTGCATCATCAGGGCTACATCTAATTAAGCTTTTATTGAGCAATGCAGGGTTGTGCAGTGGAGACACCTACACGTCGAATAATTAGATAGGACTGAACACAACTACGCCTGAGTAATTACTGCAGTGTGCCACTTTGTACTCTACATTATTCTTTTTCTCACTATGGCTCAGAATCCACAGACCTGCAATCTATAATGCCACAAAGAACATGCCCTATCAACTTTTCCTGGAACAAGCACAGACGAGAGGGAAAGAGTAAATAAACTGAGCGTTCTGGATGCAGAGATGAAATCAAATAAGTTGACAACTATATTCTGAAGAGCCTGTGATGAACTGTAAAACTGTTTTGCATGTTTCAGAAGTGGCGTGATGGCAAGTGCAAGGTGGCCCGAAATGTGCCTGATAGGACGAAAAAGGTTCATATTAACGCCTCATCAGGTACATGTGAGGTCACCGTTCAGAAATGAACCAAATACTCACACGTCATTGAATGCTTCTAGAGTGGTAGCGGGCGAGAAAACATCTAGAAGACCAATTACCTGCAACAAGGACAAAAGTCATAGATAATTAGTCTGAATTATGAAACATTAGAAGATTAAGGTCAAATCATATAAAGACTGTGGACATAAAGACTGCTTTAATCATTTAAAGAAGTGTTTTTGCTCTATTCCATGAGTGTACACTTCAACTGATTACACATACTGAACAAACTGCATTGTAAACACATTATACAAGAAAATAAGCTGCACTTCTTCATGTCATGACTGAAGTTGTTTTCTTGCTCTTGGTAAGCATGCGGCCCATTGCGGTTCTCCTCAAAGGAAACAGCACACAGAGTGAGAGGTGTTGCTTCCACTTGTGAGCATCCTCTGTGAAACTCTCATTTATATTTTGTGTGGGCATCACCTTTATCTCTTTATCTCTCTCTCTCTCTCTCTCTCTCTCTCTCTCTGCAGGAGGAGGAGAATGTGCATTTATCATACTGGTTAAACTGTTGATGCACTTCTGCCCATGGTAACGTTCGTGTAACTTGGCCATCGTTGCCTGTCAGTGTTTTAGGCAAAGTGACGACCATTAATTACACAATTGTTCAAAAAGGGAGATAAAATGCTTTATTAAAAAAAATGTATTTATTTGATCAAAAATACAGTAATATTTAAAAAAAAATAATAATATTACAATTTAAAATACATGTTTTCTATTTAAATATATTTTAAAATGTAATTTATTCCTGTGATGCAAAGCTGAATTTTCAGCATCATAACTCCAGTCATCACAGAATTCATTCTTTCAATTGAGATCTGGGGAATTTGGAGGCCAAGTCAACACCTCAAACCATTCCTGAACCATTTTTGCTTTGTGGCAGGGTGCATTATCCTGCTTAAAGAGGCCACAGCCACCAGGGAATACCGTTTCCATGAAAGGGTGTACATGGTCTGCACCAATGCTTAGGTAGGTGGTACGTGTCAAAGTAACATCCACATGGATGGCAGGACACAAGGTTTCCCAGCAGAACATTGCCCAAAGCATCACACTGCCTCCGCCGGCTTGCCTTCTTCCCATAGTGCATCCTGGTGCCATGTGTTCCCCAGGTAAGCGACGCACACGCACCCGGCCATCCACAAGATGTAAAAGAAAACATGATTCATCAGACCAGGCCACCTTCTTTCATTTCTCTGTGGTCCAGTTCTGATGCTCACGTGCCCACTGTTGGCGCTTTCGGCGGTGGACAGGGGTCAGCATGGGCACCCTGACTGGTCTGCGGCTATGCAGCCCCATAGGCAACAAACTGAGATGCACTGTGTATTCTGACACCTTTCTATCAGAACCAGCATTCACTTCTTGAGCAATTTGAGCTACAGTAGCTCGTCTGTTTGATCGGACCACACGGGCCAGCCTTCGCTCCCCATGTGCATCAATGAGCCTTGGCCGCCCATGACCCTGTCGCTGGTTCACCACTGTTCCTTCCTCGGACCACTTCTGATAGATACTGACCACTGCAGACCGGGAACACCCCACAAGAGCTGCAGTTTTGGAGATGCTCTGACCCAGTCGTCTAGCCATCACAATTTGGCCCTTATCACACTCGCTAAAAACCTTACACTTGCCCATTTTTCCTGCTTCTAACACATCAACTTTGAGGACAAAATGTTCACTTGCTGCCTAATATATCCCACCCACAACAGGTGCTGTGATGAAGAGATAATCAGTGTTATTCACTTCACATGTCAGTGGTCATAATGTTATGCATGATCGGTGTACGTTTACAGTTCATTTTGATCATATTTTGTTGCACTCCAGGCTAAGAACCAAAACTCGTAGATTGCATGCCATGTGCCAGTTCTTGCCACTGGTCACAATATAAAAACGGTGATTGATGTTTGAAGAGCTGATCTGTTCACGGATTTGAGGGTTATTAAACAATAACATCTGTGAGACAGACATACAAACAACGCCAGGGCACACAAATCTGCATGCGTGCAGGAAAATGGAGAGCGAGAGAGAAATAGAGAGCGAGTAGGTGGCTGTGATCCAGCATAGAGTTTCACCCACGCTCAAACAGAGGCAGCACAGATTCGTGGACTCAGGCCAGAAGGCAAAAAAAATTAAGGGCGTTTTTTTCTATGCAAAAACATGGTGAGTGCCTTGACAACAGCAGGCAAATAAGCACATCGCATAGGAACTACTGCATGCCTGCTGAAAAACAGCAGCTCTTAAACATGCTTTTGACCTTTGGCCTAAGCATTTTGAACAAAGATTTAGAAAGATCTGTCGCAAAACTGTTTTAAAGAACAAATATGAATTCAAAACAAAACAAAATAAGAAACGTGGAACACAACATTATGCGTTTATGATCTTGCAGAGAACGCAGCACATGATACATTAATAGTGCATAATCTCTCCCAACTCCCTCATTAGCTCACAGACAACAATCAATAGAGTTTCATAACGCACAGATGAATCCCCCACTGGGATCTGTGCTGGCAGAGGATGTGAGGTTGCTTTAATAGTCATGAAAGTGGAGGCAGAGAAAAGCACAGATTATGAGGAAAAGAAAAGAGCCACATACGGGTTCTGTGAGAACTTCAGAAATACAGCAAGCACAACCCTGTCAAAAGAGGATTTATACTGTATGACGGTGAAAAAAGAGCTGCAGAAGTGCAGGTTAAACATCTTTCTTACATTCTCGTGTTTCATGTGTTTCAGCAGCCGCAGTTCTCTGTATGTGCGCTTGGCATGGATGATGGACTGGAAGGGCCGGGACAGCTTCTTGACTGCGATCCTCAGGCCTGACTTTGCGTCTAACGCGGAGCTGTGGAAAAAAAGAACATGTTATGGATTCGATCAACAACGCAGACCACAAGATTACAGGAGACTCCTAGTTTCACAAGCAATGATATTGTAGGAAAGAAACGCATTCCTAAAAAGCTAGGATCAAAATCATAATCAAAATCAAGATAATTTGAAATGGAATAAATTGTTTTAAAAGCATGAAATGCTCCATTACCATAGTAAAAGTGGTATGTTTCATACAGCAAGAGTAAGAACAAAAATTATCATATGCAAACTAGATTTGTGTAAACCTCCCTTTTCGTGTAAACCACTTTTCACAGCCATCTAGATTTAATAACACTCAGAATGTGCTTTGTTTGGAAAACCTTAAATATCAGCATCCTTCTCCTCTCCGCTCCTGCAGTGACAGAAAAAGATGGTGGAAAGACTGATCCTTGCTATTAGCAATTTTCCAATTTTATATGATATGCCTCTGCACGTACATGGACATATTTAAGAAAAATGATGCATGGAAAGGTGTATCTGAGATTGTGGGGATTCCACGTAGGTTTAAATCATCAAATAGGCCGTAAAATTAACTATTAAATAATTTATGTTGAAAATGTGTTACATGTACTACAGCAAATTAAACTGTATACATGATCAGATGTAGTGAATAAATGTACAGTATTAGTAATATTATTAATATTATAATATATATTATAATAGGGGTGTAACGATACCCTCATGTCTCAATACATATCATAATACTGAACTCACGATACGATATTATTGCGATACTCAAAGACATATGGTAAAAGGTTAACAAAAAATGTACTGTTGATTAAAATGCTAAATTTGGTATTACACTGGGGGTGGAAATTAATAGGCTTGGACCTGGAGCTGGTAACCCAATGCACAGAATAAAAATATTCATGGTAATGAAGCTGAAAATACAGAATTTTTTTTTTAGATGAATATTCTTGCACTCTGTCACTGACTAGATATATTTAAAATAATGTTGGCCACTTTTTACTGGTAACATAAGACATTTGGCAATATCAGGACCCACAAATAGTCCCCCATTGCATTATTATACATTATATTCAACATTATATATTGTAATGTAATGTAGTACTGACACTACAACTTCATTTTGGGTGAACTATGCACAATACAGATTTTTGCATTTTTGTATTGCGATATATTGTGACACCCCCTATATATATATATATATATATATATATATATATATATATATAGTGCCATTGTCTGTCACACTGCCGTTCTATAGGCTATTCATAGTTCATCCTTTTCGATAAAGAGAAAAACGTATACATTGTCATTTGCAGTGTCGTGTTTTAAATAAAATGAAATGTGTAGTAATGTCTTACTGATGACAAAACAGAACATGTTGCTCATTGAATCTTTTATTCATGATTACAGCAAACGGCTAGATCAAAACAACAAAAAGCAGTGTTTTTTACGTGCTTTCTTCTGTATCTGAAGATCCAACGCATTAACCCCATAAATGCCGAAGCTAAGGAAAGAACAGTGTATCACAACTGTTCAGTTTGACTGCGGCGCTACAGTATCAATACTCAGTGCATATCAAACGATCTGTATCAGACAAAGCAATAGTGACACATGGTAAAAACACTGTTACTCTGTTGCGACATTACTGTCGGCTCAAATGTAGTCGACACCATCTTTTTTCTCTAAAAACCCAGCGTTGAGCGGTCTTGTTTAAAAAAAACCCAATCCGCAGTAAAATGAAGCGAACAAACGAATAGTGTACTGACGCGATCTGACTGGAACTTCATTAAAATAAAGGGTAACACTCTTTGAACATTCTGTTGATTATAAGTAACTGCAACTACATGTCATCTAACTCTCAGAGTATTAGTAGACTTAATATCTGCTAACACTTTACTGTGATGCTACCCAACAGACATTCTGCTGACTATAAGTAACTTTGCAACTACATGTCAACTTATTCTACTAACCCTACCAGTCTACTAATACTCCACTAACACTAATGAGAGTTAGTAGACATGTACGTGCAAAGTTACTTACAATCAACAGAATGTTCTGTTGATTCCTCAGAGCCATCTCTATGGTTTTGCTGCTAGAGTAATCATGTGTTTGCATCTGTCTCGTATTTACTACTACATGACATGCACGAATCGGTGGGCGGGGCTAAAGAGGCGATGATGTTGAAGTAGGCGTTGATCTTCTGCAGAGGTGATCTTTTGTTGCACTATGATGTAATAATGTGACAAAATTTGTAACAAGTCGTTTTCTGAGTTTGGTTTCGATAAAAGCTGTTTTTGGACTAATGAGAAAGTTTTGAGTTCTGAAACTTACAAGATATTTTTATAGCACAAAAACATCTTATATTAGGGGTGGAACGGTTCTCGGTAAAAAAAAAAAAATAAAAAAAATAAAAAAAATAAAAATATATATATATCGAACCGTACGGTTCTCCACCCTCGGTTCAGCACGCACTTGCACTTGCACCGGCGGTTCATCTCAAATCTGACAACGCATCTATAATATGGTTTGTTGAAAATAACAACGTGTAAAAGTTAGGTTAATGTATGTTTCTGCCGATGGATACAAATTCTGTCTTCCCAATACATTACAACAGCGATGATCAAAAAGCGTGGACAAAACAGTCACTCTTGTATGGAAGTGCGTATGCTCGATCATGACCCAGTCATTTACGCCGTCATCACCCGGGTGTTGATGGCGCTCGAGCGCAGGTGAGACCTGAACACCACACGTTGTGTTTAAACTCATTTAAGCCTTGCCAATTTAAACATTCAAGAGCAAGACGCGAAAGAGAACTCACGCACGCTGAGAGAAGATTTGTGCGTGTGTGTGCGCACTCGTCTGAAGCGCGCACACGGCGTGTCGCAGATAGCGCGCAAATATTGAGTTCTCTTTCAAGTCTTGCGCTTGAACGGACAAATTCACACAAAAAATATGTCAACATGCCCGTCTTGGTGAGTAATCCTAGCAAACATAGTAGGTTATGTCTTAAGTACTTAAACAGTCGAGAAAGACGTGTTCATGTGTAACAATATGAAATGAATACATGCATTATGTCCTAAAGAGAAAGTATTTTCAACATAGTAGTGTTTTTAATGTTAATCAAACAACAAATGACACAGAAATCACCCACTGCTCTTGACTGAATAACTTTTGTAACTTCAATAATGATTAATCTTTATTTAATTTATACAGTGAATATTATAATATGCAATGTTATTTTATATTTGATTACTTTATTCAATTTCTGTACCTGAAAAGCAGTTTATTTTATATGCATCTTTGCTCTATTGTATGTATTTGTGCTATTGCTTGTAGTTTGATTATTTGTTCTTATTTTGTTTATTTTTATTTGACAAATGTCCTAATTACCCTGAACATAGCACATACCGAACCGTACCGAAACCCTAAAACCGTGATAAAAACCGAGCCGTGAGTAATTTGAACCGTTCCACCCCTAATTTGATTTCTCGATTCATGACCCGAACGTAAGTGAACAAAAACAGCTGAGAAAGAAAGCGCATGTGTATCAGTATATTAGATCAGTGTATTCGGTCTTAAAGTGACAGCAGTATAATATTCCTGCTGTCGTCTGTCATTAATATTAATACAACAAAAGACAAAGAGAAAATCACTCACTGCTCCTGACTGAATCACTTTTGTAACTTTAATAAGAATATATTTTGTATTTCATTCACACACGGAAGACTATGCAGCATTTTTTGTATTTAAAGGTTCAGTGTGTAAATTTTAGCGGCATCTAGTGGTGAGGCTGTGAATTGCAACCGCCCACCGCTCACCCCTCCCTTTCGAAGCACATAGAGAAGCCACGGTGGCCAACACAGGACAAAAATGTCGTGGTCTGAGACAGCAGAGAGTAGCTAGCTCTCTGTAGAGCAGTTTGTCCGTTTAGGGCTACTGTAGAAACATGACGGTGCAAAATGGCAACTTCACCATAAGGGGACCCGCGGTGTGTGTAGATAGAAATGTCTCATTCTAAGGTAATAAAAACATAACGGTTCATTATGTAAGGTCTTTATACACCACTGAAAACATGTATATTATATTGCAGTTCTGTCAATAAATACTATACATTGCATCTTTAATTACTTATACAATTTATGTAGTGTTTCTTATTTAGTGCTTTAAGTGTTCAGGTAGGTCTTTGTTCTATTGTAGTTTTGTCCTATTGCTTGTAATTAGTTTCTTTGTTCTTATTTTTTTATCACTGACTGTTTACTCATCTTCAGTAAGCTAGAGAGGTTTTTTTTCTTAGGCTAGTAGTTTTGCGTGATACTGAAATTGGTGATGAGAATTATGAAATTTCAATGGTATCAAAAATGTTGATATACAAAACTTATTTAAAGTAAAAATAACTATGTATATTGGCAATACATATCGTTATCATGAAATAAAACTACTCGTATTGTGATATACGATTTTGGTATTATCTATGTTTAATGTTATTAGATTTTTTTTTTTTAATAATTCTGAAAGGTCATTGAAAAAAAATAATAATTAAAAAAAATCTTCCCAACTAGAGCCCCCGCAGTGAATCTCACCCATTCCATCTGGCTCTCTAAGATTATTGGCATTTGCCATCAAAAAAATATTGGTCAACCACTAGCTAAAAATCGGCTGAATGCAGGCCATATGCCAGCTGTAATTTTCAGGTTTCTACAAATCTGAATACTGGCGTAATCTGGTAATAGTTATGCATTTACATGACATGCATAATGAGAATGTGCCCATGTATATGAATATCAGAATATTCATGTACATGTATTACAAAAGATCTGCTCAATTCACAGAGCATGGGTAAGAAACTGGTCATCATACCAAACAGCCTCCGGCCCCAATTCCGTTTTCCAAGTAAGCTTTGGAACAATGGAAGTGCAGTAACCATGGCGGCCCAGGCTGCTGCGGTCAGGAGCTTTCCAGGAAGTGTAAGTAGGCCAGTCTCACAGATGGAAGGAGCCTAAGTTTCTTGCACTATTAGCATTCTCCAAAGAACACACCTCGCCAAAGCGTCTGCCCGCCCAGACAAATAATAACACACTGTCACAGACAAACCCACAAGACACCATAATGGAAAGAATAGCCATTTACAGAACAACAAACATGCACTCTAAAATTAATCAGCTAGGATTACAGTGTATGCATGTAGTTCAAAAGTTCGGAAAAATTAATATTTTTACTGTTTTCAAAGAAGCCTCTTATGCTCACAAAGGCTGCATTGATCTGATTAAAAACACAAAATAAAAACAGTAATATTGTGAAATATTAATAAGCTTTCAATTTGAATATATTTTAAAACGTAATTTATTTCCTTGCTGCGATTCTAATGTGAAATATGAAACTAATATGAAACTGGGGTAAAACTTTTGTATGCATAATATATATACAAAATACACACCAGGTTTATTGTGGTTAACTAAAAACTAAACATTTCTGTAATTGAAATAAAGCTGAAATAAAATATTAGTTGAAAAAATTAAAAAGTATACCTTGGCAATAAACTGAAATATGTTTAGGTTGAAGCACTACAATTATTAACTGGGGGAAATAATTAAACTGAAATAAAAATAAATTAAACCTAATTAAATTATTATTATTTTTTTTTTAAGTAATAAAATGACAAGCACATAAATGAATAAAAATATTAAAAAATAAATAAATAAATAACAGCTAATATGAAAAAAATCAGAAAAAAAATAAAGAAAAACTAAACATTAATACACAAATATATACAGGCTAAACATTTTTTTAATGTTTGTTCACTAAGTTATTTGATCAAAAATACATTAAAACATATTGTAAACTATCATAATTTAAATGTATTTATTTAGCCTTTACGGATCGTACCATCAGATCACACCCTTGGAAAAATGTGTGGCCACACAGGAACACATTTTGTGATGCAAAAGTATTGATAGGACTTCACACTCAGACATACAGTTTTGACAGACACACAATGCCAACGGTGAGGTCTAAATCCGTACAGCTTTAATGTTGAGTCTTGTAATAATGTTTCTCTTCTCTTACATAACGACCTGAGCGTGACTCAAACTAGCTGGACGGGAGAACTAGGCATAGCCGAACCCTCTCCACTGCAGGCGCTAATGGGTGTGGTGTTTATGGGAGATATCTACTTACAAGCATTGTGAACAGACATTACAGTTAGCGAGTACAGTTAGCGAGTGATATGCAACGGCTGTGGTGTTCTGCTGAAACAGAAGACAGCACACCGGTACAGGATTGGTGTTCTACATGCATGCTGGGTCTAACCCAAAAGAAAGATCTAGTAGAGAGAGTCGAGTCAATGACTCAGTGATGATTGTGAAACATGGGAAACCACCACAGAGCACAGGAAAAGTCCCATTTCTCTATCAAACCAGGACACGCTGATGTAGCTCGTACTGGACACAGAGATCAGTATTTAGAGAGGATTATGAAGCCTCAGGTTTTCAAACCATGAACAGCCTATGAACATTCAGACCATTTTAATGTCATTTTAATTTTAAATTTACCATGAAATCAAAACTCAAAATTTGTATTTTTTAAATGGAATAGTGCAGTGTTGTTTTTAAATGATTTATCCGTGCACATCATTATTTAAATTTCACGTTTTTTCACGGCTTTTCTCCCTTTTGCAGCGACACCTCTTCTCTGATGACGTGTTGCGTTTCACTCCAATATACGTCACAATAAAGAAAAGATTATTGCATTTTCTGTCTTTAAATCGAACTCAGTTTAACACATCGATTCAAACATCAATCATCAAAAACAACTGTTATTTGTATACATGGGCGTCAGAACCATTGTACCATCACACTTTTTAAGACCAATGATATTGGACCCACTCAATTTCACCGTTTATAATTCTGTCCACCTACCCCTAACCAATAAACACTTTATTATTAAACACACATTAGACGCTTTATTTCCACTTTTCGAATATTTTCTTCATTTTTATTGAAAATAAATACCTTTCCGATCTGATACAGTATGTGATGGGAAAAGGGAGTAGAGCGAGTTTGGCAAAAGGCGGATTTGAACCTCGGGTCAATTTGTGTCAAAAGTTTCTGTGCTTACCCCTACACTACTGCCGCTGTATATAATTTGGTGTCTTCTGTCATTTTGTCTGGCCCCAACCAGATGTTTAGTAAACTATGTGGACTATTTGCACTTAATGTAAATTGCATCTACTCCAGTAAAAACTTCAGGGGGGATCCACCCACATTTTTTTTGCTTCCGCCGCCCATGTTTGTATATAACTGTTATATAAAACCGTTGTTCCATTATTACCCCTAAAGGCCAAAGTATACTTCACTTTTTACTCATATGCGAGAGTCGGCGTACAGTGCGTGTGACGCGAATTTCGTCATCAGAAGAGTACACGCGTACTGAACACGCACCGCCGGATTTTTGTAACCACAAGTACATTGTACGCGCATTTAAATTTTTTTTTTTTTTTTTTTACAGTATTTACATGGGTTGTAGCTTGTGGCGAGAGCTCAAAACTGCGGATGCGTCAAACGCCTGTGTACGTGTACGAGTCAAAAGTAGTATACTTTGCAAGACTTTGCGTTTGAAAGAAAACCAAGTATATTTTTGGCTTTGGCAGATTTTGACTCGTATAGACCTTATGTAGCTCCTCCCCTTTTCAGCGCTGCGCTCGTTGTGTTCCGTCTTCCGGTTTGTGTTTCCACAGCATGAAGGTAAGATCTTATTAATTGATGAATGAACTGCTCGCTTTAAAATCTTCCCGGTCTACTGACATTTATTATAACATCCTCTTCAAACATTACATGCTCATGATAACTTTAGTTAACTCTACAATAAGTAAATCCACTTCACCAGCTAATTACTCTTCTAATTTACACACTGCAGCTAGATTTGGTTTTCAGTTCACCTTTTAGTGCTTAATCCTGTTCTGTACACACACAGTTCAGTCATTTACGGGAGTGACAACCTCATTCTACAACCGAATTAACTCCCGAAAAATGCAGGTAGTGACAACCGCTTTTACAACAATTTTACACAACTAAAATTACTAGTTGTTAATGACATATGACGAAAGATATGAGAGATGACAGACGAGAGATACATCTCTGATGAATGTTAAAATACATATATTTTAACAGTGTGTCTATTTACACTAAGTGAAAATAGCCCGCCTTGTTGGCAGAGGCTATTTACACTAACGCATTTTCTTTTGACGATGAAGAAAATATTTGAAAAGTGGAAATAAAGTTTAATAAGTGTTTATTGGTTAGAGGTAGGTGTAGGGAGGGCTTTATTGTCTCAATAAGGCGGCATCCATTTAATAATTTTAATAAATATAATAATTTACACTGTTATTATTGCAAACCATACAGCAACGCTGTACAACAACACTGAGGTGCAAATAGTATCTGCCACTATTTTCACTGCATCTATCTACACTGCTATTTCTACATAGTTTAAATAGAATCTATCGCTATATTCACTTAGTGTAAATAGCATCTATTGCAGCCATATTTTAATGTGCAGTAGAGACGTATCTCTCGTTTGGATGTGCGGCGCAAGAAATCACAGGGAATGCGTCATGAGCCTTGACTCATTCGTGCCTTGATTCGTGAAGAACAAGACCATTAAAAAACTAAATAAGTGGAAATGCTTTATGCTGAAAATAAGACCGAGATATCACGACCCGCACCTACTCACTTCAATAACTCCATAAACTCGATAGCTTTATGAGCCAAGCTTAAACAACAAGCCCAAAAACGCTTATAATAAGTAGGGGTGTGAATCGTCACTGGTCTCACGATTCAATTGACCTATCGGTAAGCTCCTCCTCTCGAACGCAGATGAGCCAATGGCAGTTGAGTATCAGTTGCACGGGGAACGTAACTCGGACATCTTTAGGTTTCAGCACCATAGAGAAACATTGGAAGATCCAAAGCTCTCAACGGTTTGATGGTGTTTTTGCTACAAAAATGGTAAAACAATGTGCCTGAGGTACTGATTCCAGGTATGCTGAGAGGATGGGCAATGGAATTTATTTTATCCCATTTCCTAAACGCAAACAAAACAGAGCAAAATGTCTGCTTTGGATTAATGATAACATCCAGAAGATCAACAAGGATGTATACATTTGTTCTAAGTCGCAGCAACAATGCTTTTAACTCTACTAACGTCACCTAAAGTTATTTAATCACAAACCTTAATAGCTAACTGTTCTCGCGTGTCAAAAACACATAAACGAAGGTCTACATTTCAGTGGCTCTCCATATTAAACTGGTTAAATGTAAATTAATTTAATCTTACTCTGCAGTACATGAACAGTGTTGATCCTGGATGTTGTCATCTGCGATCGTGACGACCGTAACATGAGTCTTCTCCCGCTTGCATTGTGATCTGTAAACCCTCGCTTCCAAATTAATCTTGTTACCCACATTTACTTTAAAATCTTTTATATATCCCTCTATGGCATATTTAAGTCCCACTTGAATGCTCCTCGACGAGAGGTGGTCCTTCTGTGTCCAAAATGTACCAAAAACAGCTGTCATTGTAAGACAGTTGGCAGCTCGGTTTGTTTATCCGAGTTAGCAACAGTAACTAAGGGGGGCGGGGCTCATGTCAACCGTTCGATTCGATATCATGATGCATTGCATCATCAATTTTCAATATTACTGCACATGGCTACATTTTCGTCAATGAATAAAAGCAAAGCAGTCAGAAATATGAACTCCTTTTTATTTCATCTGCTCCAAGAAAGTGCACTTCCTGAATGTAGCAAACATCAAACACAACTTAAGACTGAACACAGCAGATGACAGGACCATAGAACTAACACACTCTCACGCTGTAAATGTTAAAATAGTGGATGTCTTTTTTATTACTCACTTTTGTGTTTTGCCTCCCATTTGATGCTGCGTGTGACAAGCGTGTATGCGACGAATGACGTCAGAGAAACGTCAGCAGGCTATAATAGATTATGGTCTGTTACTGCATTGATGCAGAATCGTCCACGTCCGCATCACGATGCATCGTAAGAACGATTAATTTCAACACTCCTAATAACAGGTGGATATGCCAACACTGCGAGCGCGCTCGGTGAAGCAGCCGTTACAAGCATAAGCAAAACATGACGCCTCCGTCGACTGTGCTTAAGTTAAAAATCTTTGGTCGCTGTAATATTACTTGGTCAGAATAGGATACCAAACACGCGAGACGCCAGAACATTGCTATGGTTACCACGGTGTCAATCATCGCAGTTTCGCGATTTTAAATGCGGTTGTCAGTCCTGAAACTTTACAGTGTGTACGTGGCCATAAACACCAAAAGTAATTTTGACTCATTTTTTTCTTTTTATAAAAACACAGTAAAGCATTTTCAATTGGAGTCTGTAAACTCAATTTTTGTTACTTTCATTAATGGAGGAAAACTATTTTATTGAAGCCAGAATGTGCCTTTAACACAGTAGCAAGGGAGACAGTTGTGGCTTCAGTTCGACCTTGTCCAGATCATGAAGAAACTGTGTCAGAGCAAGAAAAAACAAACTCCAGCAAAACAGGACCGAAGTAGGCCAAAGGAGTTTCCAATCAAGAGAGCCGTGAGTCAACCGCTGCGTTCCTCCTGCCCTGCACCAGATCACAAATAGCTCTGATTGAATGAGTGAAGAAACAAACTGACATTGTGCTTTTGTTCTGCTGGGTGATAAACAACACCGTTCTTCACTCAAATTGAAAAAAAACATCCATGTTTTACAGATGGATTTTCCCTTTGATTCAGCCACTCCAAGAGAAACTCCCAATCTTCCAGAGCGCTGCAGTCAGAATCCAGATCTATTGCAAGACTTGTGACCTCAACAATGTAGGACATTTGCAAACATTCACAGCCTGGAATTTGATGAAATTTCTGTGCATCTCACAGACTAGAAATTCCACTGGTGCTCCAACAAAACACACCTCTAACAATCAAATGATCAACATCACACTGTACAACATCACACTGGTAACCTATATATCCCGTCCTCAAATTTGATTGGCCAGGTGGCATGATATTTAGGGATGGGTATCAAGAGCCAGTTCCATTTTAGAACTGGTTACAAATTTCCAA
The DNA here is from genome assembly GCA_039654105.1 of Coreius guichenoti. Taxonomy (NCBI): domain Eukaryota; kingdom Metazoa; phylum Chordata; class Actinopteri; order Cypriniformes; family Gobionidae; genus Coreius; species Coreius guichenoti. Next base: position 32,075,090 of record CM077188.1, on the reverse strand, counting down.
GAACCGGTGATTCGATAAGAAACGTGCATTTCGATTCCGCTTATCAGTTCCTGTGTGCGCATTTTAATGTGATTTTAAACCATTCAAGCGCAAGAAGACTCGCGCTTTTTTCTGTGCTGCACACACATCCAAAACGTGCGCACAGAAAGCCGCCTCTCATATTGAATAGTGCGCGATACTGAACAGAGTTCTCTTCTGTGTCTTTTTGCACTTGAACGGACAAATACACACAAAAATATGTCAAAATATTCTGGTCAACACAGTCGGTTATGTCTTGAACGTAAACAGTTGAGAAAGAAACGCATGCGTAACAGTATATTGGATCCGTGCAGCTCTTAAAGGGTTAGTTCACCCAAAAATGAAAATTCTGTCATTAATTCCTCACCCTCATGTCGTTCCAAACCCATAAGACTTGTTCATCTTCAGAACACAAATTAAGATATTTTTGATGAAATCCGAGCTTTCTGACCCCCCACAGACTGCAACGTTATTACCACTTTCAAGGCCCAGAAAGGTAGTAAAGACATCGTTAAAATAGTCTCATGTGACTCCAGTGGTTCAACCTTAATGTTATGAAGCGACGAGAATACTTTTTGTGCGCAAAAAACAAACCAAAACAACTATTTTATTTAACAATTTCTTCTCTTCCGTGTCAATCTCTGACGCTGTTCACATGAGCACCACGACGCATACATGTCCAAAAATCACATCAGTCAAAAGGAATACAATATACATAAACACGTTAACTAGATAGATGAAAACGAATAGACAGGTATGAATGGTCAGAAACTGGGACTTCGCTGGGCGGGCTGAGACAAAAACGCAGAAGTGATTGTGCATAGAGCTTGTACCGATTCACAGAATGAATGCAGTGAACTCCATCTGTGCATGTGCGGAGTTTAGATTGCATTTGTATTTTCACATTTGCATAGTTGACGATTACAGCATTTCACTAGATTTGTAATGAGACGCGTTTGTAAACTTGTTTTCCGCCAAAATAAAAGCTTGACTGCAGTTTCTGTCAAAATAAAAGCTCACAGGTTTATCTCTTGCATGTATAGAAATTATGACAAAAATAATGAAAGTTTCCTTTATTTTCCAGTGCATTTGTTTTACAATATATGGCAATTCATGTCTTAGGAATAATATTATAACCACCCCTATTGTCAATCCATGGTATATGCTTCTGTTGAAGATATCAATGTTTTAAATAATCGTGTTTAACAACAGTCGCAACCTACATTTTTTCTTGTTCAAGAAGCCATTTCACTCGTGTGTATACGTAAAAATAGGGAAGAAACGACTATTGAAACTTTCGTTTCATGCCGACTTTAGGCGGTTCTCGTGACAAGGTTATAAAAAGTGGCTTTATATTCAGAATGACAGACAGAGTGCTTCCTGTATGCCTACAAACACGTGGCAGGGGTGTTGCAGCTTCAAGCAGGAGCGGGAATGATTGACGGTGAACAGACTTGAACTGCTTGATTTACCAGACTGAAATGTCCTGGGAACACACACAATGGAGTGCTATTTATATCCCTGACAGAAGACACCGCTAGGACAGGATCCGCCCACATTATTAGGGACTGTCCAGGAAAATGAAAGAGACCAGAATGGACCATCCTCCAGATGTCAGCAGCATTTAAAGCAATGCTGGCTTTTCAAACGTTTCGCTCTTATTCATTAGCCCAACATGCATGCCGATACGAGCATAATCAATGCATTTCCTGCAGAGGTTTGATACCGTGTTGAGTCACCACTGTAAAATCTGGGTCTTGAAGGAAAACAACTAAATCTAGACTTGGAGTAGCTCATGTAAATGATGTAATATTTAGCACAGGTTTCTAACAGGAGTCCTCACAAGCATGACTAACCCAGCTCAGTGGTGAGGAGACCACCTAATCCTGGAATTATGAGTCAGAGGCGGGAGTGACATCATTCTGTCCTCATGGTCCGACTCCTTCAGCAGGCCTTCACTTCACATGCAGCCATCCAATCAACGCACTGAAACTTATGTAAATTACATTTTTTGGCTCACCTTAATTTCTCTCACAAAGTAGTTTTTTTTTTTTTTGTTTTTTTTTAGGGCTAGCTGATACTACTACTTTATTCTTTATATCTATATTATTCATGTAAATTATTTATTAAAATTAAAATAAAATTATTTTTATGCATGATTGACTTTTTATATCAAATGGTCAGGTCAATAACATATCCACAACTGAGTTAATTACATTTAAATTACATTTTAACTATTTTTATTGATTTTGCACAAAATTATAACCAACTAAAAATAGTAATAATATTTTATTATATATTATACGATAACCATCTAAAAATATGAATCATATCTTATTATATATTACTTTTATGTATGATTACCTTTTTATATCACATATTCGATAACTAATACAACCAGTGTAATTGCTTACTAAGTAATCTAATTACTGTAATTTAATTACATTTCTCTTGAAAAAGTAAAGGAAGGGATTACTCTTAATTTTTCAGTAATTTAATTACAGTTACTTCTGATGTAATTGTGTTAAATATTGTATAGACTATAGAACAATTCTATATAAAACTATAGTGACTTTAACACCTAAATGTTATGTTAAAATGTATGTTTTTAATGTAACCTTCTCCCTTTACACAGTTTGGTCAGTTCAAAAATAATTGTATATTGTTTATTTGAAATAATTAAAAGAGCAGTTTCATGTCTATCCTTGTATTGTTCAACTGGTCGAGGTTGATATGGGATTTAGAAAGTAATAAGTAATCTGATACATTTTATGCATTTTATCAGATGTAATTAGCAGCTAGGAATCAATTACTTTTTTAGAGTAACTTACCCGACACTGAATAAAACTTAGTTATATATAACTCATAATTAAAACTCGACAGCTGAGTTAATTGTTTACATTTATTTTTGACTGTAGGCTATAAGTACTAAAACTGTAAACCCGAAAAAGTTGGCAAAACTCAATCAGAGGCAATCGGTTGTATCAATTTTTTAAAGTTAAGAAATTTAAATTAAGTAAGCAGATCTTGCAGATTTTTATTTTGTAATCATTCATTTTAATTGCTCTGAATATTTGAGTAAGCTAATTCATACATTTAACTTAAAAATATAATGTAATCTCACATTTTTAGTAGTGGAAACTTGACTAGCTTTAACTAACTAATTCAATAAATGCAACCTTGCTAATTGGTTACACAATGCTTTGGTAGCATTAGCATAGTGTAGCACTTGCTGAATGAGGACAGCAGTATAATACATTTAACATATATCCACTCGTCACCATAATGGTAACCCCCAAAAAACCCAACATAACAGAAACTCTTCTAAACTAAACTACTAAATCTCCACCTTAACATTAATCTTGCACAAAAAAACCCCTAAAATAACACTGAAGTTTGGCATTTAATGTCCCTTTTGAGTGTCTTGGCAAATAGAGATCCCAGCCCAGTTTCGGTTAAATTTAAGTTAGTCTAAATTAAAAGAAACAAGTTCATAAAACTCAAAACAATGAAACAGTTCAGATTACTTAAAATGTGTCAGTTTTCTTAACTCAAAAGAAAAAGAAAGTTCTAAATACTCATAAAAGTTAATTTGATTGAACTAATTTGTGTAATTTGAGTTGGCTCTACTTAAACCAATTCATTATTTTGAACGTTAGTGTTTACAGTGAAAACAAACAACAAAACCTAATGCATTATGACTATTAGTGTCATTATTAACCGACAGCAAACCTGCAAACACACTTACAGATGAAGCCTACAAATGCAGCCTCACTAGATTCTGACACAGACGCCTATCACTTTCATTTTATGCTCATTTGATTCGTGCAAAGTAAGCCAAATAATGCTGACCAGTGCATATCTCACGCATGCATTATATGTTCAATGCGCTGAACATACAGCATTTGACAGCCGACAGTGACTTCTGCAAAGCAAAAACAAAAAAAAATCCAATGCAATCATATTAAGAGTGCAAAAAGTATTTTCTGGCTCAACTTGCAGTGCTGCAACATGACTCTCTACAAACACACCTAATAGACACATTGTGGCTCAAACGCAAGAGGCCCGAGCGGCCAGATCTTTTTATCCAAGAGCTTTACGCATGATATTATCCAGTATAGATATTTACCATACGGATCCATACGCGCCAGAACCGACGGGCGATAAACTCTGGTACCGCTCCGGCACCTCCCATATGGTCTTATTGAGCTCCTGTCGATAGAAAGTCGGTCTCTCCTTCTGGGACATTCCTGTAGAGGAGTGGAAACTTCTGCGCTGCTCTCCTGATCTCAGTGCCTCGGTATAAACAAAAAACTAACTAAACAAAAGCGCAACCTCCGCGTTCACAGTTCTGTGCCCGTGCATCAGAGGACATCAGTCAAATGCACCGGTGCGCGCGCTGAAGATCGTGCACAAACTCCAACTCTGATCCTTGAGGAGTCGCTGGGTGGCAAAGCGTGAGATTTCTTGTGCGGATTTCTTTTTTTTTTTCCTGTTACAGGTTCTCCTCTGACGAACACGCTTGACGTCACTGCATATGGGCAACTCTCGGGACTTCGCCCCAAACCTCGCGAGAACGAGAACATTTGTTTATTATGATTGAAAAATATTTATATAAGCAACAGAAAACTGTTTATATTACGTGAACATTAAAATAAAATAAAATATAAGAAAAGTGTAAAGGGTTTCCTTTAATATGTACATCAATTTCGATCTTGGGGCCAGTTTATGGAACTTCCCTAGCAATAATGCTAATAAATATAAAATATATGTTTTTATCTTTTTCTGTTGAAATGTATTATATTTTCAGATACCAGGTTAAAACAGCAGTTAACGATTAAATGTGTTGTTTTGATACTTCAAGAATAGAATAGAAAAGAATAGAATACGAATAGAAATCAAGAATAGAAATTCTAATCGTGTCGTTATTAAAACAAAATGTTTAATGGTAATACAAACATTTTGTAAAACAATGTTTCCAATAGTAGTCTAATAATAACAGTAAATAATTAAAAAGTAAATAGTACAGTTAGTGAGCGCTAGTAAAACGGGAGGACGCGGATCATCACAAATGCAGATCACAAACGGTATGATTGGGTCATCATTTCCAACCGATGAGAAAAGTAACAGTTACCACATGACGTTGCTTTTGGCGCGACATGGACAGAACGTTTACCTAGGTAAACTTTTACAGTCCACACTCTGAATTGGTTAATGATGATGCATTTATTTTGTTCTTAGATTTCTACAAGGCATTTGATACAGTAGAGCATGCCTTTATGTATAATGCTTTAACCTCCTAAGACTTTTTGGGGAAAAAAGGTTGAATTTAGTATTTTTTTCATGTCATTACATTGTTTAGAGTATAAGAGACAAATTGATTTTGATATTAATGATATTTTATTCATATGTTATGCTATGTCCTTGTATGTGCACACCAGGACTCAGTTGTTTAAAAAATAAAATGACATGAAATGATATGTAGGCTATAGGCAAAAACAATGGGATTTTTTTTCATTCACCAATCAATTTTTAGGTTTCATGATTTTTTTTTTAACCAAACTTTGTTTAAAGATGATTCTCAACTATGTTATGAAAGATATAACGGAATGAATTGATATACCATTTTACTTTATGCAATGTGTGGGTAAAGTGGCCATACATGGGTTTTCCCATTCAATGCAATGTATCTATACACTGTCTCTAATTTGCATATTAATGTGTTCTCGGAGCAACATGTAATGAAAAAAGAAGTGTAATAATGGGAGTAATAGTTGCCAACATTTTCATATAAATAATAAATATTTTATAGGAATATTGATATGTAATTTCTTTCCCTATTCACTTGTTGTGTCTCCCAGAATGCCTGATAAACATGATTTAAGTCCCGGTGTCTTCTACTGAGGTCATGTATGAAGTCAATGAAGTTGTTGTCCTGGTGAAACCTCAAAACAAATGGTATTTCTGAAAAGCCCTGAATGTGCTCTTTACAGGACATCCAGACTTAAAACTGTGACATGTGCTGTCAGAGAAATTTACTAAAATGTAATGTCCTTGTACGTGGACAGTGGCACCCAGGAGGTTTAAAACGATTTGGCTTTGGTCCAAAATTTGTGAAAACTGTACAGACTCTGTATCAATAGTAATGTATCCTTAATGGAACTTCACCACGCTTCGTTATTGGGAGAGGCATCAGGCAAGGATGCCCTATTTCTCTTTTCTTGTTTCTGTTGGTTGCAGAGCTTCTTAACCTTTATATAGTGCATTGTTCGAATATTGAGGGCATCCATAGCAGACCGCACTATTTTAATCAGCTGGCAGATTATATACATCTTCCTGGAGGATAAAAGACAGGTCCCCATTATATTAGAGACATTAAAACTGTTTTCGGATGCCTTTGGCCTTTCTGTTAATCAGAGTAAATCTGAGATTATGACAATTCATCATTCTGATATCCCAGATGTATGTGGAATTAAGGTAAAATAAACGGTTAGATATCTTGGCATTATAATCAATAAATGTCCACATGAAAGAGTTTTTTCTACATGTTTACATGAAGCAAAAACAGTTTTTAATTGCTGGTCTCAGAGGAACCTGTCTATCCATGGGTGCGTTCTGCTTTCCAAGGCTCACTTTAAACCCTAACACTCAAAATAATTAATTGGTTTGAGTAGAGCCAACTCAAATTACACAAATTATTAAACTTTCTTTTTCTTTTGAGTTCTCAAAACTGACACATTTTAAGTAATCTGAACTGTTTCATTGTTTTGAGTTTTATGAACTTGTTTCTCTTAATTTAGACAAACTTAAATTTAACCAAAACTGGGCTGGGAATTATATTTCCCAGCATACTTTGCCATGACACTCAAAAGGGAGATTAAATGCTAAAATGAAGTGTTATATAATGTTTTTTGTGCAAGATTAATGTTGGAGATTTAGTAGTGTTTAATGTTTTGTTATGCTAGTTTAGAAGAGTTTCTGTTATTTGGGGTTTTTTGGGGGGTTTCCATCATGGTGACGAGTGGAGCATGAGCTTGGTTTGAGAACAGATATAAAGTAAGTTAAATGTTTTATATTGTTGTCCTCATTCAGCAAGTGCTATGCTATGCTAATGCTATCAAAGCATTGTGTTACCAATTAGGTAGCAAGGTAGCATTTAATGAATTAGCTAGTTAAAGCTAGCTAAGTTTTCACTACTAAAAATATTTAAGTTGATCATTTTAATTTAAATCTTAATATCATATAGCTTACACAAATATTTGAAGTTAAGAGCAATGAAAATGTATGAGCACAAAATAAAAAATTCTGCTAAATTGATGTAACCGATTGCCTCAATTTTTTTGAGTTTTGCCGATTTATTCGGGTTTACATATGGTTTTCATACGGTTACACAGATTTTTATACGGTTGTGAAAAGCATCTCCGCTAAAATTGCTTCACCTTGTGAAAACGCACTCAGTTGTCCGAAAACTTGTTATTGGAGGTGTTAATATCTTGGATATGAAGTGTATTAACTCTTACATCAGAAAGTGTCTTAATCGAGATATCAGCTGTCACCCAAAAGCTCTTCATAAATTCATCATAATTCATCACAAATTAGGTATCATTCGAAAGCTTACGAACTCAAAATTCATCCTGTGAAAACCAATTTGAAATTGGACGTTGCGTTACCATAGAAACGGTACTCTAAATTATTTTAGCGGGCTCCTCCCCTAGTAGGCGGTGTCAGGTTTCATATTACAAAATTTATTTTAAATACTTTATAATAATAATTGTGACAGAAGTGAAATCTGGATAGAAATGTATCAATTTGTTACAGGAGAACGCATCAAACAAATGTCAATGGAATGTGGGTGACACCCGGTGGCTTGTTTGGTACAGAGCCTAAACAAAATCTCATAGAAACTTCAATTTTTGTGATATCAACTTCAAATTTGGAACACAACTTGGTTTGACATATGGCCTTTATTTTATAGTAAGTATATATAAAATAAAAAAATATTTTGTACACTACATTTGATTTACAGTCAATTTAAACTTCCATAACTTTTTCACTTTCATTTTTTTTAAATGCTTTCACTTCAGCAATAATCTGCTGAGTGTCTTCTTTAAACAAGACCAAACTTATATTCCAAAGCATTCCTGAATTATACAACCATTTAAGTTTGTATAGTGCATTTTCACATCTTTTCTCAAAAAGGGGGTGACAGTTAAGAAGACATCTCACCACAATGTTCTTTTTTGTAATCTTGAATCTGAATCTCTCACACATTTATTTTGTAATTGTAAATATTCAGAAGACTTCTGGAAGCAGGTAGGCTATATCTATAATGGTTTTTGATAAATTCTACAAAATAAATCAAAATAGATGAGTCTATGATGATCTTCTCGGACTGCAACAGGCTCTGATGATGAACTGATAACACATTAAAATTAATAATTCTTCTTGGGAAGTTTCATATACATAAAGCTAAAGTAATGTCTATTACACCTCCTTTAAGTTTTTCAGTGAAGATCTAAAGATATTGTATGACTCATTGAGTTCAATTACTAGAAATAATTGCAAATTACTAGAAAAAGTAATTTGTAGAATTTAATGTTTTACCCTGTACGATGTAAGAACTGTTAATGTATCCCCCAATTTCTGTTTGACTTCTGTTTAATGTTAAATGTCATTGTATATTTTTCTGAAAGTTGAATACAAGGGGAAAAAACAGAACTGTTATTTAAACGGCACAAATAGTCTGCTTAAATCGTTTGGTGAATCACATTCCCGACTATCAAAAGCCTAAAATTAATTGACTACTTCACATCTACACATTTAAAATACAAAACAACAATTAAACGACTAAAATTAAAAGAACAACAACTAAACGACAAGCATTCTCCAACTTTATTTTAATCATTAGGTAAGTGAATGGAGAAACGAACATTTCTGAATCTTCGAATCAATTGAATCAATTCTATAAATGACTCACTGCTTCAAAGTGCTCAGAACACTGAACGCTGAGGACATCTGCTGGTCAAACAGGTGTAAATGCAAACGAAAGCCTCGAAACAAAATGCTTCGGATGTTACTTTAATTCATTTATTTCAGAATAAAGGTGCGTTAATCTTTAACATTCTTTAAATACACAGTTAATAAAACATAAAACAGTATTTATTTTTTAATATGTCCTATATCTTATGACATCTATGAAAAAACAGCAAAACCAGTTCTTTGGCTATCATTACAGAAATCTGACTTTACCCATCACATTAAATATTAAGCACTTTGACCTCTGGACCTCTAGAGTTGACATGTGATTAAGAACAAGAACGTAGGCCTACTTACATGACGTATTTCCTGTATTTGGCCCAAGTGTTCAAGTATGCTGCAAGTGTGTGTAGAACATTTGATTACCCGACGGGACACACTTATGCAAGTGATTACAGAGCTATATTTTGATTTTCAATACTTTGCATTTTGAAAAAAACTTCTAAATGTCTGTTCAGTAGTGCCTATGTAACAGAGGACACCATTTAAAAATTGTGGCGCTTCTAATTAAGTGATAAAAAAGCAGTTGCAAGTGTACAAAATACACATATAGCCTACTCAACTTTGCACCAATAAAACGTGCAACACTTTATGTTTTACTACCAAATTATATGTAATATCTAATTAATTTAACTTACAGTGAAATGTTTTCCTCGACATCGCAATTTGGGGTCATGTGAGTTCCTAAACATGATGCATGATGGGATACGCTATAGTGTGGGTTTTGTGCCTTTTCATTTTTTTGGATTTTAATGGTTAAATTAAATTTTAGTAATCAAAAAGCATTTCTAATTAATTGAAATCATGAAACTTGTACAATTTAACATCAATTTATTAAAAGTTTAACAAAAATTACTTGTTTAGGGCCCTATAGGGCTACGTTTTTTTTTTCTTTCTCAAATTCCGTTTTAGTTTACCAAATTCTGTTTTCTGGATTCCGTTTGAATGGTTTAATTAAATTGGAATAATCCTGTCTAATTAATTGAATAAAAAACAATTTATTAAAAAATATATATTTTTTAAATTATTTCTATGAAATGGGTTTTTTTTTCCGCAGAAATTTTGTGTTGTATATTTTAATTTTTCTCAATCAAATGGAGGCATAAAACATTAATTAAATTTATTTTTTTATCATATGAAATTAAACGTTTGTCAAACTAAATGCTGCACAACAGAGCTTTACTCTTAAAATTAAAACATGGAGGAAAAACTGTGATTATTCCTTAAAAAAAATTAAGTTTTATTAAATTATTATTATTACATTAAGATGTAGCTAAATTCTACTGTACAAAAGTAATATATTTCTGCCACAATTTCAAGTTTAACCTAATTATTATTGTGACGGGTTGCCGTGAAAACCTTTGAGTTTCTGTGTGTTTATGATATGATAGTTTTTCTCAAATGAAATGGTAAAATGCTCGTGAAGTGACTCTCTGGAGATGAAGTTCATGCATTCATGTCCTCATACAGTGAGACGGCAGAGTCTGAAAACGCGTCGAGTGTGTGTGTGTAGTAAATGAAACCGCGCGTCTGCACCATTCACTCACACTCAGAGACACATAGAACATACAGAATTCATATTTAAATAGTCTTTTTGCGGTTTAATATTCATATACACTAGTCTATATCGTGATTTGATTTAAGTATACTGACCTGCTTTTTATTTATTCATCAAAAATTTGACAAATTCCGCGTTATAGCTACAGTTAATTCAGTTTTTATGAATGGATTCCGCCAGTTTATGCAGGGACATTTCTCAGACCCCTTCGTTTGAAGTGGGGTCCCAAAAAATCGAGACACCCCTACCCCTTCATGTGAAGGCGCAAAACGGAAAGGGAAAGAAATGAGATTGGGCCTTCCTTTCTGTCGCGTGCACGCGCTCTCAAGTGGCCAAGACCGCAAGTGTGGGTATTTGGACAGGCCCTATGTATTCGGACATACTACTCTTTTGGCATACTATATAGTAGGGAAGAATTCAATTTGGACGCAGCAAGAGTGTTGAAATTTCTTCTGGTTCCTATTCTTCTGCGATCCCGAAAGGCAGCTGCGCCCTCTACTGTGAATTTGCTTCAGTCTGAGGCTTATTCATTTCACTTTGGTGTCAAAGTGATTTTACATTTGCTAAAAATAGAACTCTTGGTTTTTTGTTATTAAAAAACAAACAAGCAGCCCAGGTAAGAAAAAGTATCGCAAAAGTAACAACGCATTACTTTCCATAAAAAGTAACTAAGTTACTACGCAATTAGTTACTTTTTTGGGGAGTAACGCAATATTGTAATGCATTACTTTTAAAAGTAACCTCCCCTACACTGGAGTATCTGTATATTACAGGCTATATATGAACAAGAAAAACATCACACTTCACAAACTTCACACATGCCAGTAGTGTGTTGCATAGGGGTTTTTTTTATCAATTATTTATTATGTTCCATATGTTTACAAATATGAACACCCAACAAATATCATTTTGTATAGAGCAGTTTTAGAGGATGACAGCACATTTACAGGCCGAATGAAAAGTTTTAGTGATAGAGGACAGTTCAGTTGTTGACTTTAGTACATGAAGAAATGATAGGTTTGGATACGCTTTAGGGCAGGGGTTCTCAACCCTGGTCCTCGAGGCCCACTGTCCTGCAGAGTTTAGCTCCAACCCTGATCAAACTCACCTGCCTGTAGCTTTCTAGTAATCCTGAAGAGCTTAATTAGCTGGTTCAGGTGTGTTTGATTAGGGTTGGAGCTAAACTCTGCAGGACAGTGGGCCTCGAGGACCAGGGTTGAGAATGCCTGCTTTAGGGCACACAACTGAATGCATAAATAGCTTTGCATGTACACTTTTGTGCTGTGTAATAAGACAAAACTGCACCAACACGAGAAAAGGGGGTACATACATTTAGCATCCTGAGGCTATATTACAGAAAGATTCAATCTTAATTATTGACATAATATTTGAAAAGGTTAAATTATATGGTTATTAAACAGGAAGGATAAGACTCTACGTTTAGAAACCCTCTTATGAATGTTAAAGATTTACATTGTAGCGTATTTTGCCATTGCATGTCCATTCAGAAAAGAGGTGAATCTATGTCTGTTTATTGTGGTTTATCTTTATATACGTCCATTTAGTGGTGTATTTATCAATCCGAACCGAACAGACACGTCCTCGGAATGCGATCACATGGTGTGGGTCATTCACACCATGTTGTAATTACAGTCATTATGAGGTTTCAACTTGTAAAAAGCGTTCACTTCCTCATAGAGCTCGTAATAACAGGACTTTTCTAAGAGCTCCACGTGACCGCTGTAGATTCATCTAGGAGTGGATAGTGTTGCCATAGAAATGCATAATTCCCAGTCTGAGGACGTGAGCGGCTACGTGTTGTCATCTCGAGACTACGGTAACTACGACATGGCGTGAATGCAGCATTACTTTGAAATATATTACAAAATTAAAGTACTTAGGCACATATGTGATATCAAAAAAAGAATGTTATACAAGTTTTTTTTTCTGAGCTAGTACATTACAATTACTAAACTAAATGACTTTTAGGTTTCCTTTTCAATTTGCCCATTTGAACTGTTTTAGGTCATTTTCCCATGCTGCAAACAATAGGTCTTTATAAACATTTGGGATAACTTGAGTAAAGCCAATTATGACAACAAAAACGTAAAAAAAAGTAAAAAAAAAAAACAACATATTTAATAATTGTACAAGATAACATTGTTTCTACCATCTTTACTGTACCCCCGTAAGCCCAAGCGAAACATGTGCATGTTTGAGAGAACAACACAACAAAAAGATGTGAAGTTTGAATCCCTACGTAGGTGCTCCATTTCCGGCAGAAATTACCGCTTAACCCTGATCTACGACTGAATCTCCCCCCCCCAAATCCAATCTTAAGTTAAACATTTACAAATATGGAAAGCAGGTCCTGAACCAGTGTTAAGCTGCAGGTGGAGTCGGGTCTCTGTGCGTCTTCTTCAGGAGCGGCGATATCTGCCAGCACTGCATTTCTATCGGCTTTCCATAGTCCAGTGTCCAAGAGACAGATTCAGCCAGGTCATTTCAGAAAAATCAGGTAAAATGCCATACACAAACAGGACGCCGCCACAGCAATGTGAAGCCGTGTGCCTATCACTGCAGCTACAGAGAAAACAGAAATGAACATCACTGAGCATCACTGCAGGAGAATTATCTTCAATGCAGATCCTACAGATCACTTACCTTTGTAAAATACGCCCCAGACACCTTTCTTCTCAGACAAGAGCCAGCTATTAAGACGAGGGACCTTCTTCAGGTACGCACACGTGCAAATGAAAAGAAGTCCGAATACAAGAATGCCGTCGAAAGAGTACACTGTGAATACAGAGAACACAATTAACCCTTTGTTACAAGCATTTTAAAAAGAAACGTTCTTTTACATTAGCTAGACCTTGTTACTAAAAGCATTTTTTTTAAATAACATTATAATAAAATTATAATATAACAGAAACTAATATAATAGGTTATTTATATATAGTGATTAATAAAAAAAATACATTATAGTTCTTTGTTGTTTTTATTTGTAATGTTTTTGAAAGAATTCTCAGTTACACTTTATTTCAAGGTGTCATCGTTAGTGTAATTATATATTTAAGTACTGAGTAATATTTAGTAACTACGTGTACTTACTATAGGGTTAGGGTTTGGTTTAGGGTTAGTTGCATGTAATTATGCATAATTTACTGTTATTACTATGGTAAGTACATGTAACATGTAACAAGACACTGTAATAAAGTGTTACCAAAGTCTCTTATGCTCATCAAACCTGAATTCATTTGATCAAAAATACAGAAATATTACTGTCAAATATTATTAAAAATAAGTGTTTTCTATTTTAATATACTTTAAAATGTAATTTATTCCTGTGATCAAAGATGAATTTTCAGCATCATGGGTTAGGGTTAGGGTTAGGGTTGTCACATGATCCTTCAGAAATCATTCTAATAGGCTGATTTATTATCAATGTTGGAAAAATTAAAAATAACAGAATTTATTCAAAATATAAATTGTTAACATAACACATCCTTTCTGAATAAAAGTATTAATTTCTTTAAAAAAAAAAGAAAGTAAAAAATTACTGACCCCAAACTTTTGAATGATAGTGTATTGTTACAAAAGATTTTTATTGTAAATAAATCCTGTTTTTTTTAATTATTATTATTTTTATTTTTTTATTTTTTATTCATCAAAGAATCCTGAAAAAAGTATCACAGTTTATAAAAAAATAAGGTTATAAAGAAAATTCAGCTTTGCATCACAAAAATACATTATAAGTATATTAAAATAGAAACCCATTATTTTAAATTCTAATAATATTTCACAACTATACCGTTTTTTCTGTATTCTTGCATGTTTGATTTCTTTCAAAAACATTAAAAATAGTAATGTTTCCCTACATTCACTGCTATTCCACTACCACAAAATGTTCCTTCTAGGCAACAAACACATTTCTTTATTAATAATTTATACAATGACTGTTGTAAAATGAAATCTGCTCACTAACAAAGGTTCATAAACATTCCTGTTTTTCATGGGAAGAAAATAAAAATTCCTTAAGGCAGTTATACAGAGTAAAAACGGGGATCCTCAACATAGCGTTTAATGCAACATGTTTGTAGTGATGCTTGCAAAGTGAGTTTCAGTCATGTATGTTCAAACTATTTACTATGTGACGTGACGGCTGATATTTCAACAGCAGAATGTATATGTGAACATTTGACAGCAACTGAGGTCTAAATGTAATGGCTGACACAGAGATCACTGTATGACTAAAGCTGTTAAAGTTCAGCTTGCTACCAACAGTTTATTACCCTGACACTTGATTGATTTAGACGGCATTAAGATATCATGCTCGTGATTTAATAAAAGCTTGCAGTGATGTTAAATGTTAAACCAGCTGCGGCCCTTCAAGAGCCACGTCCACACACACACACACACACAGCTCAGCTGACTGACAGCATTCCTCGCTATCTGACGTGTAAAAGAGCACCAGACAGTTTCCCTCATAACACGAATCTACTAACATACCGTTTGTCATTTTTGCAGCTTTTAAATCCCGAGTTGAGATGAAGCGCAAGTTGACAATTCTTTTTTATTTACTGTCTTCATCAGTTCCGCATAAACAGCACAGGTTTTCCGGCTACCACGGAATTATGGGAAATCGCCATACAGATTAAAAGCCTCTGTATAATTTTATATTATTTAACAGTTTATGACAACCAGGATTTTTTTTCTATGCTTTTATTGCTCTTAGGGCATGAAAAACTAAATCTGAACTTTCATTTATTTTATTTTTTTACACATATTTTATTTTTTTTACAGTAGCCTATGCATTTTTGGTTTTAACTAAAGAGATAAGTATTAAACATAATACAGTAAAAACACAATAATACTGTGTGTATTTAACATACCATTGAATAAAATTATATAAAATCATGCTTAAACTATAAAATATAAACAAAAAAATATAAAACAGCTTCAGTTATTGCAGACGCAATTGAGTTTGTCCTGTTCGACCAGCAGACGGAGAAGAACTTCATACAAGTTGAACGTTGCATGTCTTTGATGACAGAACATTGATTTAGCTACCCTTATTAGCTGACCATTCGAAAATGGACAAATTTCTGATACCCAAGTATGTAATGTTGCCGGTGTGGAGTGGCATCCTCAGAAAGGGGTAGTATTGTTGATTTATTCCAGTTTATTGTATAATCAGAGATTTTTGAAAACATATTAATAATTTTAAAGGTTTCTTCTAGTGACTTGTAGGGGTTTGTAAACATAACAATAAATCATCTGCATAAGACAAATCTTATGTTGTGTGTTGATGTCTTGGATCCCTTTGATATTATTGTTTTGCCGTACTGCTGCTGCAAGTGGTTCTATAAATATCGCAAATAAAGAAGGAGAGAGTGGGCATCCTTGTCTGGTCCCTCTGTGAAGTGTGAAATTTAGTGATGTGATCCCATTTGTGATTATTGTGGCCCTGGGTGAAGTATATAATTTTTTTATTCAGTGGATGAATGGCTCTCCAAAGTGGGTATTTTGGATGTAGTTTTGATTTCTGTGATTACTCTGAGGAATAACGGAGATAGAATTGCCTAGAAGTGTCTATAGAATTCGGCTGGTAGTCCATCAGGACCGGGTGATTTGTTATTTGGCATTTTATCTAGTGCTTTATGGAGTTCATCGTGAGTGAGGGGTGCATCTAATGCATTTGCCTGTTCTTTTGACATTGTTGGTAGTTTTAGTTCTTTTAGAAAATTATCTATTTCTGTTTCATCTGGATTGTGATTAGAAGAATATAATTTTTGGTAAAAAGTTCAGAATACATTATTAATTTCTTGTGGGTTCTGGGTTATTCTGCCTGCTTCATTGAATATGAATGGAATAATTGCTTTTTTCTGTTTACGCTTTAGTTGATTTGCTAAATATTTGCTCATTTTGTTACAATATTGGTATTGTTTGTATTTGAGTTGTTGAATAATGAACTGTGTTTTTTGGTTCTGTGTTTTTTCTACCATATCTCTCCTCTCTGAGAAAACAGACTGAAATCTACATTGATCTATTAATATTTTTTAGACTGTGGGGGAAAAAATGTTCTGGTGTTTTTAATCTCATCTGAAATGAGCAGTGATGAAGTAATGCATTACAAGTAACATGCACTGCATAATCAGATTACTTTTTTGATGTAACGAGTAAAGAAACGTATTATAACGTAACATGCATAACATAATCAGATTACTTTTTGATGTAAAAAGTAACGGATTACAAGTAACATGCATAATTTAATCAGATTACTTTTTTACGTAACGAGTAAAGTAATGCATGACAAGTAACATGCATTACATAATCAGATTACTTTTTGATGTAACGAGTAAAGTAACGCATTACAAGTAACATGCATAATGTAATCAGATTACTTTTTTGATGTAACGAGTAAAGTAATGCAGTACAAGTAACATGCATTACATAATCAGATTACTTTTTGATGTAACAAGTAACGGATTACAAGTAACATGCATTACATAATCAGATTACTTTTTGATGTAACAAGTAACGGATTACAAGTAACATGCATTACATAATCAGATTACTTTTTGATGTAACGAGTAAAGTAACGCATTACAAGTAACATGCATAACGTAATCAGATTACTTTTTTGATGTAACGAGTAATGGATTACAAGTAACATGCATTACATAATCAGATTACTTTTTGATGTAACAAGTAACAGATTACAAGTAACATGCATTACATAATCAGATTGCTTTTTGATGTAACAATAACTAAATATTATGTAGTTTTAACGACATCTTTTCTCTTAATAACAAGATGTTAAATCGTTTTAACAACATCTTTTTAGGAGGTTTTTTTCGTGGGGGGTATTGAGTTATTGGTCTTTTTGTTTAAAGGAAATAAGTAATTAAAGGATAAAAAGGGATTTAAGAAATAAGAACAGTAAAAGTTCCATGTCTGTTGTTATGATAAAGTAATTAATTTAAACCATTTGCAAATAATATACACTATATTGCCAAAAGTTTTCGGTTGCCTGCCTTTACATGCACATGAACTTTAATGACATCCCATTCTTAATCCGTAGGGTTTAATATGGAGTTGGCCCACCCTTTGCAGCTATAACAGCTTCAACTCTTCTGGGAAGGCTTTCCACAAGGTTTAGGAGTGTGTTTATGGGAATTTTTGACCATTCTTCTAGAAGCGCATTTGTGAGGTCAGGCACTGATGTTGGACGAGAAGACCTGGCTCGCAGTCTCCGCTCTAATTCATCCCAAAGGTGTTCTATCGGGTTGAAGTCAGGACTCTGTGCAGGCCAGTCAAGTTCCTTCACACCAAACTCACTCATCCATGTCTTTATGGACCTTGCTTTGTCATGTTGGAACAGGAAGGGGCCATCCCCAAACTGTTCCCACAAAGTTGGGAGCATGAAATTGTCCAAAATGTCTTGGTATGCTGAACCATTAAGAGTTCCTTTCACTGGAACTAAGGGGCCAAGCCCAACCCCTGAAAAACAACCCCACACCATAATCCCCCCTCCACCAAACTTTACACTTGGCACAATGCAGTCAGGCAAGTACCGTTCTCCTGGCAACTGCCAAACCCAGACTCGTCCATTGGATTGCCAGACAGAGAAGCGTGATTGGTCACTCCAGAGAACACGTCTCCACTGCTCTAGAGTCCAGTGGAGGGGTGCTTTACACCACTGCATCCGACTGTCACGGTTCATGAATTCATTGACTCATTCTCTCTCTGTGTGTGTGTGTGGTTGTGTTGGAGGCGTGGCCACTGATTGCTGCTCTGATCACCACATCCAGCTGCACCTGATTATCTCTCCCTATTTATACATCTCACTCACTCACCCGTGTTGTCAGATCTTTGCAGGCATTCCTGTGTCTCTGTGTGTGTGGTTCCGTTTCCCTGGGAGTTCTGCCTGTTTCTGTCCTGGAGATTCGCCGCCGTGGAGTTTGCCCGTTGCGTCCCTGCATCACGATCCTGCGGTCCTGTTCGCCTGGTTTCTCTGCCGGACTTGGAGTGGTCGTTGACTTCCTGTTTGATCTTCCTTTGTGTGTTCAGAGAGTGAATAAACACTATTGACTCGCTTTTGGATCCTGTGCCTTTTTTCTCTTCAGCAAGCTGACACCGACACTTTGCATTGCACTTGGTGATGTAAGGCTTGGATGCAGCTGCTCGGCCATGGAAATCCATTCCATGAATCTCTCTACACACTGTTCTTGAGCTAATCTGAAGGCCACACGAAGTTTGGAGGTCTGTAGCTATTGACAGAAAGTTGGCGACTTTTGCGCACTGTGCGCCTCAGCAGTGTATATATTTAAATATGCACATATTCAGTCTTATTCGTATATCTAATGTTTCGTCAATCGGTTATTACATGAATCATGTATCTTATCTTCAATCGTGTAAATTATTATTGTTATACTTTGTTCTCAAATTGTTAATCTCTAATTGTCATACCATTAGAATTTCATATAAAGAAATTGTTCTTTTAACCTAAAAAGCAAATTAATGTTCCTTAGAACTGGTTCTCTTTGAAATACAAATTTTTTTTTTCTGTAGCCACTCCACAGTCTGAAGTCTTTTGATTTTGACTCCGGGTGAATCTCCAGTTGTCACTGAAGATTGTGGTTTGGACCTTTCTGGATTACAAGCCGTCATCAAAATGATACGTTTAATTATTCCAGCTGCTGTGAGAAAAGGCCATAAATGATCCGCCACCTGCAGCATCCTCACATGCGATAGCTTACTAGCCGGACTCCTTCTTTATGTATACAGACATGACGTTATGATGCAAAAACATGCTCGAATTTCCCGTGGAAATCCACCAGTACCACTCAAATTATAACACATTATTATAAGCTTACCGTTGTGAATCGGGCTAAGGTAAGGAGATCATTTTGAACACTGGCTGGTTATGTACTTGCTCAAAATTAGATTTTGGATAATTTTTAACCAAAAAAAAGTTACAAACTGCAGCTTTAACTGGCCATCTCAGTCATTCTGAAATTGACGAGTGCTTTAGACTGTGGAGGCAGATCTAAAAATGTAACATTTAAAACTTTTTGTCATCCATATAACAAACAGGGCAGCATCAAGAATATCAAATATTGGGGGTATTATTAGGGGGGGACTTGTCCCCCTCAATGTCTGTGGTGGTTACGGCCCTGCTGTGTTAAAAAAAACATTGAATACTGGACATCACTGTTAGTCATGGAAAAGAGGTCGTCAACAAACATTTTTCATCATAGATTTCGTTAACGAAATTAACACTAAAGCAGGTTGCTTCTAAGTGGAATTGAACCTATGTGTAATCCACCATCTGCTCTGTGTTGGGCAATGTCGTTTCTCCTACCCGAGCTGTATTACGCAGTTAATCTGATGCCATTAGTTGCATGAAGCTGTGAAGCAACCAGTGCTGTGCTCGAGCTGGTGTTTGCTTGCCGTCTTCCTCCTGCTGATACCTTTGGTTCAGTATGATGATATATTACAAAACACAGGTAAGATTTAACCTGCTAACAGACTAATTTTATAAAGGAAATGTTCTGCCTTAGGCCCCGAGATATAATCACTTTTTTTACATGTCTGACAAAAATATTGTATTATGATAAAATAATAATCATAATAATAATAATGTTGGTATTATTATTAATAGTAGTATGTTTGTTTGTTGCTGTTTACAATGTTTGTTTTTTTACAAATTATTTCTTTTAATTTATAAAATATGATATAATTAAATATGAAATACAAATATATAAATATGTAAAACATTAGTGGAAAATGTTTAGAATAAGGTGCAGTAAATGTATATAAAATAAAAAAATAAAAATATCGTCTGACAGAAATAATCAATCCGATCTCAACGTAACTATATTACGAGGTGGCATTTCCGTATGAATTTGTACAATGTGAATCATACGAAAATATTTTATTTTTAGGAAAAGTATGAAGTATGAAGGAAGGTCGACCCCTAAACATAACCATCACTGGGTTTAAGCAGATCATACGAAAACATACAAATGAGATCGTACGAAATCATACAAATTTGCCACCAGTTCGCCAAAATGTGAACTTGTGTTGGAAATAATACAATTTAATAACACCTGAATCATCTATTTTTTTGTAGTTGTTTTGTTTCTGCATAAGGTTATTTCACACAGAATAGTACACAAAAATCAGAAAACAGGTATTTTTTCAGCCCTTTGTCTTTTTCTTTAAAACATTTATAGTTAACTTAAACACAAAAAAAGCTTTGATTGCCTTTTGCATTGTCCATCAGAAAGCTCCAGCTGTGCGACCACTGCATCTCAGCAGACAACTGAAGCCCAGGACGATCTGATCCGTCCTAAGAAACTGTCCAACCCTGTTTTGGAATCTTCTAGTCGTAGAGGGTTACATCGTGAACTGCTAGTCAGCCACAGATGGTGAGCTATAATGGCATCAGCCCTTTTTTTTTTTTTAAAGCCAGACGGTTTCTCAAATGTCTTGATAACCCTTCGAATCGGTATGGAGAAATTAGCAGGCTATTAAAGTTGACTTGTATAAAACAGTGCGCTTGTAAGATTTGGTGTGTGTGGTGATGCTCTGGGTGAGTTAAGTGATCCAAAAGGCCAATCCACGGAGATCAGAGCGAGCCACGAACAGAATCACCACAGAATGACCTACAGCTAGAAAACAAAGCAGACGGGCTAATCTCTTAGTGTGTGTGAGCTTGTATAAACACGGCCGGTTGACAGCATTATATTCATTTTAGCAGCACTGTGACAGTATACTGTTTTATGTATTTTAATGTCGACCTGAAACGAAAGTTGCAAGATTTGCTTCCCTTATTGTAACATACATCCAAATGAAATGGCTTCTGGAATCAGAACAAATAGGGCAGGATGTGATTTTGTCCATGGGGAATTGATCGGATGGTTGTGGTTTGTGATTGGTCGATCTCATGAGATGTCACTGCAAGAGGGAGGGGAAGTTATTTTGATTCAAGATTGATTAAAGATGAGGGCACATGAATAAAAAAAAAATGTGCACAGATAAATTTCATGTTGACTTTTGGGAGATATTCGATTATTAATTTGAGTTTGAGGCCACAAAAAGCTGAAATAAAAGTAAAATACTTTAAGTTACACTTATTTACATTTACAATTAATTATATTAAATATTTTATATTCTTATTACAGTGCCAACCCAATCAGGATAGAGACAGAAATAAATACGTTTGAACTTTTCAAGTAACTAATAGCAAAGACGGTGCACTCTCATTACTTTTGAATGGGTGAAAGTGCAACGCCCAATATGGCGAATAAGCCCCGCCTTCTAAATGAAAGAGCCAATCGTTGATTAGTAAAGTCATCGTGGCACTGCAGCTGCTGTTAGAAGCTCCGGTTGATATAGAAACAGCCAGTGTTCTGAGACGCGTGTTTAGGACCGAGTATGCGCATTAGTTTTGTCCAGGCTGAAAAATTTAGTTTTTTGTCATGATTCGAGCGTTTAGAAACAAAATTTATGAGACAGTTGTTGTCAGATTTCATTGGTGATTTCAAATATGAAATTTAATCGTAAGCTTGGCCAACACTTTTGGAGAATTTGATGTTTCCCCTTTCAAAGAGATAGGAGCTGCATTTGCATGCCCGAGAGGCGTTTCAAAGATGGCCACCGAGTAAAATGATTTGTCTTAAAGGGACTTTGCTAATAGACCAATTTGGAGTCGACGTCACGGTTACATTATTTGCAGATGCGCGCTCACCTATGACTGGCGATTGCATTCAAGAAATCAACAAACATGTCTGTGATTGGCTACATTACTCACCGAGGTGAAAACACATTGGGAATTGAATCATTTGATGAGTGCAAATACAGATACGCACTGGATCTTTTGCCAACACTTTTTCGCTAAAAATATGCTACTATTACGAAGAAAACCGATCCTAGACCAGCAGTTATGGGCAGCTTTTCCCTCTAAAAACAATCAGTAGCACAAGCAGCAGATGGCAGTGGTTTGAGTGAGAAAATTACATGCTATTATCAAGTCCGTCTCCCTCAGGTCCGGCAATAGCAGGGGGCACAGGGATGTCCAAGGGGGGGCCAAGACCCGACACCCCCTCTGGCGCCCGGCCTGGTTTTGTGTGTTTTTCGCGGCATTCATGCTGAAAACCAATGCTACCTCTCAGTCTTTTTGCCACTCAGTGGGCGTAACCGCAGTCACTCTGGCTGACGGTGACGTCAGGTGCATGCCCTCTATAGACCAATTTGGAGTCAATGTCACGGTTGCATCATAAAACACGTCATCGCCGTTTATATGTCCAATAAAAATATTATATACATAAAAAGTGGGCCAAGTTTTTTACATTTTGTAAATTACTTTAAATTATATGTAAATCTTTTGGAACTAACCAGCTAAAAACAAAAAGGCGATGAAAACATGTAAAGCACTGAATTTTATGTAATTTTTGTTATTTTTTTATTATTATTTTTTACATTTCCTGGCAGCTAAGGTTAATGTGATATTGTGAGTATGTAATGTTGTCATGGCATTGAATAAAAAAAAGAAAAAAAAAAGGTCTATATGTCCAATATTACATGAAGCACTAGAATGATTGGCTCAGTATCTTTTGTTGTTTGCAGGGGTCTCCTGCCTGAAGAGAAGCCGGATGCATTAAACAGATAAAAAAAAAAGACTTACATTGTCACAATAATATTAAGCTGCACTACTGTTTTAACTGTTTTTGAGCAGCGAATCAGCATATCAACATTTTTCCTACGCCCCATGACTCTTTGCGCAAATTATAGGAAAAACCAGAGGTGGGTAGAGTATCCAAAAACTGTACTTGAGTAAAAGTACAAGTACTTAGCCTATAGAAATATTTACTCAAAGTAAAATTAAAAGTAATAATCTTAATAATTACTTGAGTAAGAGTAAAAAAAAAGTATCCAGTTAACACTACAAAAAAAAACAAAGTAAAAACCAAGTAAAAACTAAAGTAGCTAGTTACTAGTTACTTCAGATCATATATAAGAACAATACAATTACATGTTGTTATTCAGATAGATATTTAATTAAAATTATTATATTATTATCATAATTAGATATCTTTGCAACAAACAGAAGCGACAAGCATTATTTCTGGCATTTCATTTGTAGCCTCAATATCATTGCATGTTCTTTGCTTTGTATAATAATAATGTACACAGCTACATTTGGATCATAAGACAGTGTCTAAATAAAGTGAACCTGCAGAGTTTTGCATTCAAAGGCATGTAAATATAACCACTGACAGAAAGAAAGAGTGAAAACTCTTCACATCTGCGGACATGACCACTACTGAACATCTGAACACAAATAATGATCAAATGCACATTGACGGATCTTCTTCCACCTGTTCTCCAAAATGTAATTAAATGTATATTTCTGCAGGTGCGTGTAAACTGGTTACTGTGTCTATACAAAGGCATTCATTTTCAAGACGAACAGCCCATCGCCAATTACCCACAAATTGCGGGTTGGCGGGAGTTCATTTCATACTCTGTGAACAATGGTAGCTTTTTTAAATGTATAAATTAAAACTAGTAATGTCATACTTTGTAGTTGTGGTCTTGTGTACTCGATTCAGCGCGTGCAGGAAACCGAACAAAAAATTCAAACTGATTTGCGAACCAATTTAGACAGTTTTGCCAACTTGTTAGATCAAGACTTTGAAAAGAATCATTTGTGAATGGGGCTTCGCTCATGCCCCAAAAAAAAGAGACAGCGCACTTTGAATAAACGATGCATTTCTTAACATGTTTTGCATTAAAATAAAGTAACGAGAAGAACGTCGCCTAGTGAGCAATGAGGTTCATTCTCATGTTACGCAGCACGTTTGAGCTTCCGTAAGAGCCAATGAGGTTCACTCTCGTGTGTTATGCAGCACGTTTGCGCTTCCACAAAAATCAATGAGGTTTGTTCTCACACGTCAAGCAGGTTCGGTTGAGCTTCTGTTGCTGTTGCTGATCAATATTTATATGTGAATAAAAGACTGGATTCAATCTGTTCATCATAGAAAGCAATCGTGTCTCCAGAAAATTTGAACTAATCCACTTGATTCATATGGATTAGTTTTACGATCTGTTTTTGAACTTTTTGAAGCGAAAGTCTCATGGGTTTGCAACGACATGAGGCTGAGTAAATGACAGAATTTTCATTTTGGGTAAACCCTAACCTATTATAAGTGTTTATATTTTAGTCCTATCTGGATGGTTTTCGTGGGAAATTGCGTATATACGTCACTCGCCCGTGCATGCGTCACTCACCCGTCATATGCGTAAATAGAGAAAAGTTGCTCTGGCTACTTTGACGTGTGTATGGTGTGGGAGTGGCATAAGTTAGTTGTCACAACGAGATAGAAAGTTTTGCAAGGAGCAACTAAATCTTGAACCTCCAGGGAATTGCCCGTTTAAAGAAAATGCAAAACAGAGGACAGTCTGCTGGCAAAAAGAGAATGCGACAGAGCTTGTAATAAAACGAGAATCAAGGGTCATATTCATCCACACAGTCACGCAGAGCTGAAGCACAGCCAAAACAATGTTCTTCCACAAAATGCATGCAGTTTTGTTTTTTAACTAGAGGACCAAAGGTTAATGTATCTTTGCATATTCTTTTTTTCTCTTTTATTTGTCTTTCTACTTTTTATTCAATATTACTGTAAAGTACTGGCAATGTTTATATGTATGTTAGTGAGTTGCCTATTGCTTTGAATATAACTGAGTTCAGTCAACATAATTGTCATAATGCATGCTAAATTTTTCTGCAAAGAACCAACCATTTTTGCCTTCCATATTGACGCCTTCTGCAACAACATGGTGTGTGGGAAAATTTTTCATTCATTTATTCATGTAAACAGCTGAAGGTAACTATAAGGGCCTAGTTAAGTTCAAAAGAACCTAGCATAGATGTGGGAGGATTTGCTGGAATTTTGCACATATTGTAAACAGCTTTTACGTGACTACAATAAAACTTTGCCTTGTAATGCTCTACCATAAAACCAAAGACTTCATTTGAGCGTATTTTGTGTCAATGCATGTGTCTTTGAAATACATTTTTCCCCCTATTAGATGGAGATGCATTGTCTAAGATGCAGACAATTTAATTGAGGCATAATGTAATTGTGTTTTAATGTAATCTGGGTATGAAACAGGCAGGACAAGTTGGCAAAGTGACGCATTCAGCCATGATGATACCACTAGGGTGATTTTTGTCCATGGAGAAACTCTTGAAAGGAAAGGTTAACTGATATTTTACATTGGGACTTTAACTCCATGAATATTTAATCCGATTATATCAAAGGCTAAAGGTTTCTTGATCTTTAACCAAATTAATTTCCATTGGGTTTGCATCTCAACACTCAAACCCATCAACCTGCCAAGGGACTACGGATGAAAATTAGCCAGTGTTGGCTAAATCTGGCGCATTTTTACATATTTTTATGTATTATTAAAGTTTTAAAAAACTTCCTGGTCTTCTGACTTTTGTAATGACATTCGCTTCAAACATTGCAATGCTTGTGTTAACTTTCGTTAACTCCACAATAAATCCACTTCACCAGCTAATTACTCTTGAGCTGTGTTGGAAATCACGTACAGTACAGAGTTGGTACTACATTTGAATTTGAACTTACTTTGCGACCTTTAAAAAAGTATGTTCTACTGTATATAGTATGAATGTGTGTAGTATGAATTTAATCCAGACGTACTACATCTGCCATGTTGTCATTGTCATGTGACCTACCAGCATCAGTTACGTCGCTTCACCTCCATTCATAAATTCTCTCCCGTGGCCTCATGGCATAGTAAAGTGTCCAGTGAATGCGCACTTCAGAATCTCTTTTCTCAGAAGGGATTTTTCGCTTACTGTTTTTCGAATACTATGTATTTGGACATACTGGCTGAATCCGAAAACCTAGCCTCGCTGCCTTATCAGGCAATGACTTGTAAGGCAGCGTAAGCGCAAAAAGGTGCCACCAAGGTAACGGATTTTTGGACAGACTTCTGAGGCAGCATAACAGTTTAATGATCTACAGCAAAATAAAGCGAGCTTTGGTGAGAACTAAACAAATATTTATACAGTAGTAATTTCTAGCTAGAAATGACGAGAAATTAGAATCAGAAGTGAAAAACGTTGGTCAAAAAAAACTTACATTTACACACAAACTGACCAACTGCAACTTTCAGACGCCATCTTACTTTTTCTAGCTCAACTATCACCGAATGGAATGCATAGGATTGTGGGATGTCAAAGGCAGCGAAGGATACATCTATGCTGCCTTCAAAAATCGATTAGATGAAGGTCTCTCAGGAGGCAGGAAATGAAGCTACACTATATTGCTAAAAGTATTGGGACACCCCTACAAATCATTGAATTCAATTGTTCCAATCAATTCCATGGCCAAAGGTGTATAAAATCAAGCACCTAGCCATGCAGACGCTTCTACAAACATTTGTGAAAGAATGGGTCGCTCTCAGGAGCTCAGTGAATTCAAGCGTGGTACCGTGATAGGTTGTCACCTGTGCATTCGTGAAATTTCTTCACTACTAAACATTCCGTGTTCAACTGGTATTATAACAAAGTGGAAGCAATTGGGAACAACAGCAACTCAGCCACGAAGTGGTAGGCCACGTAAAATCACAGAGCGGGGTCAGCGCATGCTGAGGTGCACAGTGCGCAGAAGTCAATAGCTTCAGACGTCCAAACTTCGTGTGGCCTTCAGATTAGCTCAAGAACAGTGCGTAGAGAGCTTCATGGAATGGGTTTCCATGGCCGAGCAGCTGCATCCAAGCCTTACATCACCAAGTGCAATGCAAAGCGTGGGATGCAGTGGTGTAAAGTACGCCGCCACTGGACTCTAGAGCAGTGGAGACGTGTTCTCTGGAAAGATGAATCACGCTCCTCTGTCTGGCAATCCGATGGACGAGTCTGGGTTTGGCGGTTGCCAGGAGAACGGTACTTGCCTGACTGCATTGTACCAAGTGTAAAGTTTGGTGGAGGGGGGATTATGGTGTGGGGTTGTTTTTCAGGGGTTGGGCTTGGCCCCTTAGTTCCAGTGAAAGGAATTCTTAATGCTTCAGCATACCAAGACATTTTGGACAATTTCATGCTCCCAACTTTGTGGGAACAGTTTGGGGATGGCCCCTTCCTGTTCCAACATGACTGCGCACCAGTGCACAAAGCAAGGTCCATAAAGATATGGATGAGTGAGTTTGGTGTGGAGGAACTTGACTGGCCTGCACAGAGTCCTGACCTCAAGCCGATAGAACACCTTTGGGATGAATTAGAGCGGAGACTGCGAGCCAGGCCTTCTCGTCCAACATTAGTGCCTGACCTCACAAATGCACTTCTAGAAGAATGGTCAAAAATTCCCATAAACACACTCCTAAACCTTGTGGAAAGCCTTCCCAGAAGAGTTGAAGCTTTTATAGCTGCAAAGGATGGGCCAACTTCATGAATGGGAATGGGATGTCATTAAAGTTCATGTGCATGTAAAGGCAGACGTCCCAAAACTTTTGGATTTGGACGTGCCTTGATGCCTTCCTACCTTGAAATGTGTCCTCGGAAGGCAGCATTTTCCAGTTTTCGGACGCATCCACTACTCTGTTGGTGTACTGTTTTTTTGTTGTTGTTGTTTTTGCATACTATATAGTAGGGAAGTATTCGATTTCACACGCGGCTCAAAGGTACAGAGCTACCACAAAATCCAAAGTTCAAACTAAATTCTAAAGATTGCTGCATGCTTGTTTCTCTGGCATATAAGGTGCATGATGCCATTATAGAACGTGTAATATCGAAAAACAATGGCAACAAATATCCGTGCATCTATCGAGTTGTCCTTGGGAACTCCACGAAAATCATGCGAATTGGGACGCAGCAAAACACACAATGCTGTGTGGTCCAATTCACAAACAAATGACTCCTATGGGCTGGTTCTTTTTAGTGAATCAAAAACATACAACAAGACCAGCGTAGACGGACTCACAAACAAATGACTCTTATGAGCTTATGCACTACTCCTGAAATCCTCTCATCAGTCGATTCTTTTAATGAAGAGTTCACAAAGACGTTCTGGAACACCGTCGTGTATCATTTACGCAGCTAGCAGAGAGAATTTCGTTCATTTGTGAGAAAAAAATTGGATAATGTACCTTATGTAGTTAAATGAATTGTGATCAAATCGGCAAATCTGCATTAATACACCAAGGAAAACGGCTTTTTTTGAGAGGCGTGTTGCTGCTTCACTCACATTGGTTCTCCTGATTTTGATATTGGTCTGTACACCCTACTGTACCACACATCAAACAGTCTTTCCATACAGGTAGCCAGCTTCCTAGTCTGCACAGAAAGGCCATTTATTCGGGTGAAAGCCAAGAAAACTAGAAGCAATGAGAAGATGAAAGGACGCTCACAGCAATCTAATCAAATTTGCCAATCTCCTATGGGCCAATTGTGATCTTTTATACTGACAGTAGTGGCTGTCCTTTAAGATGCATAAATCATACAGATCTCAATTTTCAGACCTAGAGGTCTGCAAGTCAAAAAAGAGCAGATATCCACCTGTCTTATTTATAATTCCGTGCAAGACTTATTGCTGCAGGGGAGTGTGTCTGAGTGGTTATTATCCAGAGACAAAAATCATTTGTTTAGAGGCAGGATTTATAATGCTTGTTTTGAAGCCAAGTCTTGGGTTTCAATGATCATTAATCAATGTACATATACTATTTTATATCTACAACGTTATCCACATAATCAACATATAAATGTCACAGGTCAATATGAGTTGAGCAACTAACAGCCTAAAAAAATGATTTGGCCTTGCATAACCCTGTATTATTAATCTCATATTCAGTCATCAGTATTTCCTTACCTTCACTCTCTCTGCCAGTGTTTCCATAGCAGCCACCCAGACAAAAAATCTCTATAGTAGGTAATATCTATGCCATTCTGGCTTCTCAGAATCAACATAATCACCACCCATTGAGAGAGCCACAGCCGCAGGAGGGTCTTGAGAGGGGATTTATATTCCAGACTGAATTTGCTGAATTTAGTCTGCATAACTGCATATCATAATTAAGAAATTATGAAAAAGTTTGCAGTCCGTATGACTTTTTTTAAAGAAAGAAATTAACAGCACTGATACATTACACTGGTCAAAATATTTCAATTTCATATAAATCCGCAAAAATTTTAAGCAGCATAAGTGTTTCAACATTGATAATAGTAAGGAATATTTCTTGAGCACCAAATCTGCATATTATAATTATTTCTGAAGGATCATGTGACTGAAGACTGGAGTAATGATGCTGAAAACTCAGCTTTGCCATTGTAGAAATAACTAATATTTTAAAATATACTAACAAAGAAGAGTTATTTTAAACTGTAATAATGTTTCAGAATATTGCTGTATTTTTGATCAAATCTTGTGGAGCATAAGAGACTTCTTTCAAAAATATTGAATATTTTTTTGAACATAGTGTAGATAGCTTGCAAAACTGCTTTAATAAAAACAGATTATGCCTGACAATAAATATAGCGTCTACTCTACCCCCATGTGGAGAATGCAATGCTTAAAATAACACAAAAAGAGTTTTTAGAGAATTACCACTAGAGAAAAATTTTGAGGATGATCCGTGAACATTCCACTTACATCTACGCACAGTATACATCACAACATGGCAGCAGGCATCTTATTATGGAGGATGACGGGGAAAGCAGGGCAGTAAATGGCCCCCACCTCCCAGCAATGACGTCACCCATTAGGTCCCAAACCAGCCGTGAGTTGTGAGTGTGCTGGAACAGGGATTTGTAACTGGGAAAGGGACTTTGGTTGAAGAACAGATTACAAGTCTGGTATCTGTGATGCTGTTTATAGACTTAGAAACTAGATCTTCTTTTCTTATGCACATCCAAAGAGCCATAAAAGCAGACTCAGATTCAAAATCTTAACATTTGCATTGACATCATAGTACTTTCTCACATGTAACTGCGTTCTAATGGATATGTTTGTAATATCATACTACCAAACAACATTTGTGGCAGTATATTAGTATGAATATTGTAAACATTTGCCATAATGAGCAGTACACAACAGAATTTTTGCTGAAGTACTGTATTCCTTAATGCAATGCACTTGACCTTCCATGTCCAGTGTGCGTGATGAATCATAAGTGAAATCAGCCAAGAGGTTTCGCAACTCTTTCCTGACTTAGCATTTGACTGGAATACCAAATGTTAAGACGTTTAATTCAAATAACCCTTTTTATTTCGTTTTTATGGTAATCTGAGATTTCATAACCTGTGCCAACTAATAAGATAAACAGAAGACAACATTTTAGTTCTTTTCCCCAAATGACTCCCTTGAATTTTTGCCATTGCCGATGTATGACAGTTTGACGGAAGCATCATTTGCCGAATGTCTCATAAAAATGAAATTGGTATAGTTCTGCTTATTGAATTTAGTCTAAGTTCACCTCCCCAACAGTGAGCTCTGGTTCCCCAAACTTAACAGGATATGGTAAATGGTAAACGGACTGCATTTATATAGCGCTTTCAACAGACCCATGGCCACCAAAGCGCTTTACATATTGCCTCACATTCACCCATTCATACACCGACGGCAGTGTCAGTCATGCAAGGCTGGGAGCAGCTGGGGTTAGGTGTCTTGCTCATGGACACCTCGACACTTGGTCAGATGGAACCACCAACCTTCCGAACCACTTGAACCACTGAGCCACTGCCGCCCACCGAAGAAGGCACATTACTAAAAGCTGAGAGTTTACGACAATTGTGCTATGAAGTAAGTGAATTTTGTGAATTTCATCCTGGGCCATAAAACCAGTCATAATGAAATTGAAATAAGGTTTCCATTGAAGTATGGTTTGTTAGGACAATATTTGGCCGAGGTACAAGTATTTGAAAATCTGGAATCTGAGGGTACAAAAAAAATCTAAATATTGTAAAGTTGTCCAAATGAAGCCCTTAGCAATGCACATTACTACTAATAATACATTTTTGATATATTTATGGTAGGAAATTTACAACATATCTTCATGTAACATGATCTTTACTTAATATCCTAATGATTTTTGGCATAAAAGAAAAATGGATAATTTTGACACATACAATGTATTGTTGGCTATTGCCACAAATATACCCGTGAGACTTATGACTGGTTTTGTGCTCCAGGGTCACATATGAAATATCTACTGCTTGTAAATTGTGTGCATTAGGTTTTTCATTTGTGTGTAGCATCTGTACTCTTCTAACCTTTCTCTTTTTCTTTCTCAGAGTTCTTTACCGCATATCAAAGTGGCCCCGCGTAAATATCAGGAGAAAAGTGCCGTATCCGAAAGACAGCTGAAGGCAAAAAATGATCGGGCCAGTTGTAAGGCCAATCTCAAACCCCGTTCAAAAGAGCCGATTGCCCCGGAGGCCACAAAAGCGTAATTACTTTTACATCATTGTTAAATGTTGATTTGTTTCAGTTTATATAGCTCTGGTTGCCAGACACTGGGCCCTATCATACACCCGGCGCAATGTGACGCCAGGCGCGACGCAAGTGTTTTTTGCTAGTTTCAGCCTGACGCAGTTCTCACTTTCACGTCCAGCTCCACGTTGTTTAAATATCAAATGCACTGGCGCGTCTGGTCTGAAAACCAGGTGTGTTCAGGAGCATTGTTGGAGCGTTGCTATTTTGAGGAACTGCAAACGACTGCGCCACTGAGCAACACAAACCTGCTCTAAAGTCAATAGCACAGTATTATTTTGTGTTATTTAAAGGGTGTGTTAGTAATATGAGCCTATAGGCGGTGCACAACGCGCGTACACTCTGATTATTATACACACACAGGGACGCGCAGCAGCACACACACATTCTTAAATATGAAAAATTAAAGGATTAAAATGTAAAAGATTATTATTGTGTACATAAATATAAAAATGCCTACATGTCATAATGGATAGTCATTGCTTGTATCAGAATTAGCATACCTATTTGCAGTAATGACGAGCAAGCAGGCGTCATTGGTGTTACTGACGAAGCGTTCAGTCTTTCCGTTCGCATGTAAATAGCGAATCCGCCGTGGTGCGAGCACAACTGGCTTTTAAAGGGAATGGGAGATGAGACTCCGATTGGTTTATTGCACGTTACGCCCAAAACACACCCATGACTCATTAAGAGACTAGGGTCAACCCTTTTGGACCATGTGCCGGACACGCCGACCATTTTTCCCATCGTTAAACTAGCAAAAGTGGATTCGGACACGCCCTAAGTGCACCTGCGGCATGAGCTTCAGATCGTTAAAATAGGGCCCACTGATTTATTTTCATTTTGTCATGTTTCAGAGCTCAGGATTTTATTTTTGCATATGTATATATCAGTTTTGGTTGCCAGACACTGATTTATTGTTTTTTATTTCGTCATGTTTCAGAGCTCAGGATTTGAACAGTACAGCTACAAACAGAAGAGATGTACTGTTAAGTCACGGCGCCGATGTATGGCGACACGCTACGAGCCTCTCTCACACCGCGCTTAGTGTTAGTTTTACTCTTACTTACTAGTTTGATAATACAGCCTACGTCCTCCTTTATCGCTTATGATCACCAGACCTGACTGAACATTAGACAAAATGTTCCAAAATTGTCTACTATATCTATGATACCTGTGGATATTATCAAAATTTCAGAGACCTGGCACACTGGTTACCGAGGGCGATATGGGCGGAAGAGAGGAAGACGTGGGGGACTGCGGGTGAGGCTACGGAACCGACCGACGCGGCCTCCAATACCAAGCATGCTGCTAGCAAACACGCAATCTATCAGCACCCAGATGGATGAGCTCCGCTGCCGGGTCAGTGTTCAGCGAGATCTGGGGAATTGCTGTGTGTTCTGTTTTACGGAGACACGGCTAACATCAGACTATCCGGACAGTGTCGTACACTTGGACCCCTTCTCCGTATTTCGTTCGGACCGGGCCAAGGACAAGACTGGCAAGGCGAAAGGTGGGGGTGTGTGCTTTCTGGTGAACAACTCGTGGTGCACTGACGCGGAAATGATCTCCCACTCCTGTTCGCCGGTCCTCGAACAATTTCAAACAAGTTAATTTTTTGTAACTATGTAGAAAAATGACTCAGCACCATAGGACATCTGTGCATCAAACAAAGAAACATTCCTCAAGTAATTTTTAAATTGAAAATACAACAATTCAACATTCCATCCTTTAAATCAACCTTAATGTTAAAACACTGTCTGGTTTGTAAATTCATTCTGATAAAACATACTATTCCTTTATAAATAAATCGAATTTCAGTTTGAGAATCAATGCAAAGTTGTTCAGAAATCTTAAAATGATCCAAACACAGACGTTTTTGTACCTTCACTGGTCCAGATTCCAGAGAATTGTAATTCATACATTGTCAGTGACAGGCCACAGCAACTTTTTTGCCAAAGACGAAGCCAAATTCTTAAAAGTTCTTTATGCAGTAAAGAACTTATGTTTGGCCTCGAACCTCATTGACCAAACATGCAACAATGGACCAATTCTCAGAATACAGCGAGGATAATGCAACATAAAATGACGTTTAGGCATCCAGTTTTTGGATGGGTAGAGCTCCTTAAACAGCTGATGATGGTCTTTAATAACAAATACCAATGCAGGTTTCCCTGAGGAATAACATCACCAAAAATCAATGGTATGTTTGTTATTAAACAAAGAGTCTGTGCAGCGTTTAATCCAATACCATTACCTTCACTTATTTGGCTGATTCGCTCTCAGGGCTCCAGACTATGACTAAATGGTCGCATTCTGCGACCTTTTTTCCCGCTGGTGCGACTGAATTTGGTTAGAGGTCGCACTGGTGCGACCACCGCGGTGCCCAACTGGTAAGAGCTGCCATTTCTGTTACATATGAGAAACATCAAACGGCAAACGAAACGAAACCGAACGGAGCTGCGCTACTCGTTTGAGCTGCGTGGACCGTTTATCAGCTCGGAGCAATAATAGACAGCGTAGCGCGAGCTCATATACGGGCCGATCTCAATCACGTGACACCATTACTAAACAGCGCTGGGAGATCCAGTGAGAAAGTGCTTGAATTCACCACAGTATTAATAACATCGCTACTGCGAGACCTAGTGGAAGCGTTTGGTGCAGAACTCTCTGTTATAAACCACAGATATCAGATCAAACAGCGCTGACGTTGAAACCAGGAGAAACATTCAGGGGTTTCAGTCCACAAATCATAAACATTCACCATGGATTTAATGTAGTAACACCCCATGGTATTGTGGAAGAAATAGTCAAATGTTTTTTTTTTTTTACATTATTCATCTCAGGGTTCGTACAACCTTTTGAGAGTGAAATTCAAGCGTTTCACACTGTTCCCAGCACTTCAAAGCTCTAAATAGTATCCAATTTTAATATTATTTTTAGTGTGATGATTTGTAAAACTAAAAGCTTAAAGGTGTAGGCCACTTTATGGCAAAAAAAGCACTTTTATTTTTAAAAAGACATGAAATTACCACTATAACCAGTAGGTGGTGACATAGGAGCACTTATTTGACTTATTAGACATTTCCACACCTTAATATATGGAAAAAAAGTAGGAAGTCACAAAGTCTCAAAAAACAAAAACTTTTCTTCAAATTGTGACT
The DNA here is from genome assembly GCA_039654105.1 of Coreius guichenoti. Classification (NCBI taxonomy): domain Eukaryota; kingdom Metazoa; phylum Chordata; class Actinopteri; order Cypriniformes; family Gobionidae; genus Coreius; species Coreius guichenoti. The sequence goes on along the minus strand of CM077188.1, from coordinate 32,039,793 downwards.
AAATTACACAGAAAACAAGTAAAGAGTGCTCCTTTTAGTTCAGTATGATACTATAGAAGAACAATAGTACATTTAATAAGAGTGGAATATTAAAACTTTCCTTATAAAAATTAGGTTTTTGCACATTACTGTTGTTACTGTTGCATATCAATTCAAGCTCTGCGCTTCACCGTTAAATTTCCAATAAACAAACGTACTATTATTAGTAACGGCACTTATTAACAAAACAATGCAAAACAATAGTAATTTTATGATTAAATTAACTTTATGATAAATTTTCCTCCAGCGCCACTGCTCTCAAATGTTAGTCTGGAGCCCTGGCTCTTTCCATGTGGCCATAGTTAAAGGCATAGACTCTGTTGAGCAGGCTTTCTTTTGAAATGAAATTGTCCTTAACCATATAATCAAAGAGAAGTTTCATCTCATACTGACCCACACCCTTTAAAATATCATGCATTATATCAAAAGCAAAGTTTTCAGATACATTAAAGTATGAGAGTGTATTAAGTATGCTGTTGCGCTTAATTCCATGTGAAGATGTAAGAGTTGGTTCCTCTGAAAGATCAGCATAGTGTTCCTCATTAAGAATCTTTGTTCTCAATATCAGCCGTGGATGATCCTCTGGAAAAACTTCGAGACAAAACTTTGTCAATCAAGCATAAGCGGCAGAAATAGTTTGCACTGAACGACTCCATTAAATCGAGAATTGAGTGAATGCCCAAGTTATCACCGGTGATTTGTGCAAGCGTACACTTTAAATCATCGATGAAAGCTTCTAGGCTTTCAACTGTTGAAGAAACAACAGTATTTGGTACATTACTTGCCATCAATTTTGAAGTAATTGATTGACATATATCGTCAACATTTGTCTCTTCAATAGAAGGTAACTCTGGAGCCTGTGTTTGATGGCTGGGAGCTGCATCCTTTTCTGCTTTATCCTCATCTTCACAATGGATATAATGTAAATGCTTCCGGAAATCAGAATAGGTGGTAAACTGTAAGTTGCATCCCTCTTGTGCACAAATCAGTCTCAGCTTCTTTCCTGGGTACATGCCATGAGCTAACTTCAGGTGTCGAAACAATTTAATGCTTGTACCCAGCAATGACTTCCAAATAAAACATCTTATCATCATGTATTTTCCATTTAAACTCGTTTAACAGTTTTGCTCTTAACTCTCGAGTGCGTGATTGGCTGGATGTGCTAGGATGGATTTTGTAGACTGTTGTCTGGATAAAGGTCAACATGTTGCTGAGAGATGGGTCATATTGTGCACCAAAGACAAAATGAGCTTTAAAAAGCTCCAAGTGAACTACTCGCTTGACAGGGTATGAGATTCTTGTCGACCACAATGTAGAACTTGAGCTTTGGTTTGTCCAGTGGCCAGAAGATAGGGCTGCCTGTCCTCCAAACTTCTGCAGGACTGATTAATAACAATATAAAAATTACTTAAATGCCATAAATTCTAGCATACATTTAAAATCACAACATAGTAATTCTGTCAGGACCCCTTTCGTCAAAGATGATTGACAATTAGCATATAGTTTGGATTGGCGATATGGTTCTGTTCTGGGCAAGATGCAGCCTAGCATGGATAAGAACAGCGATAAACCCCCCTTAGGGTAAACCGAACAGAACCAACAATGTATTGTAGATTAAGGGTGTGCCATATCATACCGTCCACGATAACACCGGTATAAATCTTTACATGATACAAAAGTGTCATCTCGCGATATCAACGATATAGCGACGCGATGGCGTATGGCGCATTTACGTTCCCTAGCGCGCACAACAACACCTGTCTGAGAGTAAGAGCAGCATCTCAGTCTCCGATGACGATTTAGTACCTAAAAAGGAGCTTTACAAGAGGTCAGACCTCTTGATAACTGACAAAACATTGACAACTTAAAGCTGTTATTGATGTTTGCAGCGCAATATTTGACCGGAAGGGAAAAATTGACGGTTATTTTCGTCAGTTACGGCTCCAGCATTCTGCTCGCTTTGAATTGGACACAGAGATAAAGTAGTGCGTAAGATTACATTTATTTGAATGAATGAATCATAGCATTTATTTGAATTAATTATCGAGAGAGACTGAGAGAGATTCGTACCTGCGTGACTGCGTCTGTTCAGAGTCTCTCTTAACAATGAAGATGTGCGTTTATTACTTAAAATTAGCGATGTAACCCCATCGTTGCTGAGAAATATAATGTAGTGATCCAGCAACTGAGCTATTTTATTGCTAAAAGTCGTGGGGTGGCGTTGATAAGTTTCTGTGCTCCTGAATGCGATCTCCGCTCTCTTGTGTGCGAGTGTCGTAGGCCTGTGTGTGTGTGTGTGTGTGTGTGCGCTTCAGTGAAAACAGTGATTCAACTATCTTGGAACTACCTGTGGATTAAACGATTTTATTGTGCACCTTCCAGCCAATCAGAATCGAATATTCAGACAGTCCATGGCATAAATTACTTTAGTTATTGCTAAACTAAAATGTTAAGGAGTTATGTTATACTTTTACTTAAGATTTCCAGTGAAAACACTACCAACTTGTACTAAGGCTACTTTTTTACTTTGCTTCCATTTGACTCATGCAGTGACTATAATGCTGCTGCTGCCGCCTTATGACAGTAGATTTATACTTCGAATGAGGTATTCTCTCATCAATGACAGTAACTCACTGGAAAAGGATGAAAAATGCCCTTCATTTGTTTGCACTAATAAATGCTGCTGCCTTCCAGCTGCAATCACCAATAAAACTTTGTTCCATATATTTTTTTCTATATCGTCATAAATATCATTATCGCAAATATTCTTGAAATATCGTGATATCATTTTGAGGCTATATTGCCCACCCCTATTGCAGATATCATTAATGTCAAAATTTAAATATACAACATAATTCAGGAATTTAGTCTGATTCAAGGGGAATCAGAATACCAGATCCTGGTGGGACGAGAGTGGGAGCTGGGGATGGAGGACGGTAATTAGCTCTGGAGAAACGCGATAGCAGCTGATAATACTAATGCTGTGATAGACATCGTATTCCTATAGGTAGACGTGATCAGCTGACAGTCAACGCTGTGTGTCAAACCAAAAAAAAACAAACCCAAGGCGTTTTTTTTTATGTCGCTTTTACGCCTGCCATTTTGTGCGTCGGTGTGCACACTCACATTGGTGCCCTTTGTTTAGTCACGAGGCCTTAAACGTCGGCGATAAGCACGCGTGATAATCGTCCCGGGGTGTGAACAAGCCTTTAAGAGCAAATTACATAATTGAAACAAAGAAAAACCCTATATGTTTTAGAGTTGTAACAGTTCACTATTCTTATGGTTTGGTTTACAGTTAGGATATTTACTATGCTCAAGAAAAAAAATCCAGAACATAAGCTAACCTTTTCAAATTTCAGGAGACGATTAACAGCATCTCTCACACTGATCTTGGCTGCTCTCTTCCTTCCAGACGGTTGAGGTGCAAGGAGGTGTAACAGCAAAAGCAGGGAGGCTATGTCACTATCCCATTCTATAATAACAGGACACATTAATGACAGAGAGAGACAGAGAGAGACAGAGAGAGAGAGAGAGAGAGAGCATTTTGTTAGCTTTCATAAATACAAATTTAATATGTAGCATTTTCTAGAGAACTGTCAAGTACTTTTACCTTCATTACTGTTGTCTCCGTGTTTTTTTTCAGCAGATTTCAGTAGCTGTAGCAGGAATGCAGATGGATTTAGATCTAGATTTAGATTTAATCACATTTTCCTTGAATCACATTTTCCTCGAAGGAGGTATTCCACTTCTCTAAAAATCTGGATGCTGTTTCCAGGCCAAACATCAAAGCAAAGTCTTGCTGGATCTGAAGAAAAAAACAGTGTGCTTACAGTACCAAATAATGACATCAGAAATTAGCTCTGGTAACATTTGAGCACAAAAAGTGTAGAGTCAGTAAAAACAAAATCAAAGACGTTCATGCTGATCTACACTGATAAGGCACTTAAAGATATGCCCCGTTCATAACTTAACAGTCAGTCAATGCTCACTGAAGTTGTGTTAAATATGGCAGTTTAAAGTTGCAGTGATGAAGTCAACAGATTAAGTCCTGATAAAGGGAAGCCAATCTTCAACATGGGCTCGTATTTAGGCTGTATTTAGATTAGGGCTGTACAATATATTGAAATTTTCAAAATATCACAAATGTGCATATCGCACAGGATTTAGGTGGATGCAAATATACAGGTGCTGGGCGATTATGGTCTGTTTTAAGTAAATCTGTCCTCTTTACTTCCTGTTAGACATTTTTTTAAACTCAAGTCTATTGCAGTCTCCTTCTGCAATAATAAACAATATACCATGAAACCAAAAACTAGTTTATTCTGCTCTGTTCACTTGGGGTGAAAACAATAGCATCTATAAAATCTGTTCTTGGTACACTTGATTACCAGATGACAGCTGAAGGTATGGATACATTACAACTTACTGAAACGTATCATATGTGGTGTAATCAATCAATCATTGTTTCAATGGCGGAAAGACGTCAATAAAACAGCTTGTAAACAATGTCACGTAGCATTACATTTGCCTCAGGAGTCATTCAGTGTCCACAGCTGTTAGTTCACTAGAGAAAACAACTCCAGTGTTTCCCACACATACCTGTAGACTAATTCGTGGCGGTGCGCCACAGAATCAACACTGGCCGCCACATATTGCGTTCGTTATTAATTTATTTTTTTAACGCTTTAAAACACAGCGTATTCGTTCAGCTGCATTTCCTTTCCCTGCGCTCTCAAATATCAAGCACACGCACGCACACCCACACACAATTTTTTTATTACAGACACACACACACACAAACCACTCTCTGACATCCATACCAACACACCCACACGGTTATAGCTGCATAATTTATCCAATTGTCTTTATAATATGCAGAAGCAGAAAACAGGAATAAAGTGAGTATTTGCTTTATAGGCCAAACCTGAAAAAAATGGTAAAAATTTTAATTTTGAAGCCTTACCAACAGAATAAAAGCCTATTAACAAAGATTGCATCGTTTTAGAGTTAAATGGCAATGGGGTTCCAATGGGGACATTGTCCAAACGATGCTAAGTGGAAGTATTGTGTACCTAGTGCAAAATTGATTTTTTAATGGAAATGGGGGTGAAATAGTAAAATTCCAATAAAAATACACACCTGTGCAGTTAGCATTAACACAGGCAAAATGATCAAAAAAACAAAACTGAAAAAGACAAAAATGTCCATAAGGATGCACAAGGGTTAAAAGCCATATCCCAAACATATACAGTACAGTAGCCTAGTTTGACCCAGTGTAAGATTCCTTAACGTTTCAAATAAATTTTACACTCCTATCCAACTTACTTCATTAAAAAATGGTAACACTTTACAATAAGGTTTAATTTTTGTTAGCATTAGTTAACCAACAATGAATGAACAATACTCCTACAGGATTTATTAATCTTAGTTCATGTTAATCTCAACATTTTCAGATCCAAAGTTGTGTCTGTTAACATTAGGTAATGCACTGTGAATGGACGGTTCATAAACACAAACATTTTATTACTAACATTAACAAAGGCTATTGCTCTCTGTTTGTTTGTGTTAGTTAATGCATTAGCAAATGAGACCTTATTTGTAAAACGTTACCAAAAATTCTATTGCCTAACAAAAACTAAAAATAAAATACCTAAACACTAATGCAAACAAGTCATTGGACAACATTACTTAGGCTGCATAAATAATAAAAATGTAAGTGCCATGCATGAAATAGCCTCCGCCCGGACAATAAGGAAATTATTTTAATCAAACCATATTGTTGATGATAATAATACGAGAACAATAAAAGTGCTAGTTATTAATAATTTATTATTAATATTATTTTTTTTTTAAATGTTTAATATTACAGTAATAGTAAACATCTTTAATATTAGTCTATTTCTAATAACGTTGCTGTTTGAGCTGCGCGCGCTGTGAACAACCGTAAACTGAAGCGCTTAGAAGGTTAATTAACAACTAAACGCATCATATATGAGAACAATCAGCTATTTATACAAAATAAATATAATATTACAACTTATATTTGCACAAAACCACGCACAGGTGAACTAAGTTACGTAGTCAGAAGGCCTTTAACTCCTGTCTTCCCGTTTGAGAGCTCGCGCTGAAACTGAAGATGATCACCGGTACAATGAAGCGCTGCGGGTTATTAACTCAACGAAACGCATCTATATGAGATTAATCATATGTTTATACTACATAAACTTAATATTACGACTTATATATGCTTATAATGACGCGAATGCACAAGCAAACTTGACTGCTGGTCAGAATGCGTTGTGGACGCGCTCTTCTCACAACAGCGCTGAAACACAACTAAACCCAGAGAATTCACAACGTTTTATTACAAAAATGTTCTCATTACAGTGTTATGTATATTACAGTCCCAGTAGTTATTAATGATGTGCATTAGTTTGAACTGCGCGCGCTGAAGCTAAAGACCGGTACAATGAAGCGCTTTACTGCATCGTTTATTAACTCAACCAAACGCTTATGAGATTATTCAGATATACACAGATTGAATAAATATAGTACGTTTATTTTATAGTAATAGTATAATATAAAATATAAACTTACAATGGCACAAAAAGTTGCGAATGCACAAGCGAACTTGACTGTGCTTGTTATGAAGGTGTAACTCCATGTTCCCTCAACAAACGCGCTGAACACAACGTTCTTTTACAGCCTGTTCTCATTATAATTTTATGTAGCCTATATGTCAGACTTGCGCTGCACATGTTGCACATAACTGTATTTTCCGTTACGAAGTGAATCCAATCATATTTGAAGCAATTCAAACCCATCATGGCAGACAGCGCGTCTGAAGTGTCTCAGCTGAAGGAAATAATACATTATCTATCGGCCTGAATATATCGGCCAAATTTTCTTATCGGATGGATAACATCAAAAATGACCATTTATCGGCCGATAACGATATGTTGCCGATATATCGTGCATCCCTAATTTATATTACAATTAGTGTAGTAATTAAGGTTAAAATAGAGAATTCCAATGCAAAGAGGCAAATTAGAGTCATTTTGTGGCTGGAAAAATAATACTTTTCATTTGTAATGCCATTACCCACAAGGTGCCTGTACAGTGGGGAGAACAAGTATTTGATACACTGCTGATTTTGCAGGTTTGCCCACTTACAAAGCATGTAGAAGTCTGTAATTTTTATCATAGGTACTCTTCAACTGTGAGTGACAGAATCTAAAACAAAAATCCAGAAAATCACATTGTATGATTTTTAAGTAATTAATTTGCATTTTATTACATGACATAAGTATTTGATACATCAGAAAAGCAGAACTTAATATTTGGTACAGAAACCTTTGTTTGCAATTACAGAGATCATACGTTTCCTGTAGTTCTTGACCAGGTTTGCACACACTGCAGCAGGGATTTTGGCCCACTCCTCCATACAGACCTTCTCCAGATCCTTCAGGTTTCGGGGCTGTCGCTGGGCAATACGGACTTTCAGCTCCCTCCAAAGATTTTCTATTGGGTTCAGGTCTGGAGACTGGCTAGGCCACTCCAGGACCTTGAGATGCTTATGGAGCCACTCCTTAGTTGCCCTGGCTGTGTGTTTCGGGTCGTGGTCATGCTGGAAGACCCAGCCACGACCCATCTTCAATGCTCTTACTGAGGGAAGGAGGTTGTTGGCCAAGATCTCACGATACATGGCCCCATCCATCCTCCCCTCAATACGGTGCAGTCGTCCTGTCCCCTTTGCAGAAAAGCATCCCCAATGAATGATGTTTCGACCTTCATGCTTCACGGTTGGGATGGTGTTCTTGGGGTTGTACTCATCCTTCTTCCTTCAAACACGGCGAGTGGAGTTTAGACCAAAAAGCTCTATTTTTGTCTAATCAGACCACATGACCTTCTCCCATTCCTCCTCTGGATCATCCAGATGGTCATTGGCAAACTTCAGACGGGCCTGGACATGCGCTGGCTTCAGCAGGGGGACCTTGCGTGCGCTGCAGGATTTTAATCCATGACGGCGTAGTGTGTTACTAATGGTTTTCTTTGAGACTGTGGTCCCAGCTCTCTTCAGGTCATTGACCAGGTCCTGCCATGTAGTTCTGGGCTGATCCCTCACCTTCCTCATGATCATTGATGCCCCACGAGGTGAGATCTTGCATGGTGCCCCAGACCGAGGGAGATTGACCGTCATCTTGAACTTCTTCCATTTTCTAATAATTGTTGTCTTGCCTTCTCATCAAGCTGCTTGCCTATTGTCCTGTAGCCCATCCCAGCCTTGTGCAGGTCTACAATTTTATCCCTGATGTCCTTACACAGCTCTCTGGTCTTGGCCATTGTGGAGAGGTTGGAGTCTGTTTGATTGAGTGTGCGGACAGGTGTCTTTTATACAGGTAGAGTTCAAACAGGTGCAGTTAATACAGGTAATGAGTGGAGAACAGGAGTGCTTCTTAAAGAAAAACTAACAGGTCTGTGAGAGCCGGAATTCTTACTGGTTGGTAGGTGATCAAATACTTATGTCATGCAATAAAATGCAAATTAATTATTTAAAAATCATACAATGTGATTTTCTGGATTTTTGTTTTAGATTCCGTCTCTCACAGTTGAAGAGTACCTATGATCAAAATTACAGGCCTCTACATGCTTTGTAAGTAGGAAAACCTGCAAAATCGGCAGTGTATCAAATACTTGTTCTCCCCACTGTACATGTCTTCATGACACAAAGCGATAAAGCTACTGTGATGATCATCAGTGGCTATTATAATTGTATGGTTTGTGTGATCTCTTGATAATCTCCCTCTTTTACAGTTTGAGGCAACAGAAAGAAGCCGAGTTGGAAGCACTGCGAGCGGAACGGAGGAAGAAAAGACTGGAGAGAGCTCTCGCTCCTCCTCCAGCGAAAATAGTAAGTGCCACACAGAACCAGCACTACATACCCCGTACTTTTGTCTTGCTCGTCAAATATTGTAATATGGATCCATAGTGTGATGCTAACTTAAAAATCACGTCTCTATTGCAGATCGGAAAAAATACCTGGCTCAAGCTGCAGAGTGTGTGCACGATTGTGTGCTGTTGCCTGAGCATCAGTTCGCGGGCCTGGCAGTGAAGAACAACATTTTTTTCTGGACATCTTCACAACTTTGGACCCAAGCCCCCTAACAAAGGCTTGGTTGCTGTTGTTGTACTGGCGCTATTGCCATTGCATCCTTATCAGAGCCGGCTGCTAGATCTCGCAACTTGGCTGACGTTGTGCTGGGGATCCTGGTCATGCACAAATGAGTCTTGTGAACCTCGGTTAGCCAACGTGTGCTTCCTTGGGACTCAGCGTGGTGCCATACCTGGAGTTATAGGCTACCTGGCTCAAGCTGACGAGCTTGTGCACGATTGTGTATCATTGTCTGAGGGTGACGCCCGGAGTGTCTAAGTTTACAAACTTCTGTTTGTTCGGGATCTGGATCTTAACCCGGCTGCTTCTGTTAGCCTAACGTTACATATGTGCCGGTCTACTAGAGCTGGCTGTGGGAACCTGGTCAAGTGCAAGGAGTTTCGGTACGTGCTTCGATTTGTTTTATGGACTTATTTGGATTTTGTGGCTGAGGACTTTTCTGGCGAGATATGTGGTGCTTAACTGTCAGATGTGTGCTCTTTTTGAGCTCATTCTTTTGGACACCTTGCCAAGTTTACATCACTGGCAGTGGGTAAGTCTCTGGTTTACCATTACTGTGCAACTCCTCATCTGTAAACTTTGATAGCAGGACACACTATGGTCTGTCTACTAACATTGTCATTCCTAAACAACTTTACCGGTTTTTATATCCTGTGAATCTGATGTATTTTGACCTTACAAAATATGCTTTAACTAGAGAAGAGAATTATTGCATTATTAACATTTATTGTTTGGGGCCAATGAATAGAAATAGAATGAGCAATTCAGTAAAACGAAGGTGCTTAATAGTTCTAATGCTATTAATGTCTGGGAATGTATCCCCAAACCCAGGACCCAAAGCTGCTCCAAATTTCACTACTCCAATTTAATTAAAATCAAGGTCAGGACTGGGCTTTATCCATCTAAATACTCATAGTCTGTTGCCTAAATTAGATATGGTATATATTTGGGCTAAAAATACAAACGCGGATGTTAGTCATATCTGAATCTTTGTCTGAGATAGATTTATCAAGCCAAGATATTAGTATCAATGGTTACAAGGTTTTTAGAGCTGATAGACCAAAAAGTCCATAGACCATGTGTGTCAGCAGTGTGTGTACACAACCAGTAAAAAAAAAAAAAAAAAAAAAAAAAAAAAAAAAAGTCAAAATCCACCCACTTTTTTTTAATCCCCATAAATCATAAGCAGTGTCTCAGAACAAGACGTTTGCAGATTCTGGGCAATGTGACGTCACATTTTACAGGCCCCGCCCATGAGCGTTGATGGACACTGCCGTATTAGCATAGCTCCGCCCCTCAGTGGCATGTTTATCTCCTCGACCAGAGCATTCAAGAAAGAAATGTGTTCTTATTAAAGCTACTAAAGTTATTCAGTCGAGAGCAGTGAGTGATTTTCTGTTGTTCTCTTTTTGTTTGATTCATATTAACAGCAGATATAGCTGTAGGTACTGTATATTACACTGCTGTCACTTGTAACGACTGAGACAAATCAGACAATTATTTATTTATTATATTTAATGAACAAACAAAGTTTGGTGAAACCACCCCCACAGAAGAGCAGGGAAGGTCTCTGTTACCATGGCTACCATCAGATAAGACTTGGTTTACGACCTAAAGCAATTTCCAGAGAGCTGTGACTCTAAATTGATTATTTTTGAAAAGGGACCCAATGCCCTTTAAAAAAGGACTTTCCTGCATTAATTTATAGAAAAACTGTTCTATAAATAAACATGCACCCCAGGACACCCCTGTTTTGTAAAGGGTCTCTTGTATGGTATTTCATTTATGCATGTCTTATGAGCAACTTACTAGTTCATGTAACCTCATATATGTCTTGTCTCCTATCAAGTTAATGCTCGTTTCACAACTTACACTTTCATGTATGTCCCTTCTTCAGAGGATGCAGTGTGTGTTTGTTGTATTAAATGGAGTATAAATGGGCACAGACCCATTGAATCAAGCTTGAAACAAAGAAGCCATAAAATCTCCCCAGAGGAATTTCCCGCTGGGAAATCCCAACAATCCCATTGGTCAACTCGACCATGGAGGGTGAGATTTCTCTAAGACTCTTAAGAGAGACGCACAGATCCGCCCACTCTCTTCTCTCTCTCTGGCTGAACCGACACAAATCTTGGCTGGCTCTGAGCCAGGCCACGTAGTGCAGGCCCTCCAAGCAGGGTGGGCCTACACACACACACACACACACACACACACACACACACACACACACACACACACACACACACACACACAATGGGCGTGTGTGGGACAGGAAACCCGATGCCTCTTACAGTGTATATGTTTTGTGTATGTATGTTAGTTTTAGTCTTGTCCGTGATTTAGTTAATAAAGTTTGTGCACAATATATGTTTGGTTCTGACTCCCTGCCTGCAAACAAATTGTCACTTAAATGATCGATCTTGTTATGCGCTCGAAGCGCTTATGTAAATACAAAGGAAGAATTATTTTTCTGTGGCCATGAAAAATATCCTTTTCTTAGAATTAATAATCAATACTGAGCATTCACAGGATGAACTAATTGATTGATTGTAATGTTAATGTAGCTACATCAAGTTAATCTCATTAACTGATTCAAATATTCATAATGAATAATCATAATGAGTTATGAATAATTATTAATATTTCCCCTCTGAGCTAATTCGCTACACACTTTAGTACACAGATCTAATACACACACGGGATTTCTATACTTGCTGCATACGTGCACAGACATAACCAACTGTTTTCATGGGAACTTTGTGTGTTTCTGACATAACCTTGTGTGCATTTGACAGTTTAAATCGCAATAACACATGAAAGAGAACTAGTCTAGTTTAATAGCCTACTCACGGACGCATCGACATCCAGCTCTCTGTGCGCATGCGTCAGGTGTGTGTGCTCAAGTTGAGAGTGATATGGCTTTATCGCAGACAGATGATAATATTTCATGATGATGAAGAACTGCAATGTCACGTGAGCATGTCCGCAATAGAGATGATCATAACTATGGCTTTCCGAAGGGTTCAAAAAGATGACTTTGCTACATGCACTCGTCTCAAAGAACGTCTCACTCAACGTCTTCATTTTTGTTCTATTCTGCTATTTATTCCATTCAATTTAAGGCGCAGACGAGGCGTAGACGTCACGTAAATCACGTGTGGCAGTGAAGTGTCGTCTCAGACGTTACGCATCATTCACGCGTAGCAGTTAAGTAATTTTTTTTTTTCCGCTAACACGTATTATAACACGCTACTCAACACGGCTCAGTGCAGTCTCAGCGACTGCACAATTTACTTTCCCTTTATGGGGCTCTAAATGGTTCGTTCGGCTACGAGACTGACACGCACGACAGATAACACGCGTGTATACGTGCGTGTACGTCTCCATTTGTTTTATATGGAGACGTACACGCAAATATCACGTCACGTAGACACGACAATAACGTATAGCTGTTGATCTATACAGACGTCACGTTAGTGTCACGGTAGAAATGACCGTGAGGATTATGTCTGCCATGCGCGTGGAGAACGTGCGTCTGCCATGCGTCTGGAGAACGTGCGTCTGCCGTGCGTCTGGAGAACGTGCGTCTGCCATGCGTCTGGGGAACGTGCGTCTGCCGTGCGTCTGCCATGCGTCTGGGGAACGTGCGTCTGGAGAACGTGCGTCTGCCATGCGTCTGGACTCTGGAGCTATCTATTTTTCCTTATTTTCTCATATATGCATTTACTGTTATAAGCCAAGTTTACATCCACTTTTTCCACTGTTTTGTCATCAATAAAGTGAATATGCGTTAAAAAATAGTGCAACTTGCTGTGTCCAGCCAATGGGCATTTTACCGATAAAATGGTGTGCGTAATGACTCATCCCTAAAAAAAAAAAAAACGCATTGTCGCATAAGTTTTGTTGTATCACAAAAAAAAAAAAATCTGCCTTCAAGTCATTTCCATAGATAATTTCACTTATATCGCAAATTATATCGTATCTTTTGCGTCACAAATATTTGTAAAATGCAGAGAGTAATGAGAAGATTGAAATGTAGGCTACTTACTATTTTCAGAATAATAGGCCTATTACTAAATGACGAAATATTAATCAGAAGATCAGCTGGTCTGACAGGACTGTAACTGCCTTTATGTGATGAAGCACATGGGTTTGGACACAGGGCAGCTCATTTGTCCTGTATGCAACATTTTAGTATCCATAAAAAAAAGATTATAGCTACAGTAAAATGTTTGGTCATATAGCAACAATCTTTAACGTAAGCCTTGAACATGCAGTCGCGGTTTGGCGTGGCCGAGAACGCATTCAGATCATTCAAACCAAACAAAGTTATCGTTCTGGTTTCAGAGTTCAATAACATCAAATCTCTGATAATATTTTTTCCAGAGACAGATGCAGCTGTAACTTAAACGTTTTATTTGTGTAACCTATATTTAACTTTTTTCAATGGTCTAGCTTAACTGATGCCGTCTTAATTTTACAATTCGTTTAGAGCTTTTTGGATTCAACCGACTATATTTTATTTTTTTTAATTGTTTGAGATACAATTATTTTACATATTAATAAATAGTATTTATAAAATTATTCTATTACCAAGTGTCATGTTTGTGATTTTCATTTGTCAAGTAGCCAGATCCTGCCCTTGAAATCGTGATTTTATGGTATTCATTTTATTTATTCAGATACAGAAGTAACATGTTGTGTACTTTATCTTTCTTTTCGTCAGTATTGTAAACTCCAACAGCCTTTCCTTCGTTTGACAGACGCATCATTTTTATTTTTGACGAGCTGCCGAGATTTTCAAGGCGCTATATTTTCCTCATCCATTTTGAAACATTTTTATTATATATTATTAAATTGCAGGCCCTAAAAAAAAAAAAATCTTTTATTAACAAGTGTCATGTTTTGTTTTACTTCGTTATAAACTGTTTAGATCAATACTTGATCAAGCAATATTCAGAAACGGGTGCAGTTAGTTATTGTTTTTCTGATTATTCTGAAGTTTTATTAGATTGTGAAAAACACAAAATTATAAAAATAAGAATGAATGGTGTTTGAGAGGCAACACGTCTTATTCTTACCAATAGTAATAAAACAATTCAATATGCAATTTAATAATAGGCTATAAATATAATAGATTTAGTGTGCCTTTGAACATAAGCTAATTCTGTCATGTGATGCCACATTTATTTGCGTTAAAACCCTTTTTCTCGACAAAACTAGTTTGGAAACGCTTTTTCGCGACATTTGAAGTATCGACAGAATTTATGCACAAAAGTTAAACTGAAAGATTTGTTGACGTTTGCAAAAAATGATCTATAATTGGCATTTCCATCAACTACATCGGTGAACATTTTGATGCGCTAAACCTTTTCTCTATTTATAATGCAGCCACTTTAAATTCACATAATGTTTAAATTCTGGGTAACTGAATTTATCCTATCCCCATGCAAGTTCGTGCATAATTGATATTGTAAAATAATTCAAAGCTTTTTAAAATCACAAACCTAAATAAAGATATAGGCTAGCCTATGTTAAATAACTATTAATGTGATTTTGACTTCTGAAAATGACTTCTAATTTAATAATAGCTTAAATGATCAAATATTCTAGCCCACACTATTTGAGCAGTGTCTCAAATAAGACAAACCCATCATACAAGTAGCTGTAGCCTGTATAACAGTGTATATGTGCACTATTTTGAAATTAGCCAAGGCTATAAGTATGGCGTTAAGATGAACGAACATTCTCCACACGCATGTCACACACACGTTAACACGTCTTTAAGCTTGGTTAGGAAAGAAGACACAAAACGAGCGCCATAATCCACCCCCC
The DNA here is from genome assembly GCA_039654105.1 of Coreius guichenoti. NCBI lineage: Eukaryota > Metazoa > Chordata > Actinopteri > Cypriniformes > Gobionidae > Coreius > Coreius guichenoti. Next base: position 32,024,744 of record CM077188.1, on the reverse strand, counting down.
ATACATATTAAAGAACCGATCAGAACGCCATACATAACCAAGCAGATGTATCATGTTTCAGTTTTCATTGGCGTGTTCACGAGCTGTGTAGGCTCCGCCCTCTGGGGTGGGGAGCAGCAGCTCATTTGCATTTAAAGGAGACAAACACAAAACAGCTAATTTTTCTCAAACCCAAAAATTGGCATTTTCAAAATGGTATATTAAATTATCTGTTAGGAATTTTGATCTGAAACTTCACAGACACACGCTGGGGACACCTGACACTTATATTACATCTTGTATAAAGGGGCATAATAGGTGCCCTTTAAATAGTTGTCTAAGGAGTCTATGGAGGGGTCAGAGAGCTCTCGGATTTCATTCGTGTTCTGAAGATGAACGAAGGTCTTACGGGTTTGGAATGACATTTGGGAGAGGCATTAATGACAGAATTTACATTTTTGGGTGAACTAACCCTTTAACTCGGCTGTGTAAAGATGCCTTAGGATGACTTATCTTGTTTCTTTTCAATCTGCTGCCAGTTGGAGGCTGAAGCCACGACTTCATGGACCCCTCGATCTCCATTTCATCAGGATTAGCCATTAGGGTTTCTCTGAACTGCATCTTTTAAAAAATAATGTCATTATTACATCTTAAGCATTACATTTTTTAAGTGCATAGGTTTGATAAATGTTGTTGCCAGAGTTCATGCAGCAGTTTCAAATATCAGCAACGCTTGCAACACTTTACAATAAGGTCTCGTTTGTTAACATTAGTTGATAAAACTGTTCAATGTTTGTTTTTGTTAGTTCACAGTGCATTAACTAATGTTAACAAATACAACTTTTCATTTTAATAATTAGTAAAATGTTGAAATTACCCTAGATTAATAAATGCTGAAGTATTGTGCATTCTTAGTCTATGTTAACTAATGTAGATGTAAATTAAGTCTCTGATGTCCCCAGAGTGTGTATGTGAAGTTGTAGCTCAAAATAACCCACAGATAATTTTTTATAGCATGTTAAAATTGTCACTTTTTGAGGGTGAGCAAAAACGTTCAATTATTGTGTGTGTCCCTTTAAATACAATTGAGCTGCTGCTCCCCGCCCCCTTTCAGGAAGAGGGCGGAGCTACAAGAGCTCGTCGATTACCTCACGCAGACACGCACTGAAAATGTCAGAAACTGCTCAGCCTTTTATGTTCAAACCGGAGTCGGACAATGATGAAGAGACTCAAGAAGAAGTGACAACATGTAGACAGGACGTTTCTGAATAGTTAGTTGATGAATTTATGAGTTAACGATCTTCAAGTCATTGATTAGCATATTCTGTCATGATAATCTATAAACCGTTCGTGTGGGAACTGTTGTAAGATGCACAGAGCCAGAGAATATCTGCTGCATGAAGAGAGAACAGGTATAGTTTAGTTTAATTACGGTTATAACTTATGTTGTCATCTTGCTTTTATGACATGCTATTCCGGGGGCGGGGTTTATGTAACTTTTAGGAATAGTGATGTCATTAACCCTACCAGCCGTTTGTTGTAGTCCTTAAAAAGCGTTTTCTGTAAAATAAAATATCTCCATTTGCTTTGAACTTTGAGCGTCGTAATTTTGCAGATGTTGTTTATGCTCAAACAGCAACATTACACACTCACTAAAGTTAAAAAAGTCAAATCATAAATCAACCACCCGTTTAACTAATGTTAACAAATGAAACCTTATTGTATAGTGTTACCAAAATATCAGTAAAACAGTGCATTCAAATGAAACTTCAGTTTATGTTCGCTATTTATACGCTTTAATATTGTTCTTTCACTCTAAACAAAGTGCACCTGCTCTAATGAAGCAGATTATTTTACGTTCAAGAACACAATTTAAGAAGCTGCCCTTGCGTATCTGTAACGCTTTTCCATTTCTTACTCAATTTTAGCAAACAAAATGGAATATAACTCAATATCATTTAATTAGCCAACATTACAGTGCTAATTTCTTGGCAATTAAAACATCAAACAACACTAGAACAATAAATGAATTCAATTACTTACTCATTTTTCAGCTGAAATGATTCCTCTCGAAAATGTTTCACACGGCTGAGTTCCTTAATTCTAGTAGTGACCCATCTGTGACAAAACGAACTCGGGCCGAAGGTACAGTGCATCCGGAAAGTATTCACAGCACTTCACTTTTTCCACATTTTGTTATGTTACAGCCTTATTCCAAAATGGATTAAATTCATTATTGTTTCCCTCAATTCTACAAACAAAACCCCAAAAAGACAACATGAAAGAAGTTTGTTTGAAATCTTAGCTAATTTATTTAAAAAAAAAAAAAATCACGTTCATAAGTATTCACAGCCTTTGCGATGACACTCAAAATTGAGCTCAGGTGCATCCTGTTTCCGCTGATCATCCTTGAGATGTTTCTACAACTTGATTGGAGTCCACCTGTGGTAAATTCAGTTGATTGGACATGATTTGGAAAGGCACACACCTGCCTATATAAGGTTCCATAGTTAACAGTGCATGTCATAGCACAAACCAAGCCATGAAGTCCAAGGAATTGTCTGTAGACCTCCAAGACAGGATTGTATCGAGGCACAGAAACATTTCTGCAGCAGGTCCCAATAAGCACAGTGGCCTCCATCATCCGTAAATGGAAGAAGTTTGGAACCACCAGGACTCTTCCTAGAGCTGGCCACCCGGCCAAACTGAGCAAACAGGGGAGAAGGATCTTAGTCAGGGAGGTGACCAAGAACCCGATGGTCACTCTGACAAAGCTCCAGCATTTCTCTGTGGAGAGAGGAGAACCTTCCAGAAGTACAACCATCTCTGCAGCACTCCACCAATCAGGCCTGTATGGTACAGTGGCCAGACAGCACATGACAGCACGCCTGGAGTTTGCCAAAAGGCACCTGAAGGACTCTCAGACCATGAGAAACTAAATTCTCTGGTCTGATAAAACAAAGATTGAACTCTTTGGCCTGAATGGCAAGTGTCATGTCTGGAGGAAACCAGGCACTGCTCATCACCAGGCCAACACCATCCCTACAGTGAAGGATGGTGGTGGGAGCATCATGCTGTGGGGATGTTTTTCAGTGGCAGGAACTGGGAGACTAGTCAGGATCGAGGGAACGATGAATGCAGCAATGTACAGAGACATCCTTGATGAAAACCTGATCCAGAATGCTCTGGACCTCAGACTGAGGCGAGGACAACGACCATAAGCACACAGCCAAGATAACAAATGAGTGGCTACGGGACAACTCTGTGAATGTCGTTGAGTGGCCCAGCCAAAGCCCAGACCCGACTGAACATCTCTGGAGAGATCTGAAAATGGCTGTGCACCGACGCTCCCCATCCAACCTGATGGAGCTTGAGAGGTCCTGCAAAGAAGAATGGGAGAAACTGCCCAAAAATAGGTGTGCCAAGCTTGTAGCATCATACTCAAAAAGACTTGAAGCTGTAATTGGTGCCAAAGGTGCTTCAACAAACTATTGAGCAAAGGCTGTGAATGCTTATGTACATGTGAATTTTTTTGCTTTTTTTTTTTTTATAAATTTGCAAAGAGGGAGAGAGTCCGTTTCCCAAAGCGCCTTCCACCAGCCGGGTGAACTCCTCTAGGCGATGGCGCTGGAAACCCTTCGATGGACGGCTCTCTTACTCCTCCGGCGCCTGGAGGACGACGACAGCCCCTCCGGCCTCAGGCAAACGCTGGCGACTCCTCCTCTCCCTCTTGATAGATAGAGTCCGGTTCCCAAAGCGCACTGCCATCCAGCCTTCCACCAGCCGGGTGAACTCCTCCAGGCGATGGAAACCCTTCGATGGACGGCTCTCTGACTCCTCCGGCGCCTCGTGGACGACGACAGCCCCTCCGGCCTCAGGCAAACGCTGGCGGCGACTCCTCTCCCTCTTGATAGATAGAGTCCGGTTCCCAAAGCGCACTGCCATCCGGCCTTCCACCAGCCGGGTGAACTCCTCCAGGCGATGGCGCTGGAAACCCTTCGATGGACGGCTCTCTGACTCCTCCCCCGCCTCGAGGACGACGACAGCCCCTCCGGCTTCAGACACCCCAAGTGAGTCCCCCATTCCCTGCTCCTCCTCCCCATGGCGAACGGTAGCAAACTCCATCTATCTATCTATCCATCCATCCATCCATCCATCCAATATTTCTAATCTAGCCATCTATCCATCTATCTATCTATCTATCCAATATGTCTAATCCATCCATCTATCCAATATGTCTAATCCATCCATCTATCCAATATGTCTAATCCATCCATCTATCCAATATTTCTAATCTAGCCATCCATCCATCCATCCATCCATCCATCTATCTATCTATCTATCCAATATTTCTAATCCATCCATCTATCTATCTATCCAATATTTCTAATCTATCCATCCATCCATCCAAATTTCTAATCTAGCCATCCATCCATCCATCCATCTATCGTCTGTTTGTCTATCTATTTATGTCCATCCATCCATCCATCATTATATCATTCTATCTGTTTATCTTTATCTGTCTATCCAATATTTCTAATCCATCCATCCATCCATCCATCCATCCATCCATCCATCCATCCATCCATCCATCCATCCATCCATCCATCCATCCATCCATCCATCCATCCATCCATCCATCCATCCATCCATCCAATATTTCTAATCTATCCATCCATCCAATATTTCTAATCTATCCATCCATCCAATATTTCTAATCTATCCATCCATCCAATATTTCTAATCTATCCATCCATCCAATATTTCTAATCTATCCATCCATCCAATATTTCTAATCAATAGACAGATAGATAGAGGGAGAGGAGTCGCTGGAGGGCTATCTATCTATCTAATATTTATTATCTATCTAATATTTATAATCTATTTCTTTATCCATCTAATATTTGTAATCTATCTATCTAATATTTGTAAACTATCCATCTATCTATCTAATATTTGTAATCTATCCATCTATCTAATATTTGTTATCTATCTATCTATCTATCTATCTATCTAATATTTGTAATCTATCTATCCATCTATCTAATATTTGTAATCTATCCATCTATCTATCTAATATTTGTAATCATCTATCTATCTATCTATTATTTGTAATCTATCTATCCATCTATCTAATATTTGTAATCTATCCATCTATCTATCTATCTATCTATCTATCTATCTAATATTTGTAATCTATCTATCATCTATCTATCTATCTATCCATCTAATATTTGTAATCTATCTATCCATCTATCTAATATTTGTAATCTATCTATCCATCTATCTAATATTTGTAATCTATCTATCCATCTATCTAACATTTGTAATCTATCTATCTATCTAATATTTATAATCATCTATCTATCTATCTATTATTTGTAATCTATCCATCTATCTAATATTTGTAATCTATCTATCTATCTATCTATCTATCTATCTAATATTTGTAATCTATCTATCTATCTATTATTTGTAATCTATCTATCCATCTATCTAATATTTGTAATCTATCCATCTATCTATCTATCTATCTATCTAATATTTGTAATCTATCTATCATCTATCTATCTATCTATCTATCTATCTAATATTTGTAATCTATCCATCTAATATTTGTAATCTATCCATCTAATATTTGTAATCTATCCATCTATCTAATATTTGTAATCTATCTATCTATCTATCCATCTAATATTTGTAATATATCCATCTAATATTTGTTATCTATCTATCTATCTGTCTGTCTGTCTGTCTGTCTAATTTGTAATCTATCCATCTATCTAATATTTGTAATCTATCCATCTATCTATTTCTTTATCTATCTAATATTTCTTTATCTATCTATCTAATATTTGTTATCTATCTATCTATCATTTCTTTATCTATCTATCTATCTATCTATCTATCTATCTATCTAATATTTCTAATCTATCTAGGAGGAGCAGGGAATGGGGGACTCACTTCGGGTGTCTGAAGCCGGAGGGGCTGTCGTCGTCCTCGAGGCGGGGGAGGAGTCAGAGAGCCGTCCATCGAAGGGTTTCCAGCGCCATCGCCTGGAGGAGTTCACCCGGCTGGTGGAAGGCCGGATGGCAGTGCGCTTTGGGAACCGGACTCTATCTATCAAGAGGGAGCGGAGGAGTCCCCTAGGCGCCGGAGGAGTCAGAGAGCTGTCCACCGAGGGGTATCCAGACGAGGAGGAGTTTGGTGGAATTCACCCAGCTGATTTTTTTTCTCTCTCTACCGCTTCTCATCCTTCCATCTCCTTATCTCTCGCCTTGTCTGTCTTTAACCCTGGGTGCTGTTTTTTCTTCTTGGAGCCTGGAGAAGGCAGTGGAGGAGATCGGAGTTCCTCAGAGATCCCTCATATATAATTTACTCCTGGTTCTTGGTTTTCACTGGTTCCTCTTTCTTTATAACCTTCTTTAGAAGCGGGCTGTGTGGCATCAGCTTTTTTCCGGTCTGCAACAGAGACGTGATTTTTAAGTTAGCATCACACTATGGATCCATATTACAATATTTGACGAGCAAGACAAAAGTACGGGGTATGTAGTGCTGGTTCTGTGTGGCACTTACTATTTTCGGTGGAGGAGGAGCGAGAGCTCTCTCCAGTCTTTTCTTCCTCCGTTCCGCTCGCAGTGCTTCCAACTCGGCTTCTTTCTGTTGCCTCAAACTGTAAAAGAGGGAGATTATCAAGAGATCACACAAACCATACAATTATAATAGCCACTGATGATCATCACAGTAGCTTTATCGCTTTGTGTCATGAAGACATGTATTTTTATATCTTACGTGGTATCATAGGCTTTAAAAAGCTTCTTTCGTAGTCCACGGCGTCTCTCAGGCGGCATGACTTTCATCACGTCTAAAATCCAGTCTTCTAAATCTGTCAGCATTATGAATGGAAAGGAAGGGCTGCAGAAACGGCCTAAGGTCTCCTCGTAAAACTCAGCGAGATTCTCACATAACTTTCTGATCTGGTGAGGCAAAAAAAAAATTAAGAGATCAGCCGTACAGTCTTTTAATACATTTGGATGTGTGTGGTGCTGTGACGGCTTTAGATGGGACACGATGTGCTTACCTTCTTTCTTATAGTGACTAGGTCATATTTGCACGACCGCAGGTATTTAAGTTGCTCTTTCATTTGTTTTATGGCTTCACTGTTCTTCACCTCCAGTTTTCTAATTTGGTCTAACTGCTCTCTAAACCTGTCTATCTTCTCCTTTCTGCACAAAAACACACAAGACAAAAAAGATGGTCAAACACTGTTACTGTCTTCAGTTCCCAGACTTCCCACAGATTGAGAGTGTGTAGAAATCAAACACATGGTTGTGCACAAGAAACGTACATCCTTTCCCTTTCATCTTGATAGCGCTCGAGGACCTGTTCATGGTCGTTCATGAAGTTCACATATACCCGCATTATACTTTCGTCAGAGTCACTTTCTTCAGCAAATTCACTGAAGACTTCACTGAAACAGTAACAGAGATGAATAATGTTATCAGAAGCAGTATCTTCACTGTGCATATGCAACATCATACATTAGGGGTGTAACGATACATCGTATATCGAGATATCGCAATATAAAAAAGCGATGTAAACGATATGATTCGCGTTATAGAGTTGTTTCATCCAAGGCTCAGCTTACTGTGTTTATAAGGTATAATTCACCCAAAATTGTAAATTCTGTCATCATCTACTCACCCTCATGTCGTTTCAAACCTGTAAGATTTTCATTTAACTTCAAAACACAAATGAAGATATTTTTCAAGAAACCTGAGGAAGATTTCTGTCCCTCCATTTAAAGTCCATTCCTCTCAAACTTAAAAGATCCAAAAAATGTCATAAGGCATCGTTAAAATAATCAATCGAGTGTGTAATCCAAATCCAAGTCTTCTGAAGAGACTCGATGGCTTTATATGATGAACAGATTTAATGTAGTAAACACAGACCTTTAATGCTTGCATGATGTGCTAAATGATTATTCAAAGTGTTTTAGATGGTTTATTCTTATATGTTTAGCGCATTAATAGCAGGAGTGCGCACGGATGAACGTTTCAGTGACATTACTACATTAACTACTATATATAGTGTTGAATATTATGTATAGTAATGCAATGGGGGAATATTTGTTTGTCCTGATAATAATATAATAATAATATTATTTAAATAATAATAAAAAAGTAATAAAAAAAAACATCTCTTCTTTATTTTGTCTTAAAATATCACTGATATCGTGAGTTTAGTATCAGGATTTGCATGGAATCGTGACACGAGTGCATCGTTACACCGTTATACATAGGCAAAAATAGAAAAACATCCATTGTGCACATTGGCATGACAGTACTATTGTGCTGACCTTTCACGAGCTTTAAGCTTTTCTGTTTCTCGCTGTGTCCTGTTCAAATCCTGAGCTCTGAAACATGACGAAATAAAAAACAATAGATCAGTGTCTGGCAACCAAAACTGAAACAAATCAACATTAACAATGATGTAAAAGTAATTACGCTTTTTTGGCCTTTGGGGCAATCGGCTCTCTTTCAGGTGTGGACATATAATCGGCCTCTTCATAGCTCTGAGACTTCTCACAGATTAGAGAGTTAGAATCATTCAAACTCATGGTGGAAAGTTTGTCTGCTCTGAGTCGAAAAAAGTCCCGAATCTGGAGGGAGAATTACAAAAAAGCAGTTGTGAAAAAAACATCAGCTCGCGTGTTGCATTTTATCACACATTGCTGTGTGCTGACTTTAGAACTTTACTGATCCTTATTTTCATTTTAAAAATCATATCAACAACAAATACAGATTCTTTCAAGATTGCCAGAATTATTTGTGCATTATTCACCACTTCCAGCTGCTTCATGGGGTCCATTATTTCAGTCTTTCTAGGTCCAATGATAATGACAAACATGTCCTGGACCCACTCGGTTATCTGGGAATACTGGAGGCTCTGTTGCCTTGTTTCTACAGCATCCCATTCCTGTAGAACACATGAATAGTCAGTGATCTTAAGAGACAGAACTGTACAGAAGACATCAGTGTGTCTTTTTGTCGATGTAAATGTATGTGTGTATTTACCAATTCTCTTATTTCTCGAGACACAGTTGATTTCTGTGCCTCTTGTTTAGCGACCCTACTCTCTAACAGGGTCATATCACCGATCAACTTCTTGAGCTCTTTTTTTTTTTTCTCTGTCTCTTTCCTTGCTGTTTCCTGCTCTTCTACCATTACTTTCTGCTCTTCCAGAAAACATACACTCCTTCTAATAGGTTTCTTAGGTTTCTTGTCCTCTTCCTCCAACTTTTTGGGTTTATCAGTTTTACAGACTTCACTGAAACAGTAACAGAGATGGCTATGAATAATGTTGTCAGAAGCAGTATCTTCACTGTGCATATCCAACATATACATATGCACAATATTTAAATAACACAAAAAAACTGCGCTATTGACTTTAGTATTATTTAAATAATAATAAAAAAGTAATAATAAAAAAACATCTCTATTTTTGTCTTAAAATATCGCAATAAATATCGCATCGTGAGTTTAGTATCAGGATTTGCATGGAATCGTGACACGAGTGCATCGTTACACCGTTATACATAGGCAAAAATAGAAAAACATCCATTGTGCACATTGGCATGACAGTACTATTGTGCTGACCTTTCACGAGCTTTAAGCTTTTCTGTTTCTCGCTGTGTCCTGTTCAAATCCTGAGCTCTGAAACATGACGAAATAAAAAACAATAGATCAGTGTCTGGCTACCAAAACTGATATATACATATGCACATTTACATATGCAAAAATAAAATCCTGAGCTCTGAAACATGACAAAATGAAAATAAATCAGTGGGCCCTATTTTAACTATCTGAAGCTCATGTCGCAGGTGCACTTAGGGCGTGTCCGAATCCACTTTTGCTAGTTTAACGATGGGAAAAATGGTCGGCGTGTCCGGCACATGGTCCAAAAGGGTTGACCCTAGTCTCTTAATGAGTCATGGGTGTGTTTTGGGCGTAACGTGCAATAAACCAATCAGAGTCTCATCTCCCATTCCCTTTAAAAGCCAGTTGTGCTCGCACCACGGCGGATTCGCTATTTACATGCGAACGGAAAGACTGAACGCTTCGTCAGTAACACCAATGACGCCTGCTTGCTCGTCATTACTGCAAATAGGTATGCTAATTCTGATACAAGCAATGACTATCCATTATGACATGTAGGCATTTTTATATTTATGTACATAATAATAATAATCTTTTACATTTTAATCCTTTAATTTTTCATATTTAAGAATGTGTGTGTGTGTAATAATCAGAGTGTACGCGCATTGTGCACCGCCTATAGGCTCATATTACTAACACACCCTTTAAATAACAAAATAATACTGTGCTATTGACTTTAGAGCAGGTTTGTGTTGCTCAATGGCGCAGTCGTTTTCGCAAAATAGCAACGCTCCAACAATGCTCCTGAACACACCTGGTTTTCAGACCAGACGCGCCAGTGCATTTGATATTTAAACAACGTGGAGCTGGACGTGAAAATGAGAACTGTGTCAGGCTGAAACTAGCAAAAAACACTTGCGTCGCGCCTGACGTCACATTGCGCCGGGTGTATGATAGGGCCCAGTGTCTGGCAACCAGAGCTATATAAACAAACAAATCACCATTTAACAATGATGTAAAAGTAATTACGCTTTTGTGGCCTCCGGGGCAATCGGCTCTTTTGAACGGGGTTTGAGATTGGCCTTACAACTGGCCCGATCATTTTTTGCCTTCAGCTGTCTTTCGGATACGGCACTTTTCTCCTGATATTTACGCGGGGCCACTTTGATATGCGGTAAAGAACTCTGAGAAAGAAAAAGAGAAAGGTTAGAAGAGTAAAGATGCTACACACAAATGAAAAACCTAATGCACACAATTTACAAGCAGTAGATATTTCATATGTGACCCTGGAGCACAAAACCAGTCATAAGTCTCACGGGTATATTTGTGGCAATAGCCAACAATACATTGTATGTGTCAAAAATATTTCAGATCCTGTCCAAGTAGCCAATGCATTCACTCAATATTTCATTGAATCTGTACATGATCTTGCCTCTAAATTTTTAGATGATGAGACAAACAGGAACAATATAAGTTTAATTTCTACAGTAGATGAGAATTCTTTTACCATCAGAGAAATGGACCAGGCAGTGGTACTTAAAGCTATTTCAGACTTGAATGCCACTTTATCCAGAGACACATACAATATGGATGCATTTTTTTTTTAAATACGCCCAAATTGTTAGTCAGCCTCTGACCCACATTGTTAATGTTTCCATTAAAACTGGAAAATTTCCAGATACTTGGAAAAAAACATCAGTTAAGCCTGTCTTTAAGTCCGGGAATACTGCAGATGCCCGTAACTATCGACCAATAAGTCTAGTTCCGGTAGTGTCTAAAATATTGGGAAAAATAGTTTCAGAACAACTAATTAAATATTTAGAAATGCATCGTCATCTGCACCCAAAACAGTACGGTTTTAGACGGAATTATTCTACTGAGTCCGCCATCTGTGCATTGTTGGAAAACACTGTGCAGTCACTTGACAAAGGAAATATGGTGGGCGCAGTGTTCCTGGACTTAAGGAAGGCTTTTGATACCGTAAATCATAGCCTTCTTATCTCAAAATTATCTTCTTTTAACTTGTCAAAGCAGGCACTTTTATGGTTTGAGTCATATCTACAGGGACGCGAGCAATGTGTAGTGATTGATAATGTAAAATCTGCCCCATGTCAAATTATGACAGGAATCCCTCAGGGAACTATACTGGGGCCTATTCTTTTTAGCCTGTACATGAATGAACTTCCTGAAGTCTGTCCTGACATTAGCCTTCAGATGTACGCCGATGATACTGTGGTGTATGTGGCCGGCAAGAACCCTGCTGTAATCGGCAGTAAATTAACACAAAGTCTTGAGAAAGTATCAATTTGGTTAAACAGATCCTGTTTGACACTGAATACAAATAAAACCAAATCCATATGCTTTTCTATAAGAAAGACACCAACAGCAAACAAATTAAACATTGAAATGAAAGGCGAAATCATTGAACAAGTCGAACGAGAAATATTTAGGAGTTATATTAGACTCTCAGCTAAATTTTAAAAGTCACATTAAAAAGCTATCATGTGCTTATATTTTTTTAAATACAATGATTCTGTCTCCGCTGTCGTACTGCACCACTGTTTGGTCTCAGACCAACCAAACCACTCTAAAGCCTCTTGAACGGCCTTATAATCGTGCTTTTAAAATTTTAGATAAAAAGCCCATAAGATTTCATCACTGTCCAATATTTATTAAACACAAAATCTTAAACTTTATGAATATTTTAGCTATATAAAGCTTGTGTTTAAATGTTTGAATAGACTCGCCCCAGAGCCACTTTGTTTTTTTGTAAATAGACTGCAAAGTTTTAGATCTACGAGAGCAGCTCCATGTGGAGATTGTACAGTTCCATTTTGTAGAACATCTTTTGCTCAGACTGTTTTTTCTGTGAAAGGAGCTATCCAATGAACTCTCTCCCTGCTGAGATAAAGACTCTTACGAAACTGTCTACCTTCAAAAAACTGACAAAATCCTGGCTCGTACAGCAACAACAGTGTGACCATGTGTGATCACACGTGTCAAAACGTGTTAATTTTTGATATATATATAAAAAAAATTTGTTTGTATTCAATGTATTGTTTTTCTTTTTGTCATTCACATTTAGTGTAATATCTTAATATAAAAAGCCCTTCTAGGGACAGGTGTTGCGAATTAGCCCTTGGCTATAAACACTGTGATACTGACATGGGATTGCCTAAAAAAGATAATCTATGTTTACTGTATCTGTCCCTATTAAATAAACTATAAAATAAAAATTATCCATTTTATTTTATGCCAAAAATCATTAGGATATTAAATAAATATATATCAAAAATGTATAAAAAAACAAATATATCAAAAATGTATTATTAGTAGTAATGTGCATTGCTAAGGGCTTCATTTGGACAACTTTACAATATTTGTACCCTCAGATTCCAGATTTTCAAATACTTGTACCTCGGCCAAATATTGTCCTAACAAACCATACTTCAATGGAAACCTTATTTCAATTTCATTATGACTGGTTTTATGGTCCAGGGCGACATATTTCAAAATTTCATATTCATTTGAACTGGAACAATCAGAATATACAAAATTCACTTACTTCATAGCGCGACTGTCTTAAACACTCAGCTTTGCGATGCACAACATCGGTGCCGTGCATCAGTGGTAGTGGATACCGTTCTGCATAAAACATCACATTTATTTCATGTTAATATGGTTCTCATGAAGGAACGTATGTTTACTTCATACTCAAGAGATATGTTTTGAATTCAAATGTAACAAACCGGTTTGGAAAGGGCCAAAGATGGGAGGAAGCGAGATCGGGCACTTTTCTCTTCCAGTGAACTCCTGTTGATGATAAATGAGGATAAACACCTTAATACTATGCTCAACATACAGGGTTTCTGCAGATTTCATGAAGGTAAATTTAAGACCAAGTAACGAAAATGTAAGGGATAAAATGAAGGAAACACAACATCAGTGTGTTCTCTAAATGTAGATGTTTAAGGAGAAACACTTCAGAGTTTGAAAACACATCATCCAACAGATATCTGTCACTTTTTAATTCATTTTACTAAAAAAAGCTTGAATGGTTTTGCTCAAAACCCCTACAATATGGAAATAACTTTTACTGCCCCTTCTGATCACACTGCAGAAAGTGATTTCTCTTTTTCCAGCACAAATATCTAAAGATCCCTAAATCAAGACACATTTACTTCAGTTGTAAAATGACACGAAATATGAAGTCTTGTTTTCTGTGAAGTTTATGACTAAAACAAGAACAAATATCTGCAATGGAATCAGAAAAATCAGCTTCATTTAGAAGTTTTGACAGATATTTGATGTTGTTTTAATCATAAATCACTTCATTTTATAACATTTTTTAAGACTTCATTTTACATTTGCATCAAGTAAATTTATTAGAGATGCACCGATATGACAATTTTGGCCGATAATGATAATTCTTTATATTTGAAAGCTGATAACCGATATATTGGCCGTTAAATCTAAACCCAAATTTTTATATAGTTTTTGAGAGCCAGATTATAAAAACAAAAGTCTCACCATTAAAGCCATGTCCCAAACACACAGTTATGATGTTCTCATTATAATTTTATATAGCCGATATGACAGACTTGTGCAGACAAACTTTATTTTCCTTTTTTTTTTTTTTTAAGTGATTTCAATCATATTTCAAGCGATTCCTAAGCATCATGGTGAATAATGCACATCTGAAGTGTCTCAGCTGAAGGAAATAATACATTTTACATAATACAATTTACATATTATCGGCTTTAATATATCAGAGAAAAAATCTTATCGTGCTGATGACGAGAACATTAAAAATAAACATATATCGTCCGATACCGATATGGTGGCTGACATTTTGCGCATCCCTAAAATGTATCTTGATTTAAACTTTAGATATTTGTATTGGAAAACAGGACATAAATACTGAGGACGAAAATTATTTTTTTGCAATGCACGCAACATTTAATGCCATGACTTTATGAATGTTAGACTTTCTGCTCTGATTTAAGATCATTTTAAGGCCTTTTGAAGACTCACAGAAACCCTGAACATATGAACGCAGGCTTAATATTAATAATGACCCATGATGTTTGAAAAAACACATTCAATAGTATGATAGCCTTCTTACCTTCCTCACCAAAGTCTTTACTAAGTTACTTTTGGTTGGTGGTTGTGGCTGCAGCAATCCAGGCTTGTCTGTGGCCCATACTGGTTTTCCACTCTGAGCAGGCCTGAGCTTGCGAAAATTATTCTGATACATTCTAAAATTGCAAAAATTACACGGAGCAAAAATGCAAATTCACAATTAGATGCTGATAGAAAGTCGTACACGTAGCTGGTTCAAAATCGCAAACTGATCAGGAGCTGTAGGCAAAAGATGCAAAAGGTCGTACACAGACAATGATAAATGCAGACAATGATAAATGCAGACAATGATAAATGCAGTCAAAAGTGAACAGCCCTTTAAGCCTCCAGTACTGTGACGTCACGAATAGAATGCGTTCCGATGATGTCACGGTGCAGCCGCGGTGATTGTTTTGATTTAAAAATTGTTAAAGATAACTATAAAGATATATACGAGCAGCGTCCCAATTCGCCTACTTATACTACGACCTAAAATAATTTTAATAATATTTAGGACGGATAGGATGCGAATTGGGACGCACCGAAAAAACTCGTTCTCAATATTAATGAATAGCAGTGTTCACACAGACAGATGGCAAGCACAGTTAGGCCGATTCCGGCTGAAATGCGCCACTGTCGGCATCAGTCAAAGGATAATGGGCCAGATCCGTGCCATCTGGCTGACAGAACGGCTTTTTCTGTATGGGCCAGTCTCGGCTGAACGCAGTTGTACAGGTGTCAGGTCCATACTCGGTGTAGCTGTGTGTATTTACCTTAGGTCCGAGCTCGTTTTGTCACAGACGGGTCACTACTGGAACTCAACCGCGGGAAAAAGGTCGAACGTACGTACGCCCATGGCACATCGCCATCTTGGTTTACAAATGTTCATGACACACAACAACTCACAAAATAAAAGCTATACATGTCACATATCTTTGGAAAGCTGAGATTATTGTGAATCGAATGATGTGAACCCTTGTAAACAAGATGCAATCAACACAGCAGGTACAATCAGATGCTGCGTCCCCATCCGCCTACTTATACTACGACCTTAAAAGTATGTACTCTTTTAGTGAAGAAAAAGTACATACTTTTGAGTGTGTAGCTGAAGAGTATGCAAGCTTTGGGACATACTACTTCGTCATCTATAACGGACTCTGTCGCTTAGTTACGTGCATCCCGCCACTGTTTAAACTGCCCTGTCAATCATCGTCACAGTTAAAATCCTCCACATTCAATTTAATTTCCTACCGTATCGAGAAATGTAGTAGCACGTTGATCTGCCATTTGTGGGTCTTTAATGCAGAGACTCTCCTCCTGTTTGCAGTTTAAATATAATGATGCATTTAAAAGTTATAATGTCTAAACGTATCAGTACAAAAGTTCACAATGCTGCTGCAGGTGAAATATAATGTGGATAACATGGAATAAATATCTTTTCGTCAGGTTAAATACTGATAATTGATCACTCAAGCCCCTTAATCTAAACCTCTCTACTTAACCGTCGGACTCGCACATCCGCCATGTTTGCATTTTTTTTAAAACACTTTTTATCCGCGTTTGTAGTTCTAATCGAATCCTCGTCCAACTCGCAATGGGTTGTGGGCAATATCAGCCGTTAGAGTGTGCGTCGATCTGCACTTCGAATTCTGACCGGAAATAGTAGACCATCCGGGTATCTTTGAAATACTCTTTTCAACATACTACGATTTGGGACATACTAATTCTATTTTGGAATACTATTTAGGACGGATAGTATGCGAATTGGGACGCAGCAAGTGTCTCTGTCAGACCACCAACAACCGAAAAAACGCCAACAAAACTGAATGAACTCACCTATGAAGCCTCCTGTTAGTCCACAGATCAATAACATTCCAACAAAAACAGTGTATTGCACTCTAAAGGGTCCAGGCAATCCGAATTCAGTGAAATATTTAGTCCATATCACATTTATATATCAATAAACATCCACAGGATGTAGTATCATTTCCAAAAAAGCAGGCATTGCAATCAAATCTTCTGTATGCAGAATATGCAATCTCCATAAAGCTACGTGAAAAATGTAACTTAAACATTGCAGATTCATTGATGTTAAAATGGCCGCTGACCTCTGCACTTTTGACTGATACCTCATTTCAACCAATTGGTGCATCGTATGAGGTGTTTACAGGCAGAGACAGCCATTCAGAGTCCAGAATGGAGACACAGTTCCCAGATGCGTCACTGTCTTTGATTGACAGTGTATCGATCCAATTGCATCAGAGGTTGCGAATGACTGACTCATCTGATAGCCAATGAACTTCTGAAAAGATCAATTCGTATTTTTAGTGGGAGGATTCGACCTTGGTATAGCTTAAGAGTGTGCGCAAGGGAGCTGACTCATTCATGTAAGAGTGTTGGGAATATAGGAAATGTAAAAAAGGTAACTTCGGACAAATTGCTCTGATTTAAGATCACTTTAAGGCTATTTAAGACATTAGTTCGCGGTGGCAGCATGGGCAAGACTATTTAACAAGGACCGTAAACAACGTAACTTTGTCTGTCCCTCATCCTACGAAGTTGACCAGCGCCGCCTCCTGGATTGATGATATGAAACAATGGCCAGCAGTCACATATGTTGACATATTCAATTATCTTGTTTTGTCTGAGGGTGTAGATGTCGAGGAGCTTAGAAATTATAAAAGACATTTATTACACAGTAATAAAATCGGACAAATTCTTTGCCACAATCAACACGTTCCTAAAAGCGGAGGTAGAGCCGAGTCAGACTATAAATAAACCCAATCACATCGCGTGGGTTATGTTACAAAATAACGGAGTAGTGGGAACAGCTGGAGGCTCCTGCGTAGCTGGCCCTGGTAGGTCTTGTAGCCATTCTGCTGCTGTGTTGTGGAAGGTGGGTATTTATAAATAGAGCAACACTGCTGGTGTGGCTAAACTTACATCAAATACATTTAAATAGCCTGTATGTGTGTAACAATTCACCAGTGTGAGTGCCCCTGATCACCACCAGAGGGCACTCCAACCTGGACTGTCATTCCATCATAGACTACATCACCCATAATCCTTTGCCCGGACTCATCAGCACTCACCGTTTACACCTGTGTCTCATTTACCTCATTACCTCTGCCTATATCTAGCCTGTTCACCCTGTCATTCTTGGCTAAGTCTTGTTTTGTTGTTACACTGCACTTCTGAGCGTTCTCACCGGTTTCATGTCTCTTGGTTTGTTGGGTTTCTTGCCTGTGTCCCGGATTACCCTTTTGCCTCTGTCTCCTGCCTTGTTTGCCTGTTTGGACTGCCTACCTGTGTTTTGACCTTGCCTGTACTTTTGACGACGATTGTGGATTACCCTTCTAATAAATACTCCATTTGGATCCTCAACCTTCGTGTCTCGGAGCAGTTCGTAACAGAAGACTTAGCCAAGCATGGATCCAGCAGTATGTCTCGTCCGTCTATGCCAAGGAACTCACTCACTCGAGGACCACATCAGAGACTTTCTGAACATCACAAACATGGACTCAACAAACAGTTACAACCCAAACTCGTCCGTGATGGTCCTCGAGGGTCCCTGAGTGAGGTTCTTGATTATGGCCTTCAGTTAAGCGGCTCTGCATTCACTGTGGGAGTCGCAGAGGACAAATGTAGCAGTTCCGTCATGGCCGCCACACCAGAGTCTCGTCCCGTCATGGCCACCACTCCAGAGTCTCGTCCCGTCATGGCCGCCAATCCCGAGTCTCGTCCCGTCATGGCCGCCATTCCCGAGTCTCGTCCCGTCATGGCCGCCATTCCCGAGTCTCGTCCCGTCATGGCCGCCATTCCCGAGTCTCGTCCCGTCATGGCCGCCATTCCCGAGTCTCGTCCCGTCATGGCCGCCATTCCCGAGTCTCGTCCCGTCATGGCCGCCATTCCCGAGTCTCGTCCCGTCATGGCCGCCATTCCCGAGTCTCGTCCCGTCATGGCCGCCTCTGCCAAGATGGCCGCCGCCACGCCAGATCCCTCTGTCAAGATGGTAGCCGCCACACCAGATCCCCCTACCAAGATGGTCGCCGCCATGCCAGAGATGGCCCCAGCCACTGACCAGCGTCCAGAGATGGCCCCAGCCACTGACCAGCGTCCAGAGATGGCCCCAGCCACTGACCAGCGTCCAGAGATGGCCCCAGCCACTGACCAGCGTCCAGAGATGGCCCCAGCCACTGACCAGCGTCCAGAGATGGCCCCAGCCACTGACCAGCGTCCAGAGATGGCCCCAGCCACTGACCAGCGTCCAGAGATGGCCCCAGCCACTGACCAGCGTCCAGAGATGGCCCCAGCCACTGACCAGCGTCCAGAGATGGCCCCAGCCACTGACCAGCGTCCAGAGATGGCCCCAGCCACTGACCAGCGTCCAGAGATGGCCCCAGCCACTGACCAGCGTCCAGAGAGGGCCCCAGCCACTGACCAGCGTCCAGAGAGGGCCCCAGCCACTGACCAGCGTCCAGAGAGGGCCCCAGCCACTGACCAGAGTCCAGAGAGGCCTCCGCCTCCTGTCACGAGTCCAGAGAGGCCTCCGCCTCCTGTCACGAGTCCAGAGAGGGCTCCGCCTCCTGTCACGAGTCCAGAGAGGCCTCCGCCTCCTGTCACGAGTCCAGAGAGGGATGCCCTGGCCATCTGCCCGGCATCTGCCCGGCATCTGCCCGGCATCTGCCCGCCATCTGCCCGCCATCTGCCCGCCATCTGCCCGCCATCTGCCCGCCATCTGCCCGGCATCTGCCCGGCCCGGCCATCTGCCCGGCATCTGCCCGGCCCGGCCATCTGCCCGGCATCTGCCCGGCCCGGCCATCTGCCCGGCATCTGCCCGGCCCGGCCATCTGCCCGGCCTGCTCCTTCCTGGCCTTCTGCTCTGCCTGAGTCTCCAGCCCCTCTTCCCGCCCCCGGGTCCGCCTCCGCTCCACCTCCCTCCTAGACCATTTCAGGAGTGTCTGGAAGCCGCTCCTTTGAGGGGGGGCTATGTAACAGTTCACCAGTGTGAGTGCCCCTGATCACCACCAGAGGGCACTCCAGACTGGACTGTCATTCCATCATAGACTTCATCACCCATAATCCTTTGCCCGGACTCATCAGCACTCACTGTTTACACCTGTGTCTCATTTACCTCATTACCTCTGCCTATATCTAGCCTGTTCACCCTGTCATTCTTGGCTAAGTCTTGTTTTGTTGTTACACTGCACTTCTGAGCGTTCTCACCGGTTTCATGTCTCTTGGTTTGTTGGGTTTCTTGCCTGTGTCCCGGATTACCCTTTTGCCTCTGTCTCCTGCCTTGTTTGCCTGTTTGGACTGCCTACCTGTGTTTTGACCTTGCCTGTACTTTTGACGATGATTGTGGATTACCCTTCTAATAAATACTGCATTTGGATCCTCAACCTTCGTGTCTCTGAGCAGTTCGTAACAATGTGCTGCGTGATTCAATGTGATTTTGATACAATGATGAGTATTTTTTTTTTTTTACTGCATAAATTTCAATTATAATGAAATTGTTTAGCTGTTTCATATACTAATGGTGAACTGTAACAAAGTAAATAAAGTAAACAATATGTTTTGAATTTTGAAAGGTGCAGAATGCAGTGGCCGGTGGTGTTACAGGGCTATCTTGCACTGATGAGCAGCGTCGATGGAATGCAGGAACCAGAGGAAATCTTGAACAGAAATGAATCAGTCAGATAACATTTAGACATCACAAAGCTGAGGATGTGTATGGTGCATCATCAGCAAGGGAGGAAGAAAGCCTACCATCTACACCAAGCTATGACACACATCAAGACACATACATCACACATCAAAAATAGTATTTTGGAAAAGTGCTACAATGCCAATGTACCCTCCCAAACCACACTACAATGTTACCTGTCAGTATACTCTCAATTGTACAGCGGTAAAAGTTCTGTAGAATCCACATTTCTTGAGACACCTCAGGAAATAAAGCCTCTGATGTGCCTTCTTAATGGCACAACTGATATGGAAGGACCATAAGAGGGAGTCTGAAATGTGGATGCCTAAGAACTTAAAGGTATTGACAATTTCAGCTGAAGAGTTATTAATATAGACAGGTGTGTGTGTGGGTTTGTTCCTTCTGAAATCTATGATGACCTCCTTGGTTTTCCCCACATTGAGGGACAGATTGTTTCTGCGGCACCACATGATCAAATTATTCATCTCATCCCTATAGGCAGTTTCGTTATTGCTTTCAGTGAGTCCTACCACAGTAGTATCGTCTGCCAATTTCACAATACTGTTAGTGGGATGTTTTGCAATACAGTCATAGGTGTACAGACTATATAATAGAGGACTGAGACAGCAGCCTTGAGGTGCTCCGGTGTTTAACACTATAGAGGCTGAGTATGTGCCAACTCTAACTGTCTGGGGGCGGCCTGTTAGGAAATCCTGTATCCACCTGCAGATGGAATTGCAGAGACCCAGGTCTAACAGCTTAGGTATTAAAATAGAAGGTCTGATAGTATTGAAGGCACTGCTATAATCAACAAATAGCATCCTGACATACGTATCCCTGCCCTCTAGATGTTGGAGCACAGTATGTAAAGCCAGGGATACAGCATCATCCACAGCTCTATTTGATATATATGCAAATTGTAATGTTGTTCAAAACACTTCATAATCACAAAAGTCAAGGCTACAGGTCTAAAATCATTCATACAGGTGGCAGTCGTTTTCTTAGGCACACAAATTATGATTGATTTTTTTAAAACAATTCAGAACCACAAATGTCAGTGAAAACGGGGCAAGTTGGCTATAACATGTTCTTAAGAGTCTTGGAGTAATGCCATGAGGCCGAGCATCCTTCCCTATTTTCACAGATTTAAAAACTTTACATGTGTCAGTGACTGAGACCTGATATGCTTGCCTGCTGAACACATCCCCAATCGGAGATGATTTGTCTGTGTGTGTTCCCATTTGGAGGTACTTTGACATGCACACGCAACGGTTACAAGGACGAGGTATATTATTAACTTATCAACTTGTGATTTATTAATGAGCTTGTTTCATCACTTAAGCAAATTGTATTTATTTTATATTATAATGTTTGTGTGAAAAAGACTTTATTATTTGCCTCATTTTACCCAAACATTGACACGGTCAAAGGATTATTTCTAGTTTATCACAAGATTAGTACACAAAGTCAACACTGCACAATCTTATTTAAGTATTAAAATGTCGCAATATTGATAATTAATGACGTATGTGGTTGACTTAACTTTGTCAGCATTTTTTTTACCTCAATTTAGATTTCGCGCGCTTTTTCGTACAAATTTCACTGTAAAAAATCGTAGGTCCATTTTAAAGGATGTTTTAACGTTTAGTAAATGACAAGACTGACACGGTAATCGATCATTAACGGATTTGACCGAGCACCCACGGAAACGCACGAGATACGTCATTGGCGGCGCTGCGCATACTGATCGGCCAATGACATCTTGAGAGTGAAATGCTAGCATCGTTCTCGTGGTACTTTGATAACATACGCCGATCATTCTGTACATCGCTCCAAAAAGTCGAAAAACATCTCTTCGTGAGACACGCTCTTCTTCGTGAAGCGCTGCATCAGCCAACAGAGAGCAACTCAAGACCGGGGCCTGTACCATGAAGCCAGTTTTGCTGGCTAGCTAGGTAAGTTTCAGTTTAGATTGCGCCAATCCTGGGTTTTAGGTACCATGAAAGTGGCTTGGCTTTTAGCTGTGTTCATCGTCATCGTAACTTAATCTCCACAGCTAACCTGCTCCTGAGCAGGTTATGTTCGGGATAAGAGATCTCAAACTGAATTTGAACCAATCAGCTGTGAGCAAAGTGACATGTCTGATGCAATAAAGTCACTCCCCCAGTTTCTCTTGCTCCAAATTAAAGGTCACTATATGATAAAAAAAATATATTGTCTGGCTTGAATGATGATTACTTAATGTGTAATATGATTTATAATTACATAATGATATTTTACAATGATAAATTACATTTTAAAATATATTCAAATAGAAAAGTTATTTTACATTTTTAATAATATTTCACAATAATGCAATAATATTTTTTTTATATATATATATATAACATAAATGCAGCCTTGGTGAGCAGAAGAGGCTTCTTTAAAAACATAAAAAATCTTACCGTTCTAAAACTTTTGACCGGTAGTTGATTATTTATATATATATATCATTTAATCAACTAACGGTTAAAAGTTTTATATATATATATATATATATATTTAACTATATAAACTGATTTCACAACTTTCACTTGCACTAATAGCAAGATATTTTCTTTATTTATCCTCTTTCATGGAAAAGCATTTTCTTCTGTGTAAATGCATTTAAATTCTTTATATACTTAAATCTCTTAATCTTCAGCAAAAGAGTTTTGAATCACGTTGGCTCTCTCGTGAGAAATGAGCCACACTTTCTCTGTGTTGAAAGGCATGTAATTGGCTGTTCACTGCTGATGTCACAGAAAGCATATATCAAGATATTATATATTATTTGCAGCACATAACGTCTCATAAAGCCCATATTCTCCTGCACTTGAGTCCTCGCTCGGAGGTCGGGTCAAGATGGCGCCGTGTTAACAGCATCTTTATCGCGCTCTTATCCTTTCCTATTTGTGGTGCTTAAAGCTTTGAATTTCTATGCTTACTTTTTTCTATAACTTATAGCGGAAGTTCAACATATTCTTTTAAGACTGATTTGAATGTTTATTGCGACCCACTTTACAGTTGATTTTTTTGTTTCTACGCCTGAGTGAAGAAGCTCGGTTGTTATGGACGAAGATATGGATACAGCCTCTGTCGATGCTTCTGCAAACAGCGATAATCCAAAGGCACATAACTACGCAAGGCGTCTAGAAAATGCATTTGGGGGCTCTCCTGACACTCCTAGTAAGTCCCCTGCTCAGAAGAAATCTCGAACCAACACCTCGACACGGTCTCTAATTCTGTGCTGCTATCGGCAATCGAAAAAGTTAGCAAGTTACAAGAAGAGTCATTGGTAAAACTGCGTTCCGTCGAGGCATCAGTGAAGGAAAACACATCTTCAATCTGTAAACTCACCTGCTCCCTTGAAGCCATAAACAGGCAGGTGGAAGACGTGACGGAGAAGGTGCTTTCTCTTGAAACAAAGGTTGAGGCGTTGAAAAATGAAAATAAAGCTCTCAAGGAGAAATGCAGCGGTTTGGACAAATACAAACGCAGGTGGAACCTCCATGTAGCCGGGATACCTGAGTGCGAAAGGGGAAAACGTCAAAATAATCGTCATCGAGCTGTTCAGGAACCTCTCTCCACACACAGCAGAGAAACTTCAGGACATGGTCGACATCGCGCATCGGCTCGGGCCCAAGTCTGGAAACACCAACCCGCGATGGATCATCGTTCAGTTTCTATCCCGCACGTGTCGAGATGCAATTTGGGCAGAAGCCAAAAGATCTGAACTTTTGAAACAGAAGAAAATTCGTATCTAAGATCTGACACAGGAAGACAAGGAGGCGAGAAACAAACTCTGGCCACTCGTTGAAAAGGCAAGAAGGGAAGGAAAGAAAGATGGGTTTAATGGACCCGTTGCATTCATAAACGGGAAGAGAATTTCTGTTTATGATATTTAGTATGCCCCTTATATTGTGAATTTACAACCGGGTTTTTTTTTCTTTCTTTTTTTTCTCCCCCTTCCTTGTCTCTCTCTCTCGGGTCCACGACAGATTGTGTTGACCTTCCTATGTTTTATTGGGAATTCGATGCTAAATCCAAACGGAGAAGAAAAGTAAACCCTGGATACTGGAAGTTAAATTGCTCTTTTTTACTATCTGACTCGTATTCTCAAGAGATTAAGAAAATTGCAGAGAATGTTAAATCTCAGGCTAATATCTCGGCCATTTCTAAATGGGAGCTATTTAAATATGAATGTAGGAAATTCTCAGTTAAATTTGGGAAAAATAGAATGTCTGTTAAAAATAAGGGCATTGCAGATTTAATTAAAAAGATAAATAACATTTTAAATAACCCTAACCCGGGAGAGAAGGATAACGAATCTCTTTATACTTTACAAGCCAGTCTGGATGACCTCTTTCTAGCGAAAGCAAGGGGTGCGTTTATTCGATCGAGAGCAAAATGGCTTGAGTTTGGAGAGAAAAATTCTGCTTACTTCTTCAACCTTGACAAGAAACGTGGCAGTAATAAAAAAGTCTCCTCTCTATACATTAATAATACGTTATCTAATGACCCCTCTGTGATTTCATCCCATGTCTTTAAATTTGATCAAAATCTATATTTCTCTTCATATGACCCTAACGCTTCATCTTTATTTTTTCATAAGATTCAATCTGTGATTCCTAAAATTAATGACCACAACAGAGAATTCTGTGAGGAACCCTTTAATATAGATGATCTTTATAATATTGTAAAAAGAATGCCAAATAATAAATCCCCAGGGCCGGATGGGTTACCCTTTGAATTTTTTTAAGTCTTTTGGGACTCCATTAAGCATCGTCTTTATGAAGCACTTATTGAGTGTGCAATGAAAGGTGAATTGGCGGAAATCAATGAAACAAGGTCTCATTTCTCTTATACCAAAGCCTAATAAGGATTCCAAATTTTTAGACAATTGGCGGACGATCACCCTTTTGAATTCTGATTATAAGGTATTGGCTTCTGTATATGCAGAAAAACTCAAACCTTGTTTAGCAGACATAATTTCTAACACTCAATCTGGATTTTTAAAAGGTAGACATATCTCCAAGACTATTAGATTAATTGTAGATATCTTAGATTATTCTGAAATTATAAACAAAGAGGCGTTAATTTTGTTTATCGACTTCTACAAACCCGATTCCAAAAAAGTTGGGACACTGTACAAATTGTGAATAAAAACAAAATGCAATGATGTGGAAGTTTCAACTTTCAATATTTTATTCAGAATACAACATAGATGACATATCAAATGTTTAAACTGAGAAAATGTATCATTTTAAGGGAAAAATAAGTTGATTTTAAATTTCATGGCATCAACACATCTCAAAAAAGTTGGGACAAGGCCATGTTTACCACTGTGTGGCATCCCCTCTTCTTTTTATAACAGTCTGCAAACGTCTGGGGACTGAGGAGACAAGTTGCTCAAGTTTAGGAATAGGAATGTTGTCCCATTCTTGTCTAATACAGGCTTCTAGTTGCTCAACTGTCTTAGGTCTTCTTTGTCGCATCTTCCTCTTTATGATGCGCCAAATGTTTTCTATGGGTGAAAGATCTGGACTGCAGGCTGGCCATTTCAGTACCCGGATCCTTCTTCTACACAGCCATGATGTTGTAATTGATGCAGTATGTGGTCTGGCATTGTCATGTTGGAAAACGCAAGGTCTTCCCTGAAAGAGACGACGTCTGGATGGGAGCATATGTTGTTCTAGAACTTGGATATACCTTTCAGCATTGATGGTGCCTTTCCAGATGTGTAAGCTGCCCATGCCACACGCACTCATGCAACCCCATACCATCAGAGATGCAGGCTTCTGAACTGAGCGCTGATGACAACTTGGGTTGTTCTTGTCCTCTTTAGTCCGGATGACATGGCGTCCCAGTTTTCCAAAAAGAACTTCAAATTTTGATTCGTCTGACCACAGAACAGTTTTCCACTTTGCCACAGTCCATTTTAAATGAGCCTTGGCCCAGAGAAAACGCCTGCGCTTCTGGATCATGTTTATATAAATTTATATAAATTATGGACTTTTCCTCACAAACTTTTTATCCCTAGTAAAATTAAAGAACTCCATTTCAAAACAGTTCATAGATATTACCCCTGCAATTTATTTTTGAGCAGATTTTCTGAGAATGTATCTTCTTTATGTTCCTTTTGTAATATTGAAGAAGAATCAATTCAACATCTGTATTATCATTGCCCATTCTCCAAGTCTTTTTGGTCAGAAGTTACCTTATTAGTATTCTCATGCTGTAACAAATTGGTACAATTGACAGAATCTATTCTTTTTTTTGTCTGATTTTCATTCTAATGATATTAATCTTGATTATGCTGTATTATTACTTTGTCTTCTAGGTAAATTCCATCTTCACAAAGCCAGAACCATTCATTGTAATCCCAACTTTAGAACATTTTCCTCTGATGTAAAGTCCCTTTTCACTTCCTTTAAGAAAATGTCAAAACCTTTGAACTCAAAGGCTTTAAAAACGTATAACATCCTTGAGTCTGTTGTAAGGAAAAAAAAAAAAAAAAAGTCCTCGCTTCTTTCACCCATACCCGTTACGTGACAGAACGAACCAACCACTAGAGGACTCAGCAGAGAAATGGGTATCTTCCTTTTCCCGTCTCCATGCCCTTCCACTCAACAGATGGCAGATCGACGCAGCAACTCCTCTCTCTTCTGCAAGAGGGAGCCAGCGTGAAGGAGTTTGCTCACCAGTTCGTGGTTGCAGCGGAAGGGCTCAACATCAGTGATGCAGTGCTCAAGGGGATTTTTAACACCAGCCTTAACGAGCCTAGGACAGGGCTCGACATTAAGCCTGTTCACGTGCTTGTCCTTCGGACAAGTAAATCTGTCATTCACTTGTCCGGAAAAAATGTGATTTTTGTTTTTTGTGTTGTAAATATAATTTATTCTGAAGCAATATTCTCACCAGTGTTCAATCAGCTTTGACATATTTAAATCTGCATATTTGTGATAATTTTACCTTTTATGAAGGGCATTTTTCCATAATCTTATTAAATATAGGCTATGCTTCAGCTTTCATTTTATATTCTTAAATTTGATCTATAAATTAAATTAGAATAAGACACTATAGGGCTGTTGCCAATCAAATTAAATAATTTACTGAAAAATGTTATGAGATTGTTTTAAATATTTTTGAATATACAAATAAGAAATGTTGGAAAGAAAGCATTAAACTAAACCACCAGTAGGTGGCGGCAGGTGTCTTAATGAGTGAGTCATTGAATCATTCATTCAAACGATTCATTCAAACGACTGATTCATTCAAGAATGAGGCATTTGTTTACGAATAGGTAATTGAATCTTTGACTCAACCGATTCGTTCAAACGGCTGATTCATTAAAGAATGAGGCTGTTTTTTACGAATAGGTAATTGAATCTCTGACTCAACCGATTCATTCAAACGGCTGATTCATTCAAGAATGAGGCTGTTGTTTATGAGTAGGTAATTGAATCTTTGACTCAACCGATTCATTCAAACGCCGAATCATTCAGTAACACACTGTTGCTGTGAGATGCGTTATAGTTCTGTTGTGATCTTTGTTTGGAACTATTTACGCTGCTGAAACAGAGCAAAAATAGTCAATATTGCATCTAAAATGTAAGTGACTTAATGTTAATTGATTTCATATGACAGTTCCATAAACAAATAGTGTCATTTTAAGTCGTGATGGTATTCAGGAAAACAGCACTCTTGGTTGTGTGATGTTGCTTAACTGTATCATATGTTATAAATATAAAAACTCCACAATTTGTAATTTTAACCGTGTATGTTAACTGTAGTTTCTCTGTGTGAGAGGCGCTCATTTGTTGTGATTTCTCCTCAAGAGGCTGCGCGAGTGTCAACTGCGCAAAATTCTTACTTTCAGTTCATTATACATTATATATTATTATCCACTATCGATCGCCACTTACACTAAATTAATGCAGAATCATTCTTGCATTTTGGTGATTCCCTAGTTATTTTTTATCATCAACTTTTAATCAGGATACATGTCCGGTCGGGCAAGTAAAATTCTCTTTCACTGCCCCTTCAAAAAATACACTTGTCCCGGACAAGCGGACAAGCATTAATGTCGAGCCCTGTGGGAGATGGGAATGCTGGGGATACTGTCTAAAATGCAACACGCGAGCTGATGTTTTTTTCACAACTGCTTTTTTGTAATAGGCTCTATGCATGGAATGCCACATCTGCCAAAATTAAAAATAAAATGCATAAATAAATATACAAAGAAATGTAAAAAAGCAAAAATAAATAATTTATACATTTATTTCCATATTTATGTATATATTTATTTTTTTCCACATTTATTTATTTATACTTTTATTCATTTCTATTTTTATTTATTTCCACATTTATTCATTTCTACATTTCTTTATTTTTACATTTATGTATTTTTACATTTCTTTGTCCGTAGGGTAATGAGGAGGGCGTGGTTTACCTCAGACATAGCAATCGAGCTCAGAGTAGGCGAGGGCGAAGCGTTGAGGCCACAGTGACACCTTGTGGTGTGGCCGAAATACAATAAGTATAGCCTACTGACGTTGATACTGTCTGTGACGAATGACTTGGATAGGTATATGGCCAAAATCTTATATCACAGGTTAAGTCATATCACCCTAACTGTACTGTGTGACATGGATAGGCTACTCTTTATTCCAGACATGGCCGTAGAACATCGCCTGGTCTGGATTTGTAAAATGTCCTGGGCTAACAAACATGAACAGCAA
>CM077188.1:31868016-31988016 GCA_039654105.1 Coreius guichenoti | reverse complement strand
GAATGGACAGATTCTTCAATAGTTTTGAGCTGATTCTGGATGTACTGTTCTTTCTTCTTTCTGAGTGTATTTTTATATTTTTTAAGCTCCTCACAATAATGAAGGTGTAAATCTGAATCGTCTGGTTGTCTGTGTTTTTTGTTTGCCAGCTGTCTTAAATTTTTCTTTATTCTTTTACAATCCGAATCAAACCATTTTTCGTTCTCTTGTTTTTGCTTATGAGTTTTCTTAGAGGTTTTAAGATTAGATATTGTTGCCAAATAATCAAATATGTAATTTATGTTTTCTACAGCCAGATTTACGCCATCTTCATCATGAGGGGAAATATTTTCTATAAAGTTATCCATAAGTAAGCACACTTGGCGGTCAGATATTTTTCAGTGCTGTTTTGGACCCATCTGTAGTTCTTTGTAATGTTGTACAGCTTACTGGGTTGTGGATGTATGTTAGTCTTTTCTGTCCTTTTTAGATGCACAGTAATTTGGCTGTGATCTGACAGGGGTGTTGGTGGTTTGACCGTGAATGCTCTGAAAGAGAATAGATCTAAATCTGTGATCATGTAGTCACGAGGTACAGACCGAGGCTTCGACAGAGCTTGAGTAGAACTTTCCCGTTCTTATTTACCTGGGAATCAGAGTTATTCCTAGAGAAATTGACAGTGTTTTATTGAAAGCTCTGTCCAAATATATAATATTCCCGTTGTCTGTGGTGTAGTCGGGTAGGGATCCCGTCCTTGCGTTGAGATCCCCACAGATTAACACACTTCCCTGGGCCTGGAAGTGGTTGATTTGACTGTGGAGGGTCTCAGAGATGTTTTCATTATAGTAAGGAGATTCAGAGGGAGGAATATAAAGAGCACATAAAAATACATCTTTTGACCTAGTTAATGCAGCCTAAAACAATCATTTAACTGATCTGAATAATAGAAATTGATAATGTTCTATGTGTATGCCACAGTAAAGAGATGTGTTTTTAGTCTAGATTTAAACTGACAGAGTGTGTCTGCTTCCCGAACAATGCTAGGAAGACTGTTCCAGAGTTTAGATGCTAAATAGGAAAAGAATCGACCGCCTGCAGTTGATTTTGATATTCTAGGTATTATCAACTGGCCAGAGTTGAGACCACAATAGACGTGATGGAGTATAATGCGTTAAGAGCTCGCTCAAGTACTGGGGAGCTAAACCATTTAGAGCTTTGTAAGTAATCAGCAAGATTTTAAAATTTTATAGGTTTAATAGGGAGCCAGTGCAGTGTTGACAGAACCGGGCTAATATGGTCATACTTCCTGGTTCTAGTAAGAACTCGAGCTGCTGCATTTTGGACCAGCTGGAGTTTGTTTATTAAGTGAGCAGGGCAACCACCCAGTAGAGCATTACAATAATCTAACCTTGAGGTCATGAACGCAGCATTTTGCATTGAAAGCATGTGCCATAATTTAGATATATTTTTAAGATGGTGAATGCAGTTTTACAGATGCTAGATTGGTATCAAAGAGCACATCCAGGTTCCTCACTGACGACGAGGACTTGACAGAGCAGCCATCAAGTGTTAGACAGTATTCTAGGTTACTACTTGTGGAGTTTTTTTGTCCAATAATTAAAAATTCTGAAAAATGTTTTTTCAGAATTAAGTTGCAGGAAATCCAATTTTTTTCATCCAATTTTTTTATATCAGCTATGCATTCCTTTAATCTTGTGAATTGGTAAGTTTCGTCAGGGCGTGAAGAAATATAGAGCTGAGTATCGTCAGCATAACAGTGAAAACTAACGCCATGCTTCCTAATGATATCTCCCAGTGGTAGCATGTACAGGGTGAAAAGCAACGGTCCTAGCACTGAGCCTTGTGGTACTCCATACTGAACTTGTGATCGGTGTGACATCTCTTCATTTACTGCTACAAACTGATAACGGTCAGATAAGTATGATTTAAACCATGCCAATGCAATTCCCAGGGTTCTTGCAGGTTTCAGTAAGTCAAATTTAAGACATTTTAAGACCATAAAAATTGAAATTTAAGACCTACACGACGCATTCCCAAAAAAATATTCAAATCAAAGAAATTCTGAAAAAATCATTTTATTTCAATGAATTCATTCATTGAAAAAGCATTAATTTAATTTACAGATAAAGCAATCACATTAGTAACCTTACACACCCAACAATGTGCCAAATGCCCAAAACCTTAGGCCCAAAATTAAAATAAGATAAAACAAACTTCCCCTATAAATAGAATAGATTACAAAAACATTACACATTACAAAACAGCATATTAATAGTCTAATGGAGATTGAACAGGCTACTCCAACCTAGGGCTGCACGATTTGGGGAAGATATCTAATTGCGATTATTCTGGTTAAAATTGCGATTTAAAATGTGTTTTTTACAAATGAAAAGTGTGTGTATATAACATTTTGTGTTTATATATTAATATGACTAATAATAATTATTATGATTGACAAATAAAAATATTTAACAAAATAAGAAACATTACTATTACAATAATATTTTCATTATTAAAAATTAAAAATAGAGTATTTAAGAATAAATATAACAATATAATAATAATATTTTACAGAAAACTTATTTTACAAAAAACTGCTGGGTTACCTGTTAATATGCAGACAGCCTGACTAAAAATCACTAGAAAGGTCTAAGGATTTATTGTAAATATATATATATAAAATTCTGTGTTTTTTATCTGTGATATCAATTTCTTAAAGTCTATGTCTTTAAAGGTGTCATGAACTGGCATTTTTAATTTTTTTATACTGTTGTCTGAGGTCAACCTATGACGTTCGCGTGGTTTTTACATTCAAAAACATCATAATGAATAAGTAATAGGCTATTTTCTACCCTGGTTTTGAGCCTCTCTCCTGGAACGCTCGGTTTTTATGGGCGTGCCGCACTGAAGACTTGGAGGTAAAGCCAACGGCTAGGATTGGATAAGATTTACATATTTAATGAGCTTCAGCTCCCCTGAGTACACGTGAGGGATTGTTTTGAAAGCGTGTGGGGAAACGGCAACCGGAATGAATCGCTCACAGGGCTCGCAAACACAATGATTTATCTCTCATCCTCCCGCGATTGATTGGAATGTTATTTTTTTTATTACTTGGCCCGCCCGATCGGTGGATATAACCTCGAACCGTACACACACACACACACAGCCCCGGGACGTTGGGCTTTGCGAGCCCTGGCCCATATGTCCGAGTCTGATCCCGAATCGCAATGAACCAACACCACCACAAATAAAGGATTCTCCAGCCTGTGACAGCGTGCTAAGTTATGTTCAGTTAGACACGTACACATAATCAATAGATGTCAAACGATCTGTAACAATGCAATACTATCACATATAAAAAACATTTTTACTCACATTAGTGTGTTGCTTCATTAGGGCCCGAGCACCGATGGTGTGAGGACCCTCTTGGAATTGCTCAGCCTATTATTATTGTTCTCCCAAATGAATTGCATTTTTGATGGCCTAAACATGCTCGAAAACTCATGAAACTTTGCACACGCATCAAAAGTGGTGAAAATTTACGTCTGATATGGGTTTCAGAATTAGGTGTGGCAAAATGGCTCGATAGCGCCACCTACAACATTTCAACGAAGTGCCCCTCCCGCTACGTTTCACGTACGGGTGTGAAATTCGGGACACATGTAACAGCCCAATACCTACAAAAAAGTCTCCTGGTACGAAATCTGAAAACCAATAGGAAGTCAGATATTTTACATTTTCTTTGCAAAATTGTTGCAAATTTTGCCATTTCCACACGTTGTACTTTAACGAACTCCTCCTAGAGATTTAATCAGATCAACATTATATTTGCACAGTCTAATCTAAAGGCCTTTGTGACGTTAAATTGTGAAGATCTTGAGTTTTCGCTGAAGGGCGTGTCCAAATTTCGATGTTTCGCCATGAAACAGGAAGTTGTTGTAATTCGGACATACAATTTACGATCTTTACACCCCAAACTTCACATGTATTATTAGAGTCCTTGCCTGAAGACATCTACATGCCAATATGCAGTTACAGGCATAGCGCCACCTGTGGGCAACAGGAAAGACCATGTTTTACACTGTGATGAGTATCCTCATTGAGATTTAACCAGAACAACATCATGGCGGTGGTCCCGGGTACGAGGGCCCTTTCATCGTTGCTTGCAGCTTTAATTCATTCATGTAATCTCATCCTGTCTGCAAATCCAGTCTCTTGTTTACAAACAAATCCGTGGTAAAATGAAGGAACAAACGCACAATGTCTTCCCCACGCGAGCTGGATATTCATTAAAAATAAAGTTCATCCATGGATTCATAATATTGGAATCTAAATGAAGCTATGCGGCATGTTTATTGCTTAGAAGTTCGATCCGGTTTAGCTCTATGTAACTTAGGCCTGTGTCATGTCAGGCACGAGTCGGTGGCTACAGAATCAGGTGTTGTTCATCTTCTGTTGAGGCAGCCTGGCATATTCTGAGATCGATCGTTTGCTGGGCCTGGTGTCAATAAAAGCTTTTCTTTGACTAACAAGGAACTTTTTAGCTCTGAAACTTACAGGATATTCTTATATTACCATGACCTTTTATATATCAAAAGTTCAAGGTAAAGTTGATTTCTCAATTCATTAACCCCTTTAAATAGGCCTAAAACCATATATACACTCACCTAAAGGATTATTAGGAACACCTGTTCAATTTCTCATTAATGCAATTATCTAATCAACCAATCACATGGCAGTTGCTTCAATGCATTTAGGGGTGTGGTCCTGGTCCAGTAATAATATATTACAATTGTGTAATAAATGTGTAATAAAGCTTTGCGAGAGGTCACCCAAACTGTACTGATCAAGGCCGAAAGATTTACATACGTACAATTTATAATAACACAAATGTATAAAGATAAAAACGTCACCAACGGAACGATGACCTTCCGTGACAATGGCCTTAAATAACTTGCCTGGATGGTCAGATTTAGGCCGAGATATATATATATATATATATATATATATATATATATATATATACACTCACCTAAAGGATTATTAGGAACACCATACTAATACTGTGTTTGACCCCCTTTCGCCTTCAGAACTGCCTTAATTCTACGTGGCATTGATTCAACAAGGTGCTGAAAGCATTCTTTAGAAATGTTGGCCCATATTGATAGGATAGCATCTTGCAGTTGATGGAGATTTGTGGGATGCACATCCAGGGCACGAAGCTCCCGTTCCACCACATCCCAAAGATGCTCTATTGGGTTGAGATCTGGTGACTGTGGGGGCCATTTTAGTACAGTGAACTCATTGTCATGTTCAAGAAACCAATTTGAAATGATTCGAGCTTTGTGACATGGTGCATTATCCTGCTGGAAGTAGCCATCAGAGGATGGGTACATGGTGGTCATAAAGGGATGGACATGGTCAGAAACAATGCTCAGGTAGGCCGTGGCATTTAAACGATGCCCAATTGGCACTAAGGGGCCTAAAGTGTGCCAAGAAAACATCCCCCACACCATTACACCACCACCACCAGCCTGCACAGTGGTAACAAGGCATGATGGATCCATGTTCTCATTCTGTTTACGCCAAATTCTGACTCTACCATCTGAATGTCTCAACAGAAATCGAGACTCATCAGACCAGGCAACATTTTTCCAGTCTTCAACTGTCCAATTTTGGTGAGCTCGTTCAAATTGTAGCCTCTTTTTCCTATTTGTAGTGGAGATGAGTGGTACCCGGTGGGGTCTTCTGCTGTTGTAGCCCATCCGCCTCAAGGTTGTGCGTGTTGTGGCTTCACAAATGCTTTGCTGCATACCTCGGTTGTAACGAGTGGTTATTTCAGTCAAAGTTGCTCTTCTATCAGCTTGAATCAGTCGGCCCATTCTCCTCTGACCTCTAGCATCAACAAGGCATTTTCGCCCACAGGACTGCCGCATACTGGATGTTTTTCCTTTTTCACACCATTCTTTGTAAACTCTAGAAATGGTTGTGCGTGAAAATCCCAGTAACTGAGCAGATTGTGAAATACTCAGACCGGCCCGTCTGGCACCAACAACCATGCCACGCTCAAAATTGCTTAAATCACCTTTCTTTCCCATTCTGACATTCAGTTTGGAGTTCAGGAGATTGTCTTGACCAGGACCACACCCCTAAATGCATTGAAGCAACTGCCATGTGATTGGTTGATTAGATAATTGCATTAATGAGAAATTGAACAGGTGTTCCTAATAATCCTTTAGGTGAGTGTATATATAAAATTGCGCGATAAAGCTTTATGAGCATTGTGTACTGGGGAACTAAACCAAACTGTTCTGCTAGAGGTCGAAAAATGTACAAAGATGCCATTTATAATAACACTTTTATAATAAATTAAGATTAATATGATAGATTATCTCACCTTTCTTGACGAGTCAGCATAAGTAATGAGCTCAACAAAATGGTGGTCGCTATACTACCTTCTTATTTTAACCAATAGCAGCCCTTGTTAATTACCATGACAACTAATCACCTGTCCAAACAAGGAAGCCCATTAATCAAAATTGCCCCGCCCACTTTTAATTAATTTTTTTTAAATAAATTTTTTTTTTTTTTGGGGGTCATATTATTTTGCCCTAAAAAATTAAATTAAATGTGTATAAGACATTTGTTTTGCATAAAAAAAGACATGACAGTAGGAACTTTTCAAACATGTATTAATATGAACAAAGAACAATTGGGGAACATGAAGTCAGAAAAATGTAGTCTGTTTCCTCTGCCGCTTCACCAAGATCTTGAATGTGTTGGTCTTCAGAGGAGACAGCACAACAAAAGGTGAACCCTTTCTCGGAGTACAGACCCTCTGCCGCTTCGACGGGCTAGGTCCCTCCTGAAAAGAACGAGAAAGGCAGAGTCAGCAAACACGCCCACAAACGGTTAAACGAGCCCCCCGTGAGAATGATGGACTTACAGAAGTCTGCAGAGGGCCGGCAGAGGGTGACGGGCTGGCGGGGGTCGGCCTGGCCGGTCTCTTGCACGTCCTCTTCTTGGGCCCAGAGGCCTTTGGGGACCCCGGGGTGGCGTCCTCACCCTCCACAGCTCAAACAGGCAGCGGTGCTCGGCCGGCTGCTTGGCGTCCAAGTTGAGAGCATAGAAGCGGTCAGCTGTGGAGGTGTCATGGCACATGAATCGGGACACCTTGTGCCGGTCCCCGGGGCTGTGTGTGTTCTTGGCCTGGGCGGAGAGAAGAAAGCATTAAAAAAAAAAAAAAAAAAAAAACGTGTTTCGGTAACACTTTGGTTTAGGGTCCAATTTTCACTATGAACTAGTTGCTTATTAGCATGCGTATTACTAGGATATTGGCTGTTTAATAGCTCTTATAAAGCACATATTAATGCCTTATTCTGCATCCCTTAATCCTACCCAATACCTCAACTTAAAGGATTAGTTCACTTCAAAATGAAAATTTCCTGATATTTTCCTCACCCCCATCTCATAAAAGATGTTCATGTCTTTCTTTCTTCAGTCGAAAAGAAATTAAGTTCGAGGAAAACATTCCAGGATTTTTCACATAATGGTTTTCAATTGCAACCAAAATGTTGAAGGTCCAAATCAATGCAGTTTCAAAGCGCTTCGAAGGGCTTCAGAGGCTCTGCACGATCTCAGACGAGGAATAGGGTCTTATCTAGCGAAACGATCTGTCATTTTCAAAAAAAAAAAAAAAAAAAAAATTATATACTTAAGCTAAATTGCTCATCTTGCGCTGCTCTGCGCTAGTGATTGCGCAATCACATCGAAAATGTCACACTAGACGTAAGCAGAAGTACCGCCCCAAGCGAACGTGCGAGGACTAATACAAACTCCCTTTACCAAAAAACACTCCATGTTCAACTTCGAAATCGCCTGACATCTTTGTTTTACCTTTTTTTTGCTAAAGGGCGTTTGTATTAGTCTTTGCATGTGCACTTTGTAGACAAGGGGGCGGTACTTCTGCCTACGTCTAGTGTGACGTTTTCGACATGATTGCGCAATCACTAGCACGTCGCAGAGCAGCGCAAGATGAGCAATTTAGGTTAAAAAGTACATTCATTTTTAATTTTTTTTGAAAATGACCGATGGTTTGGACCTTCAGCATTTCGGTTGCAATTGAAAACCATTATGTGAAGAAAAATCCTGGAATGTTTTCCTCAAAAAACTTAATTTCTTTTCGACTGAAGAAAGACATGAACATCTTTTATGAGATGGGGGTGAGTAAAATATCAGGAAATTTTCATTTTGAAGTGAACTAATCCTTTAATATTAATAATGACCCATGATGGTTGAAAAGACACATTCAATTGTATGACAGCCTTCTTACCTTCATCGTCACAATGTCTTCTGGGTTGCATTTAGGTGGTGGTTGTGGCCACAGTGTAGGCATGTCTGTGGCACACACAGGTTGTCCGGCGCAGAAGCCCCGAACATATGAACACAGGCTTAATATTAATAATGACCCATGATGGTTGAAAAGACACATTTAATAGACTCTTTTCAGACTGTGATGACACGTTTTAACGGTCATCAATATAATATCGTAAATCCTGCAACATTTTTTATTTTCATTTAAAAAAAAAAAAAAAAAAAAAAAAAAAAAGTACATTTATAACACTAATACTTTGTATTTTATTACTTTTGCATCAAATTACAAAAAAAAACAAGTCACCGCTGCTGTGAGGGTGTTTCTAATACAGCGTCTATGGGAGTGATGGTAAAAATGAACATCTTTCTCTCTTTTGACTGCTGTTTTCAATCAATCTCACTCTATTTTTCCCCTCTTTTTGAAAATTGTGAAATCACTATTGTGGCGTTTTTCTTTTGCTATTTGAGTAAATGGGCACACAAAAAAAATATTTGATGTATTCTCTCATTCACAGCTATAATAGTTAACCCAACTATGACGACTTCCTCTCTGAGAAACCCGGAAATGTGAAAAAGGTCTATAGTATTATAGCCTTCTTACCTTCCTCGCCAAAATGTCTTCTGGGTTAAGTTTAGGTGGTGGTTGTGACTGCAGTCCAGGCTTGTCTGTGGCACACACACAGATTGTCCGCTCTGAGCAGGACTCAGGGGCCTGAGCTTGCGATATTTATTCCTATACATTCTGATCTTAAAAAAAAAAAAAGGTACGCTGATCCAAAATCTTTTTAAGATCTGAACCCGTACACAGATCAGAGCAGGGATGTGCAATTCAACTGTCCTTGTGCACAGATCTGGAAATGAACACTGAAAACAAAAACAAAAATTGCACACTGAACAAAAATGCAGATTCACAATCAGATGCTGATAGAGAGTCGTACACGTAGCTGGTTCAAAATCGCAAACTGATCAGGAGCTGTAGGCTGATTGCAAAAGTCGTACACAGACACTGATAAATGCAGTCAAAAGTGAACAGGCCTTTAAAAGTCCCATGATGTGGATTTTTATTATTATTTTATAATTTCTCCTGAGGTGTACTTATTGTCACG
Source organism: Coreius guichenoti (assembly GCA_039654105.1). Lineage (NCBI taxonomy): Eukaryota > Metazoa > Chordata > Actinopteri > Cypriniformes > Gobionidae > Coreius > Coreius guichenoti. Next base: position 31,978,537 of record CM077188.1, on the reverse strand, counting down.
TAACGTGTTGAGCAAAACTCACGAAGACGATGAAACAGGAACTTTAAGAACAAAAAAATCTCAGGAAACACTCAAATAACACCAGTATACATTGACAACGACAGACAAACACTGAGGGAGAACTGAAGGCTAAATACACAGGGCAAATGAGATAATTAACAAGACACAGGTGATAGAAATAACTAATTACACAGACTGGGGAAAACTAGGTCACAGGGACTGAACTTAAAACACAATGAAAACAACAGACAGAGCATACATGTAACACTTATATTGTTAGTATGATTTTTACATCATAAAATTAGTGATTGACCGATATTGATTTTTTTTTATAACCGATACCAATTATTTGCATGTTTATGTGCCGATAACCGATATATAGAACCGATATTTATTATTTTATTTCTGTTTTTTACAATTATAGCAACAGCACTGAACTGAACAACTAAACTTAACTTTTTAAACACTGTAATTTTTGCAATTTCACTCCCTTACATACAGAACAAAACACGCTTCTACATCAATAAATAGTCTGAAAGAGTGCATTTTTTTAAAAATACAGTGCAAAGTCTTTTTAACATTAATGCTGTTGCATCTTTTTATTTATAACAACAGCATATTAACAACAGGCTAATTTAATTTACAAAGTCTAATGTTTTCAAATGGAGAACATATATAAATGAGAGTTGAGTCTATCAACTCCCCATAAATATAAGTATAAATTTAAGCATTAGTTTTAAACTACAGTTTTAAAAGGTTTATCTGTTGTTTAATAGACTGAAGAGTGAATATTCTATAAAATTACTGTCAGTCTTGTAATTTACTAAAAGCTAAAACATCTTTTAAAATGGACCTACGATTTTTCTATAGTTTAACCGTGAAATGGTACGTTAAACTCAAGACGGCGGATCAAAAGCGCGCGAAATTTAAACTGAGTTAAAAAAAAAAAATTGCTAACAGAGTTAAGTCAACCACATACGTCATTAATTATCAATATTGCGACATTTTAACAATGAAATAAGATTGTGCAGTGTTGAATTTGTGTACTAATCTTGTGATAAACTAGAAATAATCCTTTGACCGTGTCAATGTTTGGGTAAAATGAGGTAAATAATAAAGTTATTTTTCACACAAACATTATAATATAAAATAAATACAATTTGCTTAAGTGATGATACAAGCTCATTAATAAATCACAAGTTGATAAATTAATAATATACCTTGTCCTTGTGTGCAGGCAAATCCATAAAGACGATGGAGACCGCACGTAGCGCTAGTATAGGTCTCTGCAGGTTAGTAATAGGAGTTACCACAGGAGGATGGGCGGGGAGATTGAAAATGCTCTGCACATGCGCAGATGTTCATTATATGTGAACACCCAAATGAAACGCTGTGCTTTATCACTAAAAAAAGTGATAAAGCATATAATATTTGTAAATGAACACCAGATTTTATCACTAGCTGCCTAGCACTAGGTTTTTATCCCTCAGTAATTTACAAGTGGTCACTAGCTACAAGGCCAAACCCCATAGGGTAAAAAAAATATATATATTTTCACATATATTTCAAAATATACAAAAAATGGCCAAAAAATATATTTGCTGCCAATATATTATTTGGCCATTTTTTAAATATATTTCCAAAATATAAATGTATTTTTCAAAAGCATTTAAAAATATGTTTTGCCCTCCATATATTTCAATCCAAGAAAATACATTCACGTCACATTTGAAGAAAAACTTTATTTGTCTGTAACACATATGAACATTTGAATAAAAATTTGCAAGAAACATACTTGACAATGTTCAAAAAAATTACAATAATACAATTTAATCAAAAGATTTAACGTTTTTTCCCCCCCGTTTAGAATTGACTGTAATCACCAAAGCCTCTTTGGACACATTTGGAAATCTCTTCTTGACTGCCACTGCAAGAGACAAAAATCACAGCTATATTTTAACTGAATATTTCAAGTAAATTTCCCTTTCACCAAGTATTGACTTACCGTATATGGCTGCCATGATTGCCTCGTCAAGGGCACTTCTCTGCACCACTGTCAGTTTTGCTCTTCTCTCCTACAAAAGACAACACAATACATAAACATTTGAACAGGGTACAGAGGGCATGCACATTGTCTTCTGACTAGTTTTGGATTTCCTGATATTTTTGTTCACAGGGGAACTAAACCAATTATAGGTACGTTTGATTTTAAATATATTTAATGGGGCATATTTTTTGGACCGTGTGGTTAAGAAACTGAAAATGCAGGAGTGGTAGAATTAGCCTTTTTTTTACATTTCTGCACTGCATTTTCACTTAAAATAAAGGGATAATGGAATCACACAAAGGCAGATTCACTTAAGTTAGAGATACTCCAGCCAAAAATGAAAATTCTCTCATAATTTACTCACCCTCATGCCATCCCAGATGCATATGACGTTCTTTTTTTCTTTGGAACACAGAGATTTTAAGAAAAATACTCCATTTCTGTGAGTTCACGCAAGTGGATAGGTCAAAAACCAAATAAAGTGAACATAACGGTAATCCATATGACCCCAGTTGATTAATCAATGTTTTCCAAAGCAGTACAAACCATTGTTTCTGTCAAAGCGGTCAAATATGGGCTCAACGTCAGCATGTTGTGGTTTGTGACATAAATGCATTTTGAGTTTAAAAATGTCTATTTTTCTAACACACCTTGTTTCACTTCATCAACTCATACTGATTACTGTTGTGTTCACTATGAGTGGTTTTTATCAACCTTGGGGGTCCCGTACACTTGCACTCACAGACATGGATTATTTTTCTAAAAATCATCATTTATATTCTTCTGAATAAAGAAAATCAAATTCTGAGAGAATTTTCAATTTTGCAGCGGCTATTTGCACTAAGTGTTAATAGCAAGTAGATTCTATTTACACTAGAGGCTGACATTTTTTCGGGAATCCCGCGGGATTTCAGCGGGAGTGGGGGGGACTGGGAATCGTAATAACACTATGATACCAACTATATACACAAATATACCGTTTATATAAATTAACTATATGTTTTAATTTTGAACTCAGTTCTAGTTGCCCTGTCTCTTTATGCTCTCCTGTTTGCTTTGGTGTGGCTGGTTTAGTGAATGACGTGCTCCACACCCGTAACAGTTGGTGGCGGTAATGCACCAAGTTGGTATGCCAATAAAATAAGAGAAAGAGGCTTCCCCATGCACTTTGTAGCCGCGAAAATCATAATCAAAATGGATGTTTGGTGTGTGTTTGCATAGATGATTTACATGGAATTTAATGTGTGTGCATTGTTTAAGATGGCTTCCAGTTTAATAAAATAACAAAAACTACATTTTAGATTTTTATTCATCTAAGTGGGCATGCTGTGATCTGTACTGAATTTTATACTGTAACTGACAGATTCCGGCCAAAAAAACACAACACGGGAGTGGGAGGGAATGGGAGTCATTCTTCTGGGATTGGGATGGGACGGGATTGTCCCCCAGTTTTTTCGTGGGATTGGGATGGGACAGGATTTTTTTTTGTGGGAGTCGGATGGGAGAGGTTTGAAAATCCACTCCTGTGTCACCCTCTAATTTACACCAAGTGTTAATAGCTATGGAGTCAAAGTAATGCCACATAGATTTGCAAAAAAATAAAGTATTGCAAAAGAAAATAAAGTTTTGCAAGCAAAAATAAAGTATTGCAAAAGAAAAATAAAGTATTGAGAGAAAAAAATAAGTTTTGCAAAAAAAAAATAAAGAATTGCAAAAGGAAAATAAAGTGGTTTCATTTGCAACGCTCCTTTTATTCTGCGTTTCAGTAAAGTGAGTTTGCAATACGGTTTCCCCTTTGCGCTTCACTTTTCTGTGCGTTTCACTTCATGGCACTGTTTTGACATGGGGGTGGAGTCAAGAAACTGGGGCGTGTTCAGCAGACATGGCCACGCCTCCCTCCGAGTGACATCATCTGCTCGAGACGCAGATCAGCACAGATGAAGGCACCATGGCTGAGAGGCATGCGGGTGGATCGTTTCCTTGTACTCACACTTTTACTAGCATTAAAACCAGCATGGTTTTGTTCTGTTACGACTAAATGTGTATTAAAAGAGTTTGCTTAAGTTAGAGATCATGTTAAAGTGGTGTTTATTATTAGCCGTGGACTACTGGCTAACGTAATGTGTCTGAAAATAGCCAGCATCTGCTGTTTATTTCTCTCAGTCTCAGTGTGCACACTTTTATAGCATTTAAATGTTTATAACGTTAGTTTTATTTAGTTAACTAAATGTGTATTACCAGCATTTGCTTAAAACCTGTTAACCTGTTAATTTCAAAGTTACTGCTAGTTTTAATTTGTAAACAGAATGTAATTAACTTGACAGCTATACATCATTAAAAAGGTCTAAGACTCATGCTTAAATTTTTGAGTTCTGTTACCTTTAAAATTAAATATGATCATTAAAGTCCCGTGAACCGGAAGTAGCCCTGAGTTTTCTTCAGTACTGTGACGTATTTCCAAGTGAAACGGATACTGAACAGAGGGCAGGGTTTTACTTCAGCGCTCCCCCTCTCCATCGCTCGCTTATAGCAGCCTAACGGTTGGAGGGGAGTGGTTAAGGATATTCAAACCCAAGCCGTCAAACTGATGTAATCTGAGAAGGAACGCCGTTACTTTCCAGATTTTGATTAAAGATTACCGTGACAAACAGTTTTTTTCTGTGTATTAACTTGCACGGATCAATTGTTCACCACAAGACTAGTAATATGCGCTAACAAAATACATAGGGTCAATTTTGATTTCATGACGACTTTAAAAGACTTCCTTCCGACTCATGACGACTTTAAAAGCCTTCCTTCCGCTGGAGAAAATATAGTCCCTGACTCCATTAGATGGCGGCAAAGACTGTCTTAATGAGTGAGTCACTCAATAGCTAAGACTTTTATATTGAACTTCTTGTGAACATGGAACAAGACGCAACTGACAAATGCTTGGACTAGCTCTGTCAGGCACGGGAAAACCCCATTACGGTTTAAATGACAAGATATCGCAGCGGACATTCAGATAGATTTTTTATTATGAACATAGGACTGACCTGAATACATAATACAGTAAGCTTCAATGAACAATATCAATGAGAACAAACATGTTTACCTTACTAAAGGTGTTGTGTAGTGATACACAGAACCGTTGGGTGAAGCGATCATAGCCGTCAACAGCTATTGACCAATCAGAATCAAGGAGTGGAACTAACCGTTTTCAAAAAAGACAAAAGAATATTAGAGCCATATCCCATCCAGAGAGTTGTGCATGTGTGCACAGAAGGGATTGATATTAAACGGGGCACTGTGGACAATGATATTATTTATAAAATTAAACAAACAAAAAACAAACAACAGTAGCTATAAAAGTGTGCATGCATTCTGAGCGAAATGAACAGCAGATGGCTTTTTCAGACAGTTCACGTTAGCAAGTATAGCCTCAAAGACTAAACACCACATTAACTGATCTCTAACTTCTTTAACTTAAGCAAACGCTGGTAATACACATTTAATTAACAAAACCAAACATTTAAATGCTATAAAAGTGTGCACACTGAGACTGGAAGAAATAAACAGCAGATGCTGGCTATTTTCAGACACATTACGTTAGCCAGTAGTCCACGGCTAATAATAAACACCACTTTAACATGATCTCTAACTTAAGCAAACTCTTTTAATACACATTTAGTCGTAACAGAACAAAACCATGCTGGTTTTAATGCTAGTAAAAGTGTGAGTACAAGGAAACGATCCACCCGCATGCCTCTCAGCCATGGTGCCTTCATCTGTGCTGATCTGCGTCTCGAGCAGATGATGTCACTCGAAGGGAGGCGTGGCCATGTCCGCTGAACACGCCCCAGTTTCTTGACTCCACCCCCATGTCAAAACAGTGCCATGAAGTGAAACGCACAGAAAAGTGAAGCGCAAAGGGGAAACCATATCGCAAACTCACTTTACTGAAACGCAGAATAAAAGGAGCGTTGCAAATGAAACCACTTTATTTTCCTTTTGCAATTCTTTATTTTTTATTTGCAAAACTTATTTTTTTCTCTCAATACTTTATATTTATTTTGCAATTCTTTATTTTTGTTTGCAAAACTTTATTTTCTTTTGCAATACTTTATTCTTTTGCAAATCTATGTGGCATTATTTTGACTCCATAATTAGCAACTAGATTCTATTTACACTAAGTGAAAATAACATTTTCTTAGCGATAGATGTAGATGCTATTTACTAAGTGAAAATAGTGATATATTCTATTTACACCATATAAAAGTAGCAGTTATTTGCAATAAGTGTAAATAGTAATTGCATGCAATTTATACTTTATTTTGACAGATACATACTATTTGCACCTCAGTATTGTTGTACATTAACAGGATGCAATAATAACAGAGTGTAAATTATTATATTTATTAAAATCATTAAATGGATGCTGCCTTAATGGGACAATAAAAGCCCTCCCTACACCTATCCCTAACCCTACCCAATAAATACTTTTATTATTATTAAACATTTCATTAGGCACTTTATTTCCTCTTTTAGAACATTTTCTTAATTTTTATTGAAAGTAAATGCCTTTCCGATGTGATATGTGATGGGAAAAGGGGTAAGAGCGAGCTCTGCAAAAGGCGGATTCGAACCCGGGTCGTTCGCGTCAAAACTAAGATCTTTAAGTCTTACGCTTTATTTCTTGCACCACTGAAAATTGTGAAATCTAGGCGTTTTTTTTTTTTTTTATCTTGTTTGGCCCAACCAGGCATTGTTAGGTGGAGCTAGTGCGAATAGCACTTGCCAACAAGGCACGCTATTTGCACTTGGCTTGACACTCCGTTTCATTTTTGGGTGGAGTATTTTCCTGTTTATTATCATGAAGCTGTTTTGAATCAATCTGTAATGTATAAAGTCCTATAGAAATAAAGATGGCTTGACTATGAACATTATATACTGTGCCTATAACTGCTCTGCAGAGCAAAGCTTCTGGTCAGAGCTTCTCCAGCACAAGTGTTGGGCCAGTGGGGCGGTCAGCATGTGGACAGGGATGTGTCTTGTGTTGGCAGATGGGCTGCAACTGTTCCAGACAGAGACAGATAGTAACAAAAGACATAAGCACATGCAGAGAACATATCAATTCATAAATTAAACAAATAAAATCCATTAATATTTGACCAACGATTAAAAATGATTTATTTTACTTACTAAAAGGATAGTTCACCCAAAAATGAAAATTACCCCATGATTTACTCACCCTCAAGCCATCCTAGGTGTATATGACATTCTTCTTTCAGATGAATACAATTGGAGTTATATTAAAAATATGGCCTGGCTCTTCCAAGCTTTATAATAGCATTGAATGGCAGCACAAAAAAGTACATCCATCCATTATAAACGTCCTCCACACGGCTCCAGGGGGTTAATAAAGGCCTTCTGAAGTGAATCGATGGGTCTGTGTAAGAAAAATATCCATATTTAACACGTTATAGATGCTTATACATCGATTTGCTTCAGAAGGCCCCGGAGCCATGTGGAGCACTTTTATAATGGATGGATACACTTTTATGGACTTCAAAACAAAAACAGCCATTCACTGCCTAAAGCTTGGAAGAGCCAGGATATTATTTAATATAACTCTTATTGTATTCGTCTGAAAGAAGAATGTCATATACACCTAGGATGATTTGAGGGGGAGTAAATCATGGGATAATTTTAATTTTTATCCCTTTAAATTGTGCCTCATGATTATCCTCACCCTGCACAGGTCTCGGTCGCATCTGCTACTGAAAATGAAAAGTATATTTAATTTTTACAGTAATGAATTACACATTTAAACCTGTAGGTGGTGACAAATAAGCATCTTTTGTTATAATCAACTCACTGAATTATTGACTCAACTGGTTCCTCAAAAAACAGCTTGTCATTCTGCAGAAGAGAACAAAAACTATTATATAGTAAACAATATATTAAACCAAACAATTAATTAAAAAAAATAAATAGAAAATTTTGTTTGTGAATGAATCGGCATTAATTCAAACCAGCATATACCAGAACTCCAATGATGAGCGAATAACGTGTGTCGAATTAACAAGTTTATCTTTAATATTTAAATTCAGCAAAAATGTACGTTACAGGCTCCACTGATGATATCAGTGATGGGCATATAAAACAGATTTTTGTGTAGTTTTTGCTAAGTGTCCAAATTAAAAATAACTACAATGGAAATCTTAAAAAATGTATCTCAGTACAGCTCACTGGAGAATGTGAGCAAATGAACCAAACACGGCATTAGATTGAAAAAATAATGTTACAAAACCTTGAAAAGACAACACATCTAAAGTGACAATTAACATAACATATGCAAAAATGATGACTCAAACTAAATTTATAGCTCTTACCTTTCCCTCTGAGAACTCCCGCTGGTAGTCGACCGTTAGAGAGCAAAATGAGGCAAGCATAGGTCTCTGCAGGTTAGTAATAGGAGTTACCAGATCAGTGGGTGTGGCCATAAACAGAGGGCCGTTTTCCACTGTGTTACCTGATTTGCCCACGTCACGGTGTGGGTAGGGTTTAGGGGTGGGGTCGGGTGAAGGGGATCATTTCCATTGTGTGATTTATAAACACCCATCAGTTTGAAAACACCCACAAATTTGGAAACACCCACTCTTGTTCCGCAGTGATGACGCAGTTCTTAACATCATAAATCTAGCAATTTATTTATATTTACATTTTTATTTGATGTACATTTAAATGGTACAATTGTATTATAATCAAAGTACCTCCAAATGGGAACACACACACAGACATATCATCTCCGACTGGGGATGTGTTCAGCAGGCAAGCATATCAGGTCTCAGTCACTGACACATGTAAAGTTTTTAAATCTGTGAAAATAGGGAAGGATGGTCGGCCTCATGGCATTACTCCAAGACTCTTAAGGACATGTTATAGCCAACTTGCCTCTGTTTTCACTGACATTTTTAACCTGTCACTTTCTCTTTGTGTGGTTCTGAATTGTTTAAAAAAAAAAATCAATCATAATTCGTGTGCCTAAGAAAACGATTGCAACCTGTATGAATGATTTTAGACCTGTAGCCTTGACTTTTGTGATTATGAAGTGTTTTGAACAGCTCGTGAAAGCATATATCAACAACAGCATACCTGTCTCCACTGATCCACTACAATTTGCATATATATCAAATAGAGCTGTGGATGATGCTGTATCCCTGGCTTTACATACTGTGCTCCAACATCTAGAGGGCAGGGATACGTATGTCAGGATGCTATTTGTTGATTATAGCAGTGCCTTTAGTACTATCAGACCTTCTATTTTAATACCTAAACTGTTAGACCTGGGCCTCTGCAATTCCATCTGCAGGTGGATACAGGATTTCCTAACAGGCCGCCCCCAGACAGTTAGAGTTGGCACATACTCTGAGTTGGCACAGCCTCTATAGTGTTAAACACCGGAGCACCTCAAGGCTGCTGTCTCAGTCCTCTATTATATAGTCTGTACACCTATGACTATTGTGAAATTTGCAGACGATACTACTGTGGTAGGACTCACTGAAAGCAATAACGAAACTGCCTATAGGGATGAGGTGAATAATTTGATCATGTGGTGCCGCAGAAACAATCTGTCCCTCAATGTGGGGAAAACCAAGGAGGTCATCATAGATTTCAGAAGGAACAAACCCACACACACACACCTGTCTATATTAATAACTCTTCAGCTGAAATTGTCAATACCTTTAAGTTCTTAGGCATCCACATTTCAGACTCCCTCTTATGGTCCTTCCATATCAGTTGTGCCATTAAGAAGGCACATCAGAGGCTTTATTTCCTGAGGTGTCTCAAGAAATGTGGATTCTACAGAACTTTTACCGCTGTACAATTGAGAGTATACTGACAGGTAACATTGTAGTGTGGTTTGGGAGGGTACATTGGCATTGTAGCACTTTTCCAAAATACTATTTTTGATGTGTGATGTATGTGTCTTGATGTGTGTCATAGCTTGGTGTAGATGGTAGCCTTTCTTCCTCCCTTGCTGATGATGCACCATACACATCCTCAGCTTTGTGATGTCTAAATGTTATCTGACTGATTCATTTCTGTTCAAGATTTCCTCTGGTTCCTGCATTCCATCGACGCTGCTCATCAGTGCAAGATAGCCCTGTAACACCACCGGCCACTGCATTCTGCACCTTTCAAAATTCAAAACATATTGTTTACTTTATTTACTTTGTTACTTATTGCGCAGTTCACCATTAGTATATGAAACAGCTAAACAATTTCATTATAATTGAAATTTATGCAGTTAAAAAAAAAAAAAAAAAAAAAAAAAAAAAAAAAAAACACCATCATTGTATCAAAATCACATTGAATCACGCAGCACATTATTACGAACTGCTCCGAGACACGAAGGTTGAGGATCCAAATGCAGTATTTATTAGAAGGGTAATCCACAATCGTCATCAAAAGTACAGGCAAGGTCAAAACACAGGTAGGCAGTCCAAACAGGCAAACAAGGCAGGAGACAGAGGCAAAAGGGTCATCCGGGACACAGGCAAGAAATCCAACAAACCAAGAGACATGAAACCGGTGAGAACGCTCAGAAGTGCAGTGTAACAACAAAACAAGACTTAGCAAAGAATGACAGGGTGAACAGGCTAGATATAGGCAGAGGTAATGAGGTAAATGAGACACAGGTGTAAACAGTGAGTGCTGATGAGTCCGGGCAAAGGATTATGGGTGATGAAGTCTATGATGGAATGACAGTCCAGGTTGGAGTGCCCTCTGGTGGTGAATTGTTACATAGCCCCCCCTCAAAGGAGTGGCTTCCAGACACTCCTGAAATGGTCTAGGAAGGAGGTGGAGTGGAGGCGGACCCGGGGGCGGGAAGAGGGGCTGGAGACTCAGGCAGAGCAGAAGGCCAGGAAGGAGCAGGCCGGGCAGATGGCCAGGGCGGCCCAGACAGTTCAGGAGGCAGATGGCCAGGGCGGCCCAGACAGTTCAGGAGGCCGAGGCCAGGGCGGCCCAGACAGTTCAGGAGCCGGAGCCCTCTATGGACCCGGGACGGAAGGAGGGCGGAGCCCTCTCTGGACCCGGGACGGAAGGAGGGCGGAGCCCTCTCTGGACCCGGGACGGAAGGAGGGCGGAGCCCTCTCTGGACCCGGGACGGAAGGAGGGCGGAGCCCTCTCTGGACCCGGGACGGAAGGAGGGCGGAGCCCTCTCTGGACCCGGGACGGAAGGAGGGCGGAGCCCTCTCTGGACCCGGGACGGAAGGAGGGCGGAGCCCTCTCTGGACCCGGGACGGAAGGAGGGCGGAGCCCTCTCTGGACTCGGGACGGAAGGAGGGCGGAGCCCTCTCTGGACTCGGGACGGAAGGAGGGCGGAGCCCTCTCTGGACTCGGGACGGAAGGAGGGCGGAGCCTTCTCTGGACTCGGGACGGAAGGAGGGCGGAGCCCTCTCTGGACTCGGGACGGTCAGTGGCTGGGGCCATCTCTGGACGCTGGTCAGTGGCTGGAGCCATCTCTGGACGCTGGTCAGTGGCTGGAGCCATCTCTTGCATGGTGGCGACCATCTTGGTAGGGGGATCTGGTGTGGCGGCTACCATCTTGGTAGGGGGATCTGGTGTGGCGGCTACCATCTTGACAGAGGGATCTGGCGTGGCCGTGGCGGCTACCATCTTGACAGAGGGATCTGGCGTGGCCATGACGGGACGAGACTCAGGAATGGCGGCCATGACGGGACGGGACGAGACGAGACGAGACGAGACTCGGGAATGGCGGCCATGACGGGACGGGACTCGGGAATGGCGGCCATGACGGGACGAGACTCGGGAATGGCGGCCATGACGGGACGAGACTCTGGTGTGGCGGCCATGACGGAACTGCTACATTTGTCCTCTGCGACTCCCACAGTGAATGCAGAGCCGCTTACCTGAAGGCCATAATCAAGGAACTCACTCAGGGACCCTCGAGGACCATCACGGACGAGTTTGGTTTGTAACTGTTTGTTGAGTCCATGGCAAAAAAAGTCAATCAACATAAAGTCCGGGAGGTTGGTGATGTTTGCGATGTTCAGAAAGTCTCTGATGTGGTCCTCGAGTGAGTGAGTGAGTTCCTTGGCATAGACGGACGAGACATACTGCTGGATCCATGCTTGGCTAAGTCTTCTGTTACGTACTGCTCCGAGACACGAAGGTTGAGGATCCAAATGCAGTATTTATTAGAAGGGTACTCCACAATCGTCGTCAAAAGTACAGGCAAGGTCAAAAAACAGGTAGGCAGTCCAAACAGGCAAACAAGGCAGGAGACAGAGGCAAAAGGGTAATCCGGGACACAGGCAAGAAATCCAACAAACCAAGAGACATGAAACCGGTGAGAACGCTCAGAAGTGCAGTGTAACAACAAAACAAGACTTAGCCAAGAATGACAGGGTGAACAGGCTAGATATAGGCAGAGGTAATGAGGTAAATGAGACACAGGTGTCCGGGCAAAGGATTATGGGTGATGTAGTCTATGATGGAATGACAGTCCAGGTTGGAGTGCCCTCTGGTGGTGATCAGGGGCACTCACACTGGTGAATTGTTACACACATACAGGCTATTTAAATGTATTTGATGTAAGTTTAGCCACACCAGCAGTGTTGCTCTATTTATAAATACCCACCTTCCACAACACAGCAGCAGAATGGCTACAAGACCTACCAGGGCCAGCTACGCAGGAGCATCCAGCTGTTCCCACTACTCCGTTATTTTGTAACATAACCCACGCGATGTGATTGGGTTTATTTATAGTCTGACTCGGCTCTACCTCCGCTTTTAGGAATGTGTTGATTGTGGCAAAGAATTTGTCCGATTTTATTACTGTGTAATAAATGTCTTTTATAATTTCTAAGCTCCTCGACATCTACACCCTCAGACAACACAAGATAATTGAATATGTCAACATATGTGACTGCTGGCCATTGTTTCATATCATCAATCCAGGAGGCGGCGCTGGTCAACTTCGTAGGATGAGGGACAGACAAAGTTACGTTGTTTACGGTCTTAAATCAGAGCAATTTGTCCAAAGTTACCTTTTTTACATTTCCTATATTCCCAACACTCTTACATGAATGAGTCAGCTCCCTTGCGCACACTCTTAAGCGATACCAAGGTCGAATCCTCCCACTAAAAATACGAATTGATCTTTTCAGAAGTTCATTGGCTATCAGATGAGTCAGTCATTCGCAACCTCTGATGCAATTGGATCGATACACTGTCAATCAAAGACAGTGACGCATCTGGGAACTGTGTCTCCATTCTGGACTCTGAATGGCTGTCTCTGCCTGTAAACACCTCATACGATGCACCAATTGGTTGAAATGAGGTATCAGTCAAAAGTGCAGAGGTCAGCGGCCATTTTAACATCAATGAATCTGCAATGTTTAAGTTACATTTTTCACGTAGCTTTATGGAGATTGCATATTCTGAATACAGAAGATTTGATTGCAATGCCTGCTTTTTTGGAAATGATACTACATCCTGTGGATGTTTATTGATATATAAATGTGATATGGACTAAATATTTCACTGAATTCGGATTGCCTGGACCCTTTAGAGTGCAATACACTGTTTTTGTTGGGATGTTATTGATCTGTGGACTAACAGGAGGCTTCATAGGTGAGTTCATTCAGTTTTGTTGGCGTTTTTTCGGTTGTTGGTGGTCTGACAGAGACACTTGCTGCGTCCCAATTCGCATACTATCCGTCCTAAATAGTATTCGAAAATAGAATTAGTATGTCCCAAATCGTAGTATGTTGAAAAGAATATTCCAAAGATACCCGGATGGTCAACTATTTCCGGTCAGAATTCGAAGTGCAGATCGACGCACACTCTAACGGCTGATATTGCCCACAACCCATTGCGAGTTGGACGAGGATTCGTTTAGAACTACAAACGCGGATAAAAAGTGTTTAAAAGAAATGCAAACATGGCGGATGTGCGAGTCCGACGGTTAAGTAGAGAGGTTTAGATTAAGGGGCTTGAGTGATCAATTATCAGTATTTAACCTGACGAAAAGATATTTATTCCATGTTATCCACATTATATTTCACCTGCAGCAGCATTGTGAACTTTTGTACTGATACGTTTAGACATTATAACTTTTAAATGCATCATTATATTTAAACTGCAAACACGAGGAGAGTCTCTGCATTAAAGACCCACAAATGGCAGATCAACGTGCTACTACATTTCTCGATACGGTAGGAAATTAAATTGAATGTGGAGGATTTTAACTGTGACGATGATTGACAGGGCAGTTTAAACAGTGGCGGGATGCACGTAACTAAGTCCGTTATAGATGACGAAGTAGTATGTCCCAAAGCTTGCATACTCTTCAGCTACACACTCAAAAGTATGTACTTTTTCTTCACTAAAAGAGTACATACTTTTAAGGTCGTAGTATAAGTAGGCGGATGGGGACGCAGCATCTGATTGTACCTGCTGTGTTGATTGCATCTTGTTTACAAGGGTTCACATCATTCGATTCACAATAATCTCAGCTTTCCAAAGATATGTGACATGTATAGCTTTTATTTTGTGAGTTGTTGTGTGTCATGAACAATTGTAAACCAAGATGGCGATGTGCCATGGGCGTACGTACGTTCGACCTTTTTCCCGCGGCTGAGTTCCAGTAGTGACCCGTCTGTGACAAAACGAGCTCGGACCTAAGGTAAATACACACAGCTACACCGAGTATGGACCTGACACCTGTACAACTGCGTTCAGCCGAGACTGGCCCATACAGAAAAAGCCGTTCTGTCAGCCAGATGGCACGGATCTGGCCCATTATCCTTTGACTGATGCCGACAGTGGCGCATTTCAGCCGGAATCGGCCTAACTGTGCTTGCCATCTGTCTGTGTGAACACTGCTATTCATTAATATTGAGAACGAGTTTTTTCGGTGCGTCCCAATTCGCATCCTATCCGTCCTAAATATTATTAAAATTATTTTAGGTCGTAGTATAAGTAGGCGAATTGGGACGCTGCTCGTATATATCTTTATAGTTATCTTTAACAATTTTTAAATCAAAACAATCACCGCGGCTGCAGCGTGACATCATCGGAACGCATTCTATTCGTGACGTCACAGTACTGGAGGCTTAAAGGGCTGTTCACTTTTGACTGCATTTATCATTGTCTGCATTTATCATTGTCTGTGTACGACCTTTTGCATCTTTTGCCTACAGCTCCTGATCAGTTTGCGATTTTGAACCAGCTACGTGTACGACTTTCTATCAGCATCTAATTGTGAATTTGCATTTTTGCTCAGCGTGTAATTTTTGCAATTTTAGAATGTATCAGAATAATTTTCGCAAGCTCAGGCCTGCTCAGAGTGGAAAACCAGTATGGGCCACAGACAAGCCTGGATTGCTGCAGCCACAACCACCAACCAAAAGTAACTTAGTAAAGACTTTGGTGAGGAAGGTAAGAAGGCTATCATACTATTGAATGTGTTTTTTCAAACATCATGGGTCATTATTAATATTAAGCCTGCGTTCATATGTTCAGGGTTTCTGTGAGTCTTCAAAAGGCCTTAAAATGATCTTAAATCAGAGCAGAAAGTCTAACATTCATAAAGTCATGGCATTAAATGTTGCGTGCATTGCAAAAAAATAATTTTCGTCCTCAGTATTTATGTCCTGTTTTCCAATACAAATATCTAAAGTTTAAATCAAGATACATTTTAGGGATGCGCAAAATGTCAGCCACCATATCGGTATCGGACGATATATGTTTATTTTTAATGTTCTCGTCATCAGCACGATAAGAATTTTTCTCTGATATATTAAAGCCGATAATATGTAAATTGTATTATGTAAAATGTATTATTTCCTTCAGCTGAGACACTTCAGATGTGCATTATTCACCATGATGCTTAGGAATCGCTTGAAATATGATTGAAATCACTTTAAAAAAAAGAAAATAAAGTCTGTCATATCGGCTATATAAAATTATAATGAGAACATCATAACTGTGTGTTTGGGACATGGCTTTAATGGTGAGACTTTTGTTTTTATAATCAGGCTCTCAAAAACTATATAAAAATTTGGGTTTAGATTTAACGGCCAATATATCGGTTATCAGCTTTCAAATGTAAAGAATTATCATTATCGGCCAAAATTGTCATATCGGTGCATCTCTAATAAATTTACTTGATGCAAATGTAAAATGAAGTCTTAAAAAATGTTATAAAATGAAGTGATTTATGATTAAAAGAACATCAAATATCTGTCAAAACTTCTAAATGAAGCTGATTTTTCTGATTCCATTGCAGATATTTGTTCTTGTTTTAGTCATAAACTTCACAGAAAACAAGACTTCATATTTCATGTCATTTTACAACTGAAGTAAATGTGTCTTGATTTAGGGATCTTTAGATATTTGTGCTGGAAAAAGAGAAATCACTTTCTGCAGTGTGATCAGAAGGGGCAGTAAAAGTTATTTCCATATTGTAGGGGTTTTGAGCAAAACCATTCAAGCTTTTTTTAGTAAAATGAATTAAAAAGTGACAGATATCTGTTGGATGATGTGTTTTCAAACTCTGAAGTGTTTCTCCTTAAACATCTACATTTAGAGAACACACTGATGTTGTGTTTCCTTCATTTTATTCCTTACATTTTCGTTACTTGGTCTTAAATTTACCTTCATGAAATCTGCAGAAACCCTGTATGTTGAGCATAGTATTAAGGTGTTTATCCTCATTTATCATCAACAGGAGTTCACTGGAAGAGAAAAGTGCCCGATCTCGCTTCCTCCCATCTTTGGCCCTTTCCAAACCGGTTTGTTACATTTGAATTCAAAACATATCTCTTGAGTATGAAGTAAACATACGTTCCTTCATGAGAACCATATTAACATGAAATAAATGTGATGTTTTATGCAGAACGGTATCCACTACCACTGATGTATGGCACCGATGTTGTGCATCGCAAAGCTGAGTGTTTAAGACAGTCGCGCTATGAAGTAAGTGAATTTTGTATATTCTGATTGTTCCAGTTCAAATGAATATGAAATTTTGAAATATGTCGCCCTGGACCATAAAACCAGTCATAATGAAATTGAAATAAGGTTTCCATTGAAGTATGGTTTGTTAGGACAATATTTGGCCGAGGTACAAGTATTTGAAAATCTGGAATCTGAGGGTACAAATATTGTAAAGTTGTCCAAATGAAGCCCTTAGCAATGCACATTACTACTAATAATACATTTTTGATATATTTGTTTTTTTTATACATTTTTGATATATATTTGTTTAATATCCTAATGATTTTTGGCATAAAATAAAATGGATAATTTTTATTTAATAGGGACAGATACAGTAAACATAGATTATCTTTTTTAGGCAATCCCATGTCAGTATCACAGTGTTTATAGCCAAGGGCTAATTCGCAACACCTGTCCCTAGAAGGGCTTTTTATATTAAGATATTACACTAAATGTGAATGACAAAAAGAAAAACAATACATTGAATACAAACAAAGGTCAAAAAAAAAAAATATTTTTTTTTATATATATATATATATATATATATATATATATATATATATATATATATATATATATATATATATATATATATATATATAATCAAAAATTAACACGTTTTGACACGTGTGATCACACATGGTCACACTGTTGTTGCTGTACGAGCCAGGATTTTGTCAGTTTTTTGAAGGTAGACAGTTTCGTAAGAGTCTTTATCTCAGCAGGGAGAGAGTTCATTGGATAGCTCCTTTCACAGAAAAAACAGTCTGAGCAAAAGATGTTCTACAAAATGGAACTGTACAATCTCCACATGGAGCTGCTCTCGTAGATCTAAAACTTTGCAGTCTATTTACAAAAAAACAAAGTGGCTCTGGGGCGAGTCTATTCAAACATTTAAACACAAGCTTTATATAGCTAAAATATTCATAAAGTTTAAGATTTTGTGTTTAATAAATATTGGACAGTGATGAAATCTTATGGGCTTTTTACCTAAAATTTTAAAAGCACGATTATAAGGCCGTTCAAGAGGCTTTAGAGTGGTTTGGTTGGTCTGAGACCAAACAGTGGTGCAGTACGACAGCGGAGACAGAATCATTGTATTTAAAAAAATATAAGCACATGATAGCTTTTTAATGTGACTTTTAAAATTTAGCTGAGAGTCTAATATAACTCCTAAATATTTCTCTTGTTCGACTTGTTCAATGATTTCGCCTTTCATTTCAATGTTTAATTTGTTTGCTGTTGGTGTCTTTCTTATAGAAAAGCATATGGATTTGGTTTTATTTGTATTCAGTGTCAAACAGGATCTGTTTAACCAAATTGATACTTTCTCAAGACTTTGTGTTAATTTACTGCCGATTACAGCAGGGTTCTTGCCGGCCACATACACCACAGTATCATCGGCGTACATCTGAAGGCTAATGTCAGGACAGACTTCAGGAAGTTCATTCATGTACAGGCTAAAAAGAATAGGCCCCAGTATAGTTCCCTGAGGGATTCCTGTCATAATTTGACATGGGGCAGATTTTACATTATCAATCACTACACATTGCTCGCGTCCCTGTAGATATGACTCAAACCATAAAAGTGCCTGCTTTGACAAGTTAAAAGAAGATAATTTTGAGATAAGAAGGCTATGATTTACGGTATCAAAAGCCTTCCTTAAGTCCAGGAACACTGCGCCCACCATATTTCCTTTGTCAAGTGACTGCACAGTGTTTTCCAACAATGCACAGATGGCGGACTCAGTAGAATAATTCCGTCTAAAACCGTACTGTTTTGGGTGCAGATGACGATGTATTTCTAAATATTTAATTAGTTGTTCTGAAACTATTTTTCCCAATATTTCAGACACTACCGGAACTAGACTTATTGGTCGATAGTTACGGGCATCTGCAGTATTCCCGGACTTAAAGACAGGCTTAACTGATGTTTTTTTCCAAGTATCTGGAAATTTTCCAGTTTTAATGGAAACATTAACAATGTGGGTCAGAGGCTGACTAACAATTTGGGCATATTTAAAAAAAAAAAATGCATCCATATTGTATGTGTCTCTGGATAAAGTGGCATTCAAGTCTGAAATAGCTTTAAGTACCACTGCCTGGTCCATTTCTCTGATGGTAAAAGAATTCTCATCAACTGTAGAAATTAAACTTATATTGTTCCTGTTTGTCTCATCATCTAAAAATTTAGAGGCAAGATCATGTACAGATTCAATGAAATATTGAGTGAATGCATTGGCTACTTGGACAGGATCTGAAATATTTTTGACACATACAATGTATTGTTGGCTATTGCCACAAATATACCCGTGAGACTTATGACTGGTTTTGTGCTCCAGGGTCACATATGAAATATCTACTGCTTGTAAATTGTGTGCATTAGGTTTTTCATTTGTGTGTAGCATCTTTACTCTTCTAACCTTTCTCTTTTTCTTTCTCAGAGTTCTTTACCGCATATCAAAGTGGCCCCGCGTAAATATCAGGAGAAAAGTGCCGTATCCGAAAGACAGCTGAAGGCAAAAAATGATCGGGCCAGTTGTAAGGCCAATCTCAAACCCCGTTCAAAAGAGCCGATTGCCCCGGAGGCCACAAAAGCGTAATTACTTTTACATCATTGTTAAATGGTGATTTGTTTGTTTATATAGCTCTGGTTGCCAGACACTGG
Source organism: Coreius guichenoti (assembly GCA_039654105.1). Taxonomy (NCBI): domain Eukaryota; kingdom Metazoa; phylum Chordata; class Actinopteri; order Cypriniformes; family Gobionidae; genus Coreius; species Coreius guichenoti. The sequence continues at coordinate 31,958,808 of CM077188.1, read as the reverse complement.
GCCCTATCATACACCCGGCGCAATATGACGCCAGGCGCGACGCAAGTGTTTTTTGCTAGTTTCAGCCTGACGCAGTTCTCATTTTCACGTCCAGCTCCACGTTGTTTAAATATCAAATGCACTGGCGCGTCTGGTCTGAAAACCAGGTGTGTTCAGGAGCATTGTTGGAGCGTTGCTATTTTGAGGAACTGAAAACGACTGCGCCATTGAGCAACACAAACCTGCTCTAAAGTCAATAGCACAGTATTATTTTGTGTTATTTAAAGGGTGTGTTAGTAATATGAGCCTATAGGCGGTGCACAACGCGCGTACACTCTGATTATTACACACACAGGGACGCGCAGCAGCACACACACATTCTTAAATATGAAAAATTAAAGGATTAAAATGTAAAAGATTATTATTATGTACATAAATATAAAAATGCCTACATGTCATAATGGATAGTCATTGCTTGTATCAGAATTAGCATACCTATTTGCAGTAATGACGAGCAAGCAGGCGTCATTGGTGTTACTGACGAAGCGTTCAGTCTTTCCGTTCGCATGTAAATAGCGAATCCGCCGTGGTGCGAGCACAACTGGCTTTTAAAGGGAATGGGAGATGAGACTCTGATTGGTTTATTGCACGTTACGCCCAAAACACACCCATGACTCATTAAGAGACTAGGGTCAACCCTTTTGGACCATGTGCCGGACACGCCGACCATTTTTTCCATCGTTAAACTAGCAAAAGTGGATTCGGACACGCCCTAAGTGCACCTGCGACATGAGCTTCAGATAGTTAAAATAGGGCCCACTGATTTATTTTCATTTTGTCATGTTTCAGAGCTCAGGATTTTATTTTTGCATATGTAAATGTGCATATGTATATATCAGTTTTGGTAGCCAGACACTGACTTATTGTTTTTTATTTTGTCATGTTTCAGAGCTCAGGATTTGAACAGGACACAGCGAGAAACAGAAAAGCTTAAAGCTCGTGAAAGGTCAGCACAATAGTACTGTCATGCCAATGTGCACAATGGATGTTTTTCTATTTTTGCCTATGTATAACGGTGTAACGATGCACTCGTGTCACGATTCCATGCAAATCCTGATACTAAACTCACAATGCGATATTTATTGCGATATTTTAAGACAAAAATAAAGAAGAGATGTTTTTTTATTACTTTTTTATTATTATTTAAATAATACTAAAGTCAATAGCGCAGTTTTTTTTTTTTTTTTTTTGTGTTATTTAAATATTGTGCATATGTATATGTTGGATATGCACAGTGAAGATACTGCTTCTGACAACATTATTCATAGCCATCTCTGTTACTGTTTCAGTGAAGTCTGTAAAACTGATAAACCCAAAAAGTTGGAGGAAGAGGACAAGAAACCTAAGAAACCTATTAGAAGGAGTGTATGTTTTCTGGAAGAGCAGAAAGTAATGGTAGAAGAGCAGGAAACAGCAAGGAAAGAGACAGAGAAAAAAAAAAAAGAGCTCAAGAAGTTGATCGGTGATATGACCCTGTTAGAGAGTAGGGTCGCTAAACAAGAGGCACAGAAATCAACTGTGTCTCGAGAAATAAGAGAATTGGTAAATACACACATACATTTACATCGACAAAAGGACACACTGATGTCTTCTGTACAGTTCTGTCTCTTAAGATCACTGACTATTCATGTGTTCTACAGGAATGGGATGCTGTAGAAACAAGGCAACAGAGCCTCCAGTATTTCCAGATAACCGAGTGGGTCCAGGACATGTTTTCCATTATCATGGGACCTAGAAAGACTGAAATAATGGACCCCATGAAGCAGCTGGAAGTGGTGAATAATGCACAAATAATTCTGGCAATCTTGAAAGAATCTGTATTTGTTGTTGATATGATTTTTAAAATGAAAATAAGGATCAGTAAAGTTCTAAAGTCAGCACACAGCAATGTGTGATAAAATGCAACACGCGAGCTGATGTTTTTTTCACAACTGCTTTTTTGTAATTCTCCCTCCAGATTCGGGACTTTTTTCGACTCAGAGCAGACAAACTTTCCACCATGAGTTTGAATGATTCTAACTCTCTAATCTGTGAGAAGTCTCAGAGCTATGAAGAGGCCGATTATATGTCCACACCTGAAAGAGAGCCGATTGCCCCAAAGGCCAAAAAAGCGTAATTACTTTTACATCATTGTTAATGTTGATTTGTTTCAGTTTTGGTTGCCAGACACTGATCTATTGTTTTTTATTTCGTCATGTTTCAGAGCTCAGGATTTGAACAGGACACAGCGAGAAACAGAAAAGCTTAAAGCTCGTGAAAGGTCAGCACAATAGTACTGTAATGCCAATGTGCACAATGGATGTTTTTCTATTTTTGCCTATGTATAACGGTGTAACGATGCACTCGTGTCACGATTCCATGCAAATCCTGATACTAAACTCACGATATCAGTGATATTTTAAGACAAAATAAAGAAGAGATGTTTTTTTTATTATTACTTTTTTATTATTATTTAAATAATATTATTATATTATTATCAGGACAAACAAATATTCCCCCATTGCATTACTATACATTATATTCAACACTATATATAGTAGTTAATGTAGTAATGTCACTGAAACGTTCATCCGTGCGCACTCCTGCTATTAATGCACTAAACATATAAGAATAAACCATCTAAAACACTTTGAATAATCATTTAGCACATCATGCAAGCATTAAAGGTCTGTGTTTACTACATTAAATCTGTTCATCATATAAAGCCATCGAGTCTCTTCAGAAGACTTGGATTTGGATTACACACTCGATTGATTATTTTAACGATGCCTTATGACATTTTTTGGATCTTTTAAGTTTGAGAGGAATGGACTTTAAATGGAGGGACAGAAATCTTCCTCAGGTTTCTTGAAAAATATCTTCATTTGTGTTTTGAAGTTAAATGAAAATCTTACAGGTTTGAAACGACATGAGGGTGAGTAGATGATGACAGAATTTACAATTTTGGGTGAATTATACCTTATAAACACAGTAAGCTGAGCCTTGGATGAAACAACTCTATAACGCGAATCATATCGTTTACATCGCTTTTTTATATTGCGATATCTCGATATACGATGTATCGTTACACCCCTAATGTATGATGTTGCATATGCACAGTGAAGATACTGCTTCTGATAACATTATTCATCTCTGTTACCGTTTCAGTGAAGTCTTCAGTGAATTTGCTGAAGAAAATGACTCTGACGACAGTATAATGCGGGTATATGTGAACTTCATGGACGACCATGAACAGGTCCTCGAGCGCTATCAAGATGAAAGGGAAAGGATGTACGTTTCTTGTGCACAACCATGTGTTTGATTTCTACACACTCTCAATCTGTGGGAAGTCTGGGAACTGAAGACAGTAACAGTGTTTGACCATCTTTTTTGTCTTGTGTGTTTTTGTGCAGAAAGGAGAAGATAGACAGGTTTAGAGAGCAGTTAGACCAAATTAGAAAACTGGAGGTGAAGAACAGTGAAGCCATAAAACAAATGAAAGAGCAACTTAAATACCTGCGGTCGTGCAAATATGACCTAGTCACTATAAGAAAGAAGGTAAGCACATCGTGTCCCATCTAAAGCCGTCACAGCACCACACACATCCAAATGTATTAAAAGACTGTATGGCTGATCTCTTAATTTTTTTTTTGCCTCACCAGATCAGAAAGTTATGTGAGAATCTCGCTGAGTTTTACGAGGAGACCTTAGGCCGTTTCTGCAGCCCTTCCTTTCCATTCATAATGCTGACAGATTTAGAAGACTGGATTTTAGACGTGATGAAAGTCATGCCGCCTGAGAGACACCGTGGACTACGAAAGAAGCTTTTTAAAGCCTATGATACCACGTAAGATATAAAAATACATGTCTTCATGACACAAAGCGATAAAGCTACTGTGATGATCATCAGTGGCTATTATAATTGTATGGTTTGTGTGATCTCTTGATAATCTCCCTCTTTTACAGTTTGAGGCAACAGAAAGAAGCCGAGTTGGAAGCACTGCGAGCGGAACGGAGGAAGAAAAGACTGGAGAGAGCTCTCGCTCCTCCTCCACCGAAAATAGTAAGTGCCACACAGAACCAGCACTACATACCCCGTACTTTTGTCTTGCTCGTCAAATATTGTAATATGGATCCATAGTGTGATGCTAACTTAAAAATCACGTTTCTATTGCAGACCGGAAAAAAGCTGATGCCACACAGCCCGCTTCTAAAGAAGGTTATAAAGAAAGAGGAACCAGTGAAAACCAAGAACCAGGAGTAAATTATATATGAGGGATCTCTGAGGAACTCCGATCTCCTCCACTGCCTTCTCCAGGCTCCAAGAAGAAAAAACAGCACCCAGGGTTAAAGACAGACAAGGCGAGAGAAAAGGAGATGGAAGGATGAGAAGCGGTAGAGAGAGAAAAAAAATCAGCTGGGTGAATTCCACCAAACTCCTCCTCGTCTGGATACCCCTCGGTGGACAGCTCTCTGACTCCTCCGGCGCCTAGGGGACTCCTCCGCTCCCTCTTGATAGATAGAGTCCGGTTCCCAAAGCGCACTGCCATCCGGCCTTCCACCAGCCGGGTGAACTCCTCCAGGCGATGGCGCTGGAAACCCTTCGATGGACGGCTCTCTGACTCCTCCCCCGCCTCGAGGACGACGACAGCCCCTCCGGCTTCAGAGACCCCAAGTGAGTCCCCCATTCCCTGCTCCTCCTAGATAGATTAGAAATATTAGATAGATAGATAGATAGATAGATAGATAGATAGATAGATAAAGAAATGATAGATAGATAGATAGATAGATAGATAGATAGAGAAATATTAGATAGATAGAGAAATATTAGATAGATAAAGAAATATTAGATAGATAGATAGATAGATAGATTAGAAATATTAGATAGATAGATAGATAGATAGATAGATTACAAATATTAGATAGATAAAGAGATAGATAAAGAAATATTAGATAGATAAAGAAATAGATTATAAATATTAGATAGATAGATTGATAGATAGATGATAGATTACAAATATTAGATAGATAGATAGATGGATAGATTACAAATATTAGATGGATATATTACAAATATTAGATGGATGGATGGATGGATGGATGGATGGATGGATGGATAGATAGATAGATAGATAGATAGATAGATAGATAGATAGATAGATAGATAGATTACAAATATTAGATAAAGTGATAGATAAAGAAATATTAGATAAAGAAATAGATAAAGAAATATTAGATAAAGAAATAGATTATAAATATTAGATAGATAGATTGATAGATAGATAGATAGATAGATGATAGATTACAAATATTAGATGGATAGATGGATAGATTACAAATATTAGATAGATAGATAGATTACAAATAATAGATAGATAGATAGATAGATAGATAGATGGATGGATAGATTAGATAGATAAAGAGATAGATAAAGAAATATTAGATAGATAAAGAAATAGATTATAAATATTAGATAGATAGATGGATAGATTACAAATATTAGATGGCTAGATTACAAATATTAGATAGATAGATAGATAGATAGATAGATAGATTACAAATAATAGATAGATAGATTACAAATAATAGATAGATAGATAGATGGATAGATTACAAATATTAGATAGATAGATGGATAGATTACAAATATTAGATAGATAGATAGCCCTCCAGCGACTCCTCTCCCTCTATCTATCTGTCTATTGATTAGAAATATTGGATGGATGGATAGATTAGAAATATTGGATGGATGGATAGATGGATGGATGGATGGATGGATGGATGGATGGATAGATTAGAAATATTGGATGGATAGATAGATAGATGGATGGATGGATAGATTAGAAATATTGGATAGATGGATGGATGGATAGATTAGAAATATTGGATAGATAGACGGATAAAGATAAACAGATAGAATGATATAATGATGGATGGATGGATGGATGGATGGACATAAATAGATAGACAAACAGACGATAGATGGATAGATGGATGGCTAGATTAGAAATATTGGATGGATAGATGGATGGATAGATGGATGGATAGATTAGAAATATTGGATGGATAGATAGATAGATGGATGGATGGATAGATTAGAAATATTGGATAGATGGATGGATTAGAAATATTGGATGGATGGATGGATGGATGGATGGCTAGATTAGAAATATTGGATGGATAGATGGATGGATGGATGGATGGATAGATTTGAAATATTGGATAGATAGATGGATGGATGGATAGATTAGAAATATTGGATGGATGGATGGATGGATGGATGGATGGATAGATGGATGGATTAGAAATATTGGATAGATGGATGGATGGATGGCTAGATTAGAAATATTGGATAGATGGATGGATTAGACATATTGGATAGATAGATAGATAGATAGATAGATAGATGGCTAGATTAGAAATATTGGATGGATGGATGGATGGATAGATAGATGGAGTTTGCTGCCGTTCGCCATGGGGAGGAGGAGCAGGGAATGGGGGACTCACTTGGGGTCTCTGAAGCCGGAGGGGCTGTCGTCGTCCTCGAGGCGGGGGAGGAGTCAGAGAGCCGTCCATCGAAGGGTTTCCAGCGCCATCGCCTGGAGGAGTTCACCCGGCTGGTGGAAGGCCGGATGGCAGTGCGCTTTGGGAACCGGACTCTATCTATCAAGAGGGAGAGGAGGAGTCGCCAGCGTTTGCCTGAGGCCGGAGGGGCTGTCGTCGTCCACGAGGCGCCGGAGGAGTCAGAGAGCCGTCCATCGAAGGGTTTCCATCGCCTGGAGGAGTTCACCCGGCTGGTGGAAGGCTGGATGGCAGTGCGGTTTGGGAACTGGACTCTATCTATCAAGAGGGAGAGGAGGAGTCGCCAGCGTTTGCCTGAGGCCGGAGGGGCTGTCGTCGTCCCCCAGGTGCCGGAGGAGTAAGAGAGCCGTCCATCGAAGGGTTTCCAGCGCCATCGCCTGGAGGAGTTCACCCGGCTGGTGGAAGGCCGGATGGCAGTGCGCTTTGAGAACCGGACTCTATCTATCAAGAGGGAGAGGAGGAGTCGCCAGCGTTTGCCTGAGGCCGGAGGGGCTGTCGTCGTCCACGAGGCGCCGGAGGAGTCAGAGAGCCGTCCATCGAAGGGTTTCCATCGCCTGGAGGAGTTCACCCGGCTGGTGGAAGGCTGGATGGCAGTGCGGTTTGGGAACTGGACTCTATCTATCAAGAGGGAGAGGAGGAGTCGCCAGCGTTTGCCTGAGGCCGGAGGGGCTGTCGTCGTCCCCCAGGCGCCGGAGGAGTAAGAGAGCCGTCCATCGAAGGGTTTCCAGCGCCATCGCCTGGAGGAGTTCACCCGGCTGGTGGAAGGCGCTTTGGGAAACGGACTCTCTCCCTCTTTGCAAATTTATAAAAAAAAAGCAAAAAAATTCACATGTACATAAGCATTCACAGCCTTTGCTCAATACTTTGTTGAAGCACATTTGGCACCAATTACAGCTTCAAGTCTTTTTGAGTATGATGCTACAAGCTTGGCACACCTATTTTTGGGCAGTTTCTCCCATTCTTCTTTGCAGGACCTCTCAAGCTCCATCAGGTTGGATGGGGAGCGTCGGTGCACAGCCATTTTCAGATCTCTCCAGAGATGTTCAGTCGGGTCTGGGCTTTGGCTGGGCCACTCAACGACATTCACAGAGTTGTCCCGTAGCCACTCCTTTGTTATCTTGGCTGTGTGCTTATGGTCGTTGTCCTCGCCTCAGTCTGAGGTCCAGAGCATTCTGGATCAGGTTTTCATCAAGGATGTCTCTGTACATTGCTGCATTCATCGTTCCCTCGAACCTGACTAGTCTCCCAGTTCCTGCCACTGAAAAACATCCCCACAGCATGATGCTCCCACCACCATCCTTCAATGTAGGGATGGTGTTGGCCTGTTGATGAGCAGTGCCTGGTTTCTGCTCAGTGTGCCTGACACTTGCCATTCAGGCCAAAGAGTTCAATCTTTGTTTTATCAGACCAGAGAATTTAGTTTCTCATGGTCTGAGAGTCCTTCAGGTGCCTTTTGGCAAACTCCAGGCGTGCTGTCATGTGCTGTCTGGCCACTGTACCATACAGGCCTGATTGGTGGAGTGCTGCAGAGATGGTTGTACTTCTGGAAGGTTCTCCTCTCTCCACAGAGAAATGCTGGAGCTTTGTCAGAGTGACCATCGGGTTCTTGGTCACCTCCCTGACTAAGATCCTTCTCCCCTGTTTGCTCAGTTTGGCCGGGTGGCCAGCTCTAGGAAGAGTCCTGGTGGTTCCAAACTTCTTCCATTTACGGATGATGGAGGCCACTGTGCTTATTGGGACCTGCTGCAGAAATGTTTCTGTGCCTCGATACAATCCTGTCTTGGAGGTCTACAGACAATTCCTTGGACTTCATGGCTTGGTTTGTGCTATGACATGCACTGTTAACTATGGAACCTTATATAGACAGGTGTGTGCCTTTCCAAATCATGTCCAATCAACTGAATTTACCACAGGTGGACTCCAATCAAGTTGTAGAAACAGCTCAAGGATGATCAGTGGAAACAGGATGCACCTGAGCTCAATTTTGAGTGTCATCGCAAAGGCTGTGAATAATTATGAACGTGAATATTTTTTTTTTTTTTTTTTAAATAAATTAGCTAAGATTTCAAACAAACTTCTTTCATGTTGTCTTTTTGGGGTTTTGTTTGTAGAATTGAGGGAAACAATAATGAATTTAATCCATTTTGGAATAAGGCTGTAACATAACAAAATGTGGAAAAAGTGAAGTGCTGTGAATACTTTCCGGATGCACTGTACCTTCGGCCCGAGTTCGTTTTGTCACAGATGGGTCACTACTAGAATTAAGGAACTCAGCCGTGTGAAACATTTTCGAGAGGAATCATTTCAGCTGAAAAATGAGTAAGTAATTGAATTCATTTATTGTTCTAGTGTTGTTTGATGTTTTAATTGCCAAGAAATTAGCACTGTAATGTTGGCTAATTAAATGATATTGAGTTATATTCCATTTTGTTTGCTAAAATTGAGTAAGAAATGGAAAAGCGTTACAGATACGCAAGGGCAGCTTCTTAAATCGTGTTCTTGAACGTAAAGTAATCTGCTTCATTAGAGCAGGTGCACTTTGTTTAGAGTGAAAGAACAATATTAAAGCGTATAAATAGCGAACATAAACTGAAGTTTCATTTGAATGCACTGTTTTACTGATATTTTGGTAACACTATACAATAAGGTTTCATTTGTTAACATTAGTTAAACGGGTGGTTGATTTATGATTTGACTTTTTTAACTTTAGTGAGTGTGTAATGTTGCTGTTTGAGCATAAACAACATCTGCAAAATTACGACGCTCAAAGTTCAAAGCAAATGGAGATATTTTATTTTACAGAAATCGCTTTTTAAGGACTACAACAAACGGCTGGTAGGGTTAATGACATCACTATCCCTAAAAGTTACATAAACCCCGCCCCCGGAATAGCATGTCATAAAAGCAAGATGACAACATAAGTTATAACCGTAATTAAACTAAACTATACCTGTTTTCTCTTCATGCAGCAGATATTCTCTGGCTCTGTGCATCTTACAACAGTTCCCACACGAACGGTTTATAGATTATCATGACAGAATATGCTAATCAATGACTTGAAGATCGTTAACTCATAAATTCATCAACTAACTATTCAGAAACGTCCTGTCTACATGTTGTCACTTCTTCTTGAGTCTCTTCATCATTGTCCGACTCCGGTTTGAACATAAAAGGCTGAACAGTTTCTGACATTTTCAGTGCGTGTCTGCGTGAGGTAATCGACGAGCTCTTGTAGCTCCGCCCTCTTCCTGAAAGGGGGCGGGGAGCAGCAGCTCAATTGTATTTAAAGGGACACACACAATAATGGAACGTTTTTGCTCACCCTCAAAAAGTGACAATTTTAACATGCTATAAAAAATTATCTGTGGGTTATTTTGAGCTACAACTTCACATACACACTCTGGGGACATCAGAGACTTAATTTACATCTACATTAGTTAACATAGACTAAGAATGCACAATACTTCAGCATTTATTAATCTAGGGTAATTTCAACATTTACTAATTATTAAAATGAAAAGTTGTATTTGTTAACATTAGTTAATGCACTGTGAACTAACAAAAACACACATTGAACAGTTTTATCAACTAATGTTAACAAACGAGACCTTATTGTAAAGTGTTGCAAGCGTTGCTGATATTTGAAACTGCTGCATGAACTCTGGCAACAACATTTATCAAACCTATGCACTTAAAAAATGTAATTCTTAAGATGTAATAATGACATTATTTTTTAAAAGATGCAGTTCAGAGAAACCCTAATGGCTAATCCTGATGAAATGGAGATCGAGGGGTCCATGAAGTCGTCCTAAGGCATCTTTACACAGCCGAGTTAAAGGGTTAGTTCACCCAAAAATGTAAATTCTGTCATTAATGCCTCTCCCAAATGTCATTCCAAACCCGTAAGACCTTCGTTCATCTTCAGAACACAAATGAATGAAATCCGAGAGCTCTCTGACCCCTCCATAGACTCCTTAGACAACTATTTAAAGGGCACCTATTATGCCCCTTTATACAAGATGTAATATAAGTGTCAGGTGTCCCCAGAGTGTGTCTGTGAAGTTTCAGATCAAAATTCCTAACAGATAATTTAATATACCATTTTGAAAATGCCAATTTTTGGGTTTGAGAAAAATTAGCTCTTTTGTGTGTGTCTCCTTTAAATGCAAATGAGCTGCTGCTCCCCACCCCAGAGGGCGGAGCCTACACAGCTCGTGAACACGCCAATGAAAACTGAAACATGATACATCTGCTTGGTTATGTATGGCGTTCTGATCGGTTCTTTAATATGACTTTGTATGGGGGGTAGATTATGGCGCTCGTTTTGTGTCTTCTTTCCTAACCAAGCTTAAAGACGTGTTAACGTGCGTGTGACATGCGTGTGGAGAACGTTCGTTCATCTTAACGCCATACTTATAGCCTTGGCTAATTTCAAAATAGTGCACATATACACTCACCTAAAGGATTATTAGGAACACCATACTAATACTGTGTTTGACCCCCTTTCGCCTTCAGAACTGCCTTAATTCTACGTGGCATTGATTCAACAAGGTGCTGAAAGCATTCTTTAGAAATGTTGGCCCATATTGATAGGATAGCATCTTGCAGTTGATGGAGATTTGTGGGATGCACATCCAGGGCACGAAGCTCCCGTTCCACCACATCCCAAAGATGCTCTATTGGGTTGAGATCTGGTGACTGTGGGGGCCATTTTAGTACAGTGAACTCATTGTCATGTTCAAGAAACCAATTTGAAATGATTCGAGCTTTGTGACATGGTGCATTATCCTGCTGGAAGTAGCCATCAGAGGATGGGTACATGGTGGTCATAAAGGGATGGACATGGTCAGAAACAATGCTCAGGTAGGCTGTGGCATTTAAACGATGCCCAATTGGCACTAAGGGGCCTAAAGTGTGCCAAGAAAACATCCCCCACACCATTACACCACCACCACCAGCCTGCACAGTGGTAACAAGGCATGATGGATCCATGTTCTCATTCTGTTTACGCCAAATTCTGACTCTACCATCTGAATGTCTCAACAGAAATCGAGACTCATCAGACCAGGCAACATTTTTCCAGTCTTCAACTGTCCAATTTTGGTGAGCTCGTGCAAATTGTAGCCTCTTTTTCCTATTTGTAGTGGAGATGAGTGGTACCCGGTGGGGTCTTCTGCTGTTGTAGCCCATCCGCCTCAAGGTTGTGCATGTTGTGGCTTCACAAATGCTTTGCTGCATACCTCGGTTGTAACGAGTGGTTATTTCAGTCAAAGTTGCTCTTCTATCAGCTTGAATCAGTCGGCCCATTCTCCTCTGACCTCTAGCATCAACAAGGCATTTTCGCCCACAGGACTGCCGCATACTGGATGTTTTTCCCTTTTCACACCATTCTTTGTAAACTCTAGAAATGGTTGTGCGTGAAAATCCCAGTAACTGAGCAGATTGTGAAATACTCAGACCGGCCTGTCTGGCTCCAACAACCATGCCACGCTCAAAATTGCTTAAATCACCTTTCTTTCCCATTCTGACATTCAGTTTGGAGTTCAGGAGATTGTCTTGACCAGGACCACACCCCTAAATGCATTGAAGCAACTGCCATGTGATTGGTTGATTAGATAATTGCATTAATGAGAAATTGAACAGGTGTTCCTAATAATCCTTTAGGTGAGTGTACACTGTTATACAGGCTACAGCTACTTGTATGATGGGTTTGTCTTATTTGAGACACTGCTCAAATAGTGTGGGCTAGAATATTTGATCATTTAAGCTATTATTAAATTAGAAGTCATTTTCAGAAGTCAAAATCACATTAATAGTTATTTAACATAGGCTAGCCTATATCTTTATTTAGGTTTGTGATTTTAAAAAGCTTTGAATTATTTTACAATATCAATTATGCACGAACTTGCATGGGGATAGGATAAATTCAGTTACCCAGAATTTAAACATTATGTGAATTTAAAGTGGCTGCATTATAAATAGAGAAAAGGTTTAGCGCATCAAAATGTTCACCGATGTAGTTGATGGAAATGCCAATTATAGATCATTTTTTGCAGACGTCAACAAATCTTTCAGTTTAACTTTTGTGCATAAATTCTGTCGATACTTCAAATGTCGCGAAAAAGCGTTTCCAAACTAGTTTTGTCGAGAAAAAGGGTTTTAACGCAAATAAATGTGGCATCACATGACAGAATTAGCTTATGTTCAAAGGCACACTAAATCTATTATATTTATAGCCTATTATTAAATTGCATATTGAATTTTTTTATTACTATTGGTAAGAATAAGACGTGTTGCCTCTCAAACACCATTCATTCTTATTTTTGTAATTTTGTGTTTTTCACAATCTAATAAAACTTCAGAATAATCAGAAAAACAATAACTAACTGCACCCGTTTCTGAATATTGCTTGATCAAGTATTGATCTAAACAGTTTATAACGAAGTAAAACAAAACATGACACTTGTTAATAAAAGATTTTTTTTGTATAGGGCCTGCAATTTAATAATATATAATAAAAATGTTTCAAAATGGATGAGGAAAATATAGCGCCTTGAAAATCTCGGCAGCTCGTCAAAAATAAAAATGATGCGTCTGTCAAACGAAGGAAAGGCTGTTGGAGTTTACAATACTGACGAAAAGAAAGATAAAGTACACAACATGTTACTTCTGTATCTGAATAAATAAAATGAATACCATAAAATCACGATTTCAAGGGCAGGATCTGGCTACTTGACAAATGAAAATCACAAACATGACACTTGGTAATAGAATAATTTTATAAATACTATTTATTAATATGTAAAATAATTGTATCTCAAACAATTAAAAAAAATAAAATATAGTCGGTTGAATCCAAAAAGCTCTAAACGAATTGTAAAATTAAGACGGCATCAGTTAAGCTAGACCATTGAAAAAAGTTAAATATAGGTTACACAAATAAAACGTTTAAGTTACAGCTGCATCTGTCTCTGGAAAAAATATTATCAGAGATTTGATGTTATTGAACTCTGAAACCAGAACGATAACTTTGTTTGGTTTGAATGATCTGAATGCGTTCTCGGCCACGCCAAACCGCGACTGCATGTTCAAGGCTTACGTTAAAGATTGTTGCTATATGACCAAACATTTTACTGTAGCTATAATCTTTTTTTTTATGGATACTAAAATGTTGCATACAGGACAAATGAGATGCCCTGTGTCCAAACCCATGTGCTTCATCACATAAAGGCAGTTACAGTCCTGTCAGACCAGCTGATCTTCTGATTAATATTTCGTCATTTAGTAATAGGCCTATTATTCTGAAAATAGTAAGTAGCCTACATTTCAATCTTCTCATTACTCTCTGCATTTTACAAATATTTGTGACGCAAAAGATACGATATAAATTTGCGATATAAGTGAAATTATCTATGGAAATGACTTGAAGGCAGATTTTTTTTTTTTTGTGATACAACAAAACTTATGCGACAATGCGTTTTTTTTTTTTTTAGGGATGAGTCATTACGCACACCATTTTATCGGTAAAATGCCCATTGGCTGGACACAGCAAGTTGCACTATTTTTTAACGCATATTCACTTTATTGATGACAAAACAGTGGAAAAAGTGGATGTAAACTTGGCTTATAACAGTAAATGCATATATGAGAAAATAAGGAAAAATAGATAGCTCCAGAGTCCAGACGCATGGCAGACGCACGTTCTCCAGACGCACGTTCCCCAGACGCATGGCAGACGCACGGCAGACGCACGTTCCCCAGACGCATGGCAGACGCACGTTCTCCAGACGCATGGCAGACGCACGTTCTCCAGACGCATGGCAGACGCACGTTCTCCAGACGCATGGCAGACGCACGTTCTCCAGACGCATGGCAGACGCACGTTCTCCACGCGCATGGCAGACATAATCCTCACGGTCATTTCTACCGTGACACTAACGTGACGTCTGTATAGATCAACAGCTATACGTTATTGTCGTGTCTACGTGACGTGATATTTGCGTGTACGTCTCCATATAAAACAAATGGAGACGTACACGCACGTATACACGCGTGTTATCTGTCGTGCGTGTCAGTCTCGTAGCCGAACGAACCATTTAGAGCCCCATAAAGGGAAAGTAAATTGTGCAGTCGCTGAGACTGCACTGAGCCGTGTTGAGTAGCGTGTTATAATACGTGTTAGCGGAAAAAAAAAAATTACTTAACTGCTACGCGTGAATGATGCGTAACGTCTGAGACGACACTTCACTGCCACACGTGATTTACGTGACGTCTACGCCTCGTCTGCGCCTTAAATTGAATGGAATAAATAGCAGAATAGAACAAAAATGAAGACGTTGAGTGAGACGTTCTTTGAGACGAGTGCATGTAGCAAAGTCATCTTTTTGAACCCTTCGGAAAGCCATAGTTATGATCATCTCTATTGCGGACATGCTCACGTGACATTGCAGTTCTTCATCATCATGAAATATTGTCATCTGTCTGCGATAAAGCCATATCACTCTCAACTTGAGCACACACACCTGACGCATGCGCACAGAGAGCTGGATGTCGATGCGTCCGTGAGTAGGCTATTAAACTAGACTAGTTCTCTTTCATGTGTTATTGCGATTTAAACTGTCAAATGCACACAAGGTTATGTCAGAAACACACAAAGTTCCCATGAAAACAGTTGGTTATGTCTGTGCACGTATGCAGCAAGTATAGAAATCCCGTGTGTGTATTAGATCTGTGTACTAAAGTGTGTAGCGAATTAGCTCAGAGGGGAAATATTAATAATTATTCATAACTCATTATGATTATTCATTATGAATATTTGAATCAGTTAATGAGATTAACTTGATGTAGCTACATTAACATTACAATCAATCAATTAGTTCATCCTGTGAATGCTCAGTATTGATTATTAATTCTAAGAAAAGGATATTTTTCATGGCCACAGAAAAATAATTCTTCCTTTGTATTTACATAAGCGCTTCGAGCGCATAACAAGATCGATCATTTAAGTGACAATTTGTTTGCAGGCAGGGAGTCAGAACCAAACATATATTGTGCACAAACTTTATTAACTAAATCACGGACAAGACTAAAACTAACATACATACACAAAACATATACACTGTAAGAGGCATCGGGTTTCCTGTCCCACACACGCCCATTGTGTGTGTGTGTGTGTGTGTGTGTGTGTGTGTGTGTGTGTAGGCCCACCCTGCTTGGAGGGCCTGCACTACGTGGCCTGGCTCAGAGCCAGCCAAGATTTGTGTCGGTTCAGCCAGAGAGAGAGAAGAGAGTGGGCGGATCTGTGCGTCTCTCTTAAGAGTCTTAGAGAAATCTCACCCTCCATGGTCGAGTTGACCAATGGGATTGTTGGGATTTCCCAGCGGGAAATTCCTCTGGGGAGATTTTATGGCTTCTTTGTTTCAAGCTTGATTCAATGGGTCTGTGCCCATTTATACTCCATTTAATACAACAAACACACACTGCATCCTCTGAAGAAGGGACATACATGAAAGTGTAAGTTGTGAAACGAGCATTAACTTGATAGGAGACAAGACATATATGAGGTTACATGAACTAGTAAGTTGCTCATAAGACATGCATAAATTAAATACCATACAAGAGACCCTTTACAAAACAGGGGTGTCCTGGGGTGCATGTTTATTTATAGAACAGTTTTTCTATAAATTAATGCAGGAAAGTCCTTTTTTAAAGGGCATTGGGTCCCTTTTCAAAAATAATCAATTTAGAGTCACAGCTCTCTGGAAATTGCTTTAGGTCGTAAACCAAGTCTTATCTGATGGTAGCCATGGTAACAGAGACCTTCCCTGCTCTTCTGTGGGGGTGGTTTCACCAAACTTTGTTTGTTCATTAAATATAATAAATAAATAATTGTCTGATTTGTCTCAGTCGTTACAAGTGACAGCAGTGTAATATACAGTACCTACAGCTATATCTGCTGTTAATATGAATCAAACAAAAAGAGAACAACAGAAAATCACTCACTGCTCTCGACTGAATAACTTTAGTAGCTTTAATAAGAACACATTTCTTACTTGAATGCTCTGGTCGAGGAGATAAACATGCCACTGAGGGGCGGAGCTATGCTAATACGGCAGTGTCCATCAACACTCATGGGCGGGGCCTGTAAAATGTGACGTCACATTGCCCAGAATCTGCAAACGTCTTGTTCTGAGACACTGCTTATGATTTATGGGGATTAAAAAAAAGTGGGTGGATTTTGACTTTTTTTTTTTTTTTTTTTTTTTTTTTTTTAACTGGTTGTGTACACACACTGCTGACACACATGGTCTATGGACTTTTTGGTCTATCAGCTCTAAAAACCTTGTAACCATTGATACTAATATCTTGGCTTGATAAATCTATCTCAGACAAAGATTCAGATATGACTAACATCCGCGTTTGTATTTTTAGCCCAAATATATACCATATCTAATTTAGGCAACAGACTATGAGTATTTAGATGGATAAAGCCCAGTCCTGACCTTGATTTTAATTAAATTGGAGTAGTGAAATTTGGAGCAGCTTTGGGTCCTGGGTTTGGGGATACATTCCCAGACATTAATAGCATTAGAACTATTAAGCACCTTCGTTTTACTGAATTGCTCATTCTATTTCTATTCATTGGCCCCAAACAATAAATGTTAATAATGCAATAATTCTCTTCTCTAGTTAAAGCATATTTTGTAAGGTCAAAATACATCAGATTCACAGGATATAAAAACCGGTAAAGTTGTTTAGGAATGACAATGTTAGTAGACAGACCATAGTGTGTCCTGCTATCAAAGTTTACAGATGAGGAGTTGCACAGTAATGGTAAACCAGAGACTTACCCACTGCCAGTGATGTAAACTTGGCAAGGTGTCCAAAAGAATGAGCTCAAAAAGAGCACACATCTGACAGTTAAGCACCACATATCTCGCCAGAAAAGTCCTCAGCCACAAAATCCAAATAAGTCCATAAAACAAATTGAAGCACGTACCGAAACTCCTTGCACTTGACCAGGTTCCCACAGCCAGCTCTAGTAGACCGGCACATATGTAACGTTAGGCTAACAGAAGCAGCCGGGTTAAGATCCAGATCCCGAACAAACAGAAGTTTGTAAACTTAGACACTCCGGGCGTCACCCTCAGACAATGATACACAATCGTGCACAAGCTCGTCAGCTTGAGCCAGGTAGCCTATAACTCCAGGTATGGCACCACGCTGAGTCCCAAGGAAGCACACGTTGGCTAACCGAGGTTCACAAGACTCATTTGTGCATGACCAGGATCCCCAGCACAACGTCAGCCAAGTTGCGAGATCTAGCAGCCGGCTCTGATAAGGATGCAATGGCAATAGCGCCAGTACAACAACAGCAACCAAGCCTTTGTTAGGGGGCTTGGGTCCAAAGTTGTGAAGATGTCCAGAAAAAAATGTTGTTCTTCACTGCCAGGCCCGCGAACTGATGCTCAGGCAACAGCACACAATCGTGCACACACTCTGCAGCTTGAGCCAGGTATTTTTTCCGATCTGCAATAGAGACGTGATTTTTAAGTTAGCATCACACTATGGATCCATATTACAATATTTGACGAGCAAGACAAAAGTACGGGGTATGTAGTGCTGGTTCTGTGTGGCACTTACTATTTTCGCTGGAGGAGGAGCGAGAGCTCTCTCCAGTCTTTTCTTCCTCCGTTCCGCTCGCAGTGCTTCCAACTCGGCTTCTTTCTGTTGCCTCAAACTGTAAAAGAGGGAGATTATCAAGAGATCACACAAACCATACAATTATAATAGCCACTGATGATCATCACAGTAGCTTTATCGCTTTGTGTCATGAAGACATGTACAGTGGGGAGAACAAGTATTTGATACACTGCCGATTTTGCAGGTTTTCCTACTTACAAAGCATGTAGAGGCCTGTAATTTTGATCATAGGTACTCTTCAACTGTGAGAGACGGAATCTAAAACAAAAATCCAGAAAATCACATTGTATGATTTTTAAATAATTAATTTGCATTTTATTGCATGACATAAGTATTTGATCACCTACCAACCAGTAAGAATTCCGGCTCTCACAGACCTGTTAGTTTTTCTTTAAGAAGCACTCCTGTTCTCCACTCATTACCTGTATTAACTGCACCTGTTTGAACTCTACCTGTATAAAAGACACCTGTCCGCACACTCAATCAAACAGACTCCAACCTCTCCACAATGGCCAAGACCAGAGAGCTGTGTAAGGACATCAGGGATAAAATTGTAGACCTGCACAAGGCTGGGATGGGCTACAGGACAATAGGCAAGCAGCTTGATGAGAAGGCAAGACAACAATTATTAGAAAATGGAAGAAGTTCAAGATGACGGTCAATCTCCCTCGGTCTGGGGCACCATGCAAGATCTCACCTCGTGGGGCATCAATGATCATGAGGAAGGTGAGGGATCAGCCCAGAACTACATGGCAGGACCTGGTCAATGACCTGAAGAGAGCTGGGACCACAGTCTCAAAGAAAACCATTAGTAACACACTACGCCGTCATGGATTAAAATCCTGCAGCGCACGCAAGGTCCCCCTGCTGAAGCCAGCGCATGTCCAGGCCCGTCTGAAGTTTGCCAATGACCATCTGGATGATCCAGAGGAGGAATGGGAGAAGGTCATGTGGTCTGATTAGACAAAAATAGAGCTTTTTGGTCTAAACTCCACTCGCCGTGTTTGAAGGAAGAAGGATGAGTACAACCCCAAGAACACCATCCCAACCGTGAAGCATGAAGGTCGAAACATCATTCATTGGGGATGCTTTTCTGCAAAGGGGACAGGACGACTGCACCGTATTGAGGGGAGGATGGATGGGGCCATGTATCGTGAGATCTTGGCCAACAACCTCCTTCCCTCAGTAAGAGCATTGAAGATGGGTCGTGGCTGGGTCTTCCAGCATGACCACGACCCGAAACACACAGCCAGGGCAACTAAGGAGTGGCTCCATAAGCATCTCAAGGTCCTGGAGTGGCCTAGCCAGTCTCCAGACCTGAACCCAATAGAAAATCTTTGGAGGGAGCTGAAAGTCCGTATTGCCCAGCGACAGCCCCGAAACCTGAAGGATCTGGAGAAGGTCTGTATGGAGGAGTGGGCCAAAATCCCTGCTGCAGTGTGTGCAAACCTGGTCAAGAACTACAGGAAACGTATGATCTCTGTAATTGCAAACAAAGGTTTCTGTACCAAATATTAAGTTCTGCTTTTCTGATGTATCAAATACTTATGTCATGTAATAAAATGCAAATTAATTACTTAAAAATCATACAATGTGATTTTCTGGATTTTTGTTTTAGATTCTGTCACTCACAGTTGAAGAGTACCTATGATAAAAATTACAGACTTCTACATGCTTTGTAAGTGGGCAAACCTGCAAAATCAGCAGTGTATCAAATACTTGTTCTCCCCACTGTACAGGCACCTTGTGGGTAATGGCATTACAAATGAAAATTATTATTTTTCCAGCCACAAATTTGCCTCTTTGCATTGGAATTCTCTATTTTAACCTTAATTACTACACTAATTGTAATATAAATTAGGGATGCACGATATATCGGCAACATATCGTTATCGGCCGATAAATGGTCATTTTTGATGTTATCCATCCGATAAGAAAATTTGGCCGATAGATAATGTATTATTTCCTTCAGCTGAGACACTTCAGACGCGCTGTCTGCCATGATGGGTTTGAATTGCTTCAAATATGATTGGATTCACTTCGTAACGGAAAATACAGTTATGTGCAACATGTGCAGCGCAAGTCTGACATATAGGCTACATAAAATTATAATGAGAACAGGCTGTAAAAGAACGTTGTGTTCAGCGCGTTTGTTGAGGGAACATGGAGTTACACCTTCATAACAAGCACAGTCAAGTTCGCTTGTGCATTCGCAACTTTTTGTGCCATTGTAAGTTTATATTTTATATTATACTATTACTATAAAATAAACGTACTATATTTATTCAATCTGTGTATATCTGAATAATCTCATAAGCGTTTGGTTGAGTTAATAAACGATGCAGTAAAGCGCTTCATTGTACCGGTCTTTAGCTTCAGCGCGCGCAGTTCAAACTAATGCACATCATTAATAACTACTGGGACTGTAATATACATAACACTGTAATGAGAACATTTTTGTAATAAAACGTTGTGAATTCTCTGGGTTTAGTTGTGTTTCAGCGCTGTTGTGAGAAGAGCGCGTCCACAACGCATTCTGACCAGCAGTCAAGTTTGCTTGTGCATTCGCGTCATTATAAGCATATATAAGTCGTAATATTAAGTTTATGTAGTATAAACATATGATTAATCTCATATAGATGCGTTTCGTTGAGTTAATAACCCGCAGCGCTTCATTGTACCGGTGATCATCTTCAGTTTCAGCGCGAGCTCTCAAACGGGAAGACAGGAGTTAAAGGCCTTCTGACTACGTAACTTAGTTCACCTGTGCGTGGTTTTGTTAAGTTGTAATATTATATTTATATTTATATATTATTTATATATTATATTTATTTTGTATAAATAGCTGATTGTTCTCATATATGATGCGTTTAGTTGTTAATTAACCTTCTAAGCGCTTCAGTTTACGGTTGTTCACAGCGCGCGCAGCTCAAACAGCAACGTTATTAGAAATAGACTAATATTAAAGATGTTTACTATTACTGTAATATTAAACATTTAAAAAAAATAATAATATTAATAATAAATTATTAATAACTAGCACTTTTATTGTTCTCATATTATTATTATTATTATTATCATCAACAATATGGTTTGATTAAAATAATTTCCTTATTGTCCGGGCGGAGGCTATTTCATGCATGGCACTTGCATTTTTATTCTTTATGCAGCCTAAGTAATGTTGTCCAATGACTTGTTTGCATTAGTGTTTAGGTATTTTATTTTTAGTTTTTGTTAGGCAATAGAATTTTTGGTAACGTTTTACAAATAAGGTCTCATTTGTTAATGCATTAACTAACACAAACAAACAGAGAGCAATAACCTTTGTTAATGTTAGTAATAAAATGTTTGTGTTTATGAACCGTCCATTCACAGTGCATTACCTAATGTTAACAGACACAACTTTGGATCTGAAAATGTTGAGATTAACATGAACTAAGATTAATAAATCCTGTAGGAGTATTGTTCATTCATTGTTGGTTAACTAATGCTAACAAAAATTAAACCTTATTGTAAAGTGTTACCATTTTTTAATGAAGTAAGTTGGATAGGAGTGTAAAATTTATTTGAAACGTTAAGGAATCTTACACTGGGTCAAACTAGGCTACTGTACTGTATATGTTTGGGATATGGCTTTTAACCCTTGTGCATCCTTATGGACATTTTTGTCTTTTTCAGTTTTGTTTTTTTGATCATTTTGCCTGTGTTAATGCTAACTGCACAGGTGTGTATTTTTTCCACAGGTGTGGAATTTTACTATTTCACCCCCATTTCCATTAAAAAATCAATTTTGCACTAGGTACACAATACTTCCACTTAGCATTGTTTGGACAAAAATGTCCCCATTGGAACCCCATTGCCATTTAACTCTAAAACGATGCAATCTTTGTTAATAGGCTTTTATTCTGTTGGTAAGGCTTCAAAATTAAAATTTTTACTATTTTTTTTTTTTACCAGATGTACCATTTTTTTCAGGTTTGGCCTATAAAGCAAATACTCACTTTATTCCTGTTTTCTGCTTCTGCATATTATAAAGACAATTGGATAAATTATGCAGCTATAACCGTGTGGGTGTGTTGGTATGGACGTCAGAGAGTGGTTTGTGTGTGTGTAATAAAAAAATTGTGTGTGGGTGTGCGTGCGTGTGCTTGATATTTGAGAGAGAAAAACTCAACTGTACTGCAAATCACAAATCCAAACACGGTGTGTATCAGTGGAGCTTTGCTGGCATCTAATTGAGGAAAATGTGGCACTGCGCCCAAACAAAATCTTACTGAAAGCTCATTTTTTGAGATATCAACCTCAAATTTGGAACAACTTTTTTAGATTTATGGCTTTGATTTTCTAGCAGTTTTAGAGTTCAACATGTTTCATAAAAATATATTTTATATAAAATATTATTCATAAATCATTTTCATAAACTTAAACCTCTATAACCTTTTTTTGGTTTCACTTTTTAAACTTTTTTGACTTCATAATCTGCCACGGGTCTTCTTTAAAATGAATCAAACTTAAGATTGTGCTCCCAACATTAAATTTTTTATGGCAGTTTTTTGACATGGACATTTTTGTCCTCTATGGACCTATGTGTAACTTTTTTTAATTGATGCACAAGGGTTAATGGTGAGCCTTTTGTTTTTGTAATCAGGCTCCCAAAGTTTATCAAAATTTGTATTTAGATTTATCGGCCAATATATCGGTTATCGGCTTTCTGATATAAAGAGTTATCAGTATCGGCCAAAATGTTCATATCGGTGCATCCCTAATATAAATAATAAAAACATTAAAAGAAAAATATTTTGAGTGGTCATTAATGGACCATAATTATTGCACAAATAGTATTTAGTACCAAAAGATCTCCTCAAAATATTCAATAAATATTATTGAACTAAGATATAGAACATTTATTTAACTGAAAATAGTTAAGGTGTATGGTCACATTTGACCACCAATGAGTACGAGTGTGACCAATTAGTAAGGAATACCTGAGGGCTAAATACAAGAAAAACATTAATGTTCACAATGTTGCATCTCCATCACTCTCCAGAATAAAATGATCCTGTAAATGTGGTTGACGTAATAATCAAAGCACACTATGCTGTACTGTTTACCAAAAATTGCTGTAAATACCTGTATAGTGAAGCTTAAGCCATTCAAATGTATTGACAGCGCTGGTTTGTTAGAACTATTGAGAGCTCCATGAACCACGTGACCGCGCACGCCGCCGGGAGATGAAAGCATGTCGCGACTGTTTTTCAACGGCTATTTATTGTTTGAATTTCGTATTAAAACTTTAAAAAATGTAAAAGCTTAGACTTTGTTTCATATCAAAAGCAGGTTTGGCAATTTGGCGTGAGATTTACTTGGGCAGAGTGAGAGCGTGAGACAGAGCCTGAAAGCGTGTGTCTCACGCCAAATGCGTGAGAGTTGGCAACCCTGGTCTAAGACTTACGGTCGAATGGAACGCACCTTGTTTGTTTTTGTGTGTGTGTGTGTGTGTGAGAGAGAGAGAGAGAGAGAGCGCGCGCGCAGGGAAGGGAAATGCAGCTGAACGAATACGCTGTGTGTTTTAAATAGCGTTAAAAAAAATAAATGAATAACGAACGCAATATGTGGCGGCCAGTGTTGATTCTGTGGCGCAGCGCCACGAATTAGTCTACAGGTATGTGTGGGAAACACTGGAGTTGTTTTCTCTAGTGAACTAACAGCTGTGGACACTGAATGACTCCTGAGGCAAATGTAATGCTACGTGACATTGTTTACAAGCTGTTTTATTGACGTTTGTGTGGGAACTCGGATTGAAGTATGTTCCGGCGTAAAATAAGCCGACTGTTAAAGATTGCATTCGGTACCGTTCGGTTCACACGTGCACCGTACCAGAAGTCCTGTACCGAAACGGTTCGGTACAAATACGTGCCGTTACACCCCAAATTAGTAAATTTTGAAATTAACATTAACTAAGATTAATAAATGTTTAAAGTATTATTCATTCTTAGCTCATGTTAAATGAAGTAGTTAACTAATTAAACGTTATTGTAAAGCGTTACCCAAAGTTTTGAATCTTAGTGTTGTACATGGAATGATGCTTTTCTTTACATTTTGTTTGTATTAATTTGTGTTGTGTGTGTGTGAGGTACTGTGTGTTTGCTTTTGAGATTGTGTGTGTACCCCACAAGTATAGTAATACCAGTAAATTTGACCTTGAGGAGACATTTTTTAGGTCCCCATGAGGAAACAATCTTATAAATCAAACAGAAAGATGTTTTCAGAAAATGTAAAAATGCAGAATGTTTTCTGTGATGGTAGATTTAGGTACTTTTGTATGAGGGAGATTGTGCATATAAGCCTCACTGTCCTCCAGACTCTTTCTAAATTAATTTGTGTTTGTGTAAATTTGTTTCTTAGGTTTTTTTTTTTTTTTTGGGTACAGATTGTTTTGTCAATAAATGTAGAGGGTTTCAATTTGCATTTGTTTATTATACTAAATTATGTAGTATTAAGTGCGTCGAAAACATTGCATTTAATTTACACTTAAGTGTATTGTTAACTGACATTAAAGTATATTTTAGTTCACATTAATTGCTTGTCAGTAGATTGAACAGTGCACTTTAATTCAATTTTAAAGACACTAGAAGTAATTATGAAATTAAATATAAAGTTGTATTAAAGTTCCACTTAAGTTGTTCCAAAAAATCACTCTTAATGGCAACTTATTGCATTTTATTTCAACTTAATATGTGATACATTTGAAATAAATTACACTTAATGTGCATTCAGTGCGCCAAAAACATTGCATTTAATTCACACTTAAGTGTATACCTTTAAAGTATATTATTTGTGTAATAAGTACACTTTGGAAAGACACTAAAGTGCACTTTTTTCACAAGGGTATGTTGCATATGCAGAGTGAAGATACTGCTTCTGACAACATTATTCATAGCCATCTCTGTTACTGTTTCAGTGAAGTCTGTGAATCTGAAGAGTCCGAGGAAGAGGACAGCAACCATTTGCCATTTGTTGTTAAGAAACACGTTAGAAGGAGTGTGTGTTTTCTGGAAGTGCAGAAAGAAGTGCTAGAAGAGCAGGAATCAGTGAGGAAAGACATGGAGAAAAAGAAAACCGAGCTCAAACAGTTGATTGTGGAAATGTCACTGTTAGAGAGTAGGGTCACTAAACAAGAGGCCGAGAAATCAAGCTTATCTTGTGAAATAAGAGAATTGGTAAATACACACATACATTTACATAGACAAAAAGACACACTGATGTAGTAATTAATATGTAAAGATTATTGGGAATCTTTAGGTATTTGTGCTGGAAAAAGAGAAATCACTTTCTGCAGTGTGATCAGAAGGGGCAGTAAAAGTTATTTCCATATTGTAGGGGTTTTGAGCAAAACCATTCAAGCTTTTTTTTAGTAAAATGAGTTAAAAAGTGACAGATATCTGTTGGATGATGTGTTTTCAAACTCTGAAGTGTTTCTCCTTAAACATCTACATTTAGAGAATACACTGATGTTGTGTTTCCTTCATTTTATTCCTTACATTTTCGTTACTTGGTCTTAAATTTACCTTCATGAAATCTGCAGAAACCCTGTATGTTGAGCATAGTATTAAGGTGTTTATCCTCATTTATCATCAACAGGAGTTCACTGGAAGAGAAAAGTGCCCGATCTCGCTTCCTCCCATCTTTGGCCCTTTCCAAACCGGTTTGTTACATTTGAATTCAAAACTTATCTCTTGAGTATGAAGTAAACATACGTTCCTTCATGAGAACCATATTAACATGAAATAAATGTGATGTTTTATGCAGAACGGTATCCACTACCACCAGTGAATGGCATCGATGATGTGCTGACGCAGTCCTCCTGTCTGATGCATTGCTGGGTCCAGGGAGCAAGAGAACCGCCTGAGGATATATCAGATTAACGCCACTGAATCTCACCTGTCTAAAGTTTCCACACCTGATGCTGTCTGATGTTGTCACTAGATGTCGTCAAAGTGTGGCTAGATAAGGCAGCTAAGAGAGTATATGCTCTCAGCATCAGTTTAAATTCAGCTAAATTAAGAGGGGATTAAGACCATGAAGTTAAGGTTTAGATGGTCAGCACGACCCAATTAGCCTCTGCTTGTTGATGCTATAACTACACCACCTTTCTCCACTAAACATGTAGTTTTGAGGGTTTTTTTAGTGTTCACTTTTGTCTTTAGTTATTGATAAATATAACATCTCAATGACTGTCAGCGTTCCTCAGTCTCTACTTGGTTATAGGTTTGAGAGGAGCACATGAGACATGGGGTCTATAAATAGATTTTTCTTTATAGCTTCTTTATAATATTAAAACTAAAATTACATTTAAGAAAAAAAGAAATTGATCTTAAATTGAACTATTTAATTTATACAGCTTAACTTGGAGGTAAATCAGTTTCTTGGCACTCGCTTTAATGTGTCCAGTGCGCCCCCCAGTGTCTGAACAGTGGAACAGCAAGCTCCAAGGAACATAAAATGAAAGGGATAGTTCACCCAAAAATGAAAATTACCCCATGATTTACTCACGCTTAAGCCATCCTAGCTGTATATGACATTCTTCTTTCAGACGAATACAATCAGAGTTATATTAAAAAATGTCCTGGCTCTTCCAAGCTTTATAATGGCAGTGAATGGCTGTTTTGAAGTCCATAAAAGTACATCTATCCATTATAAAAGTGCTCCACACAGCTCCGGAGGGTTAATAAAGGCCTTCTGAAGCAAAGTGATGCATTTGTGTAAGAAAAATATCCATATTTAAAACTTTACAAACCGTAATCTCTAACTTCCGCTAACTGTCGTACGCGCGTTACTGAGAGACTGGCGTTCCAGCATATGACGTAGGATGCTCCGGTGAGAATATGCTCTCGCGAGAACCACGTTCGTCACCGGAACTTACGCTACCCCTGCGTCCTACGTCATATGCTGGAACGACAATCTCTCGTGAATGCACATACGACAGTTAGCGGAAGTTAGAGATTACAGTTTGTAAAGTTTTAAATATGGATATTTTTCTTAAACATCCATATTTATTTTCTTAAATATGGATTCCATTTTCTTAAATGGATATTTTTCTTTCCTTGCTTCAGAAGGCCTTTATTAACCCTCCGGAGCCGTGTGGAACACTTTTATGATGGATAGATGCACTTTTATGGACTTCAAAACAGAAACAGCCATTCACTGCCATTACAAAGCTTGGAAGAGCCAGGACATTTTTTTATATTACTCTGATTGTATTCGTCTGAAAGAAGAATGTCATATACACCTAGGATGATTTGAGGGTGTGTAAATCATGGGCTAATTTTCATTTTTGGGTGAACTATCCCTTTAAGAGCTGTTTTAATAGACACTTGTAGATGTAAACATGTGGTCACAATTATGAATATGGGACTACTGATAAACTTGTATTTTATATGTACAATAAGCAGAATAATTGCAACAAAAAGAAAAAAAAAATAGTTGAGATAAGGTTAGAAAGCATGAAGCTCGCAGTGTCAGAATGCCAGTCTGTCAGTCATGTCTGAAGCAAGATGCAACCCATAGCAATGCGTTATGGCAATGACGTCTCAGTCTGACGGCAGATAAAAATAAACAGAAAATAAATGAATTTCGAGTGATTCCATACAAAAGTGTGCATGAAATATGCTAAACACGGAAGCTTGAACGTGAGTGTGACGCGTTAGGGCGTGTTCACACTTGACGTCTTTTTTGAAGCTGCCAGCGTCTGTTTTACATTATAATCCTATGGAGTAAACTGTGTTTTCAAAAAAGTTGTGAGCGCTTTTTTAAACTTTTTCTGCAGCTCAAAAAGCGTCTTTTCAAGTTGAAAAAAAGTTAAACTTTTCTGATAAAAATGCCCTATGTCAAGCGCCTTCTTGACAGCTGACCAATGACAAGCGAGTAGCAAGACCTGACTCGTTTCCATAAGAAAAATGGAGAAGGTGCCGGTAGATCGACTGTAACGGTTCTTTGTTCAGGGAAGAAGGAGGCGGGAACAGGCGAACGTTTAAAAGACTTTAATCAAAGATAAACAAACTAAAACGTAAAAGTAAAAGCAGCAGCCCCTCACGGACGACTGCCGCGCACACACAACAAAACATAAACTCCAGGCCTGGTCCTCTCTCGTCCTTCACTGTCGTCGCTCCTCCTTTTATGCGTCCGAGCTCCTCCGTGAGACACGAGGCCAGTACGGCGCGCAGCTGGCGCTTGTTATCACTCACGGTTCTTGTTATCACTTATCGTTCTCACGGTCCCTCTGCCTCGCTGCTTGCCACATACCCCCATCGCCCCTTGCAGGCCGGGGGGTACTCCCAAGGCTCCTTCGGTTGAGGGCAGCCGGCAGCAAGTCCCGCACTCCCTGCTCCTCCCCATCATGGCGGCCGGCAGCAGGCTCCGTCCCACGGCAAACGCCGGCGACTCCTCCGCTCCCTCTCGGACGGCAGCCACCCCACCTCGACCCAGGGGCACGGCAGCGAGCTCTCCGTCCGACCGGTCTTCACTTGCTCCAGCACCACCGCCTCGGGCAGCCACTCGCGGTCTTCTCTCTTCCGCGCTGTCCGACCTCCTCAGCACCGCGATCCCCCTCAGCAGCGAGGGCTCTTCGACAGCATGTCCCTCCTTCCTCCCGGGTTTCGGCACCAATGTAACAGTTCTTTGTTCAGGGAAGAAGGAGGCGGGAACCGGCGAACGTTTAAAAGACTTTAATTAAAAATAACCAAACTGAAAGTAAAAGCGGCAGCCCCTCTCGTTCTCACGGTCCCTCTGCCTCGCTGCTTGCCACATACCCCCATCGCCCCTTGCAGGCCGGGGGGTACTCCCGAGGCTCCTTCGGTTGAGGGCAGCCAGCAGCGAGTCCCGCACTCCCTGCTCCTCCCCATCATGGCGGCCGGCAGCAGGCTCCGTCCCATGGCAAACGCCAGCGACTCCTCCGCTCCCTCTCGGATGGCAGCCACCCCACCTCGACCCAGGGGCATGGCAGCGAGCTCTCCGTCTGACCGGTCTTCATTCGCTCCAGCACCACCGCCTCGGGCAGCCACTCGCGATCTTCAGCGAGGGCTCTTCGACAGCATGTCCCTCCTTCCTCCCGGGTTTCGGCACCAATGTAACGGTACTTTGTTCAGGGAAGAAGGAGGCGGGAACCGGCGAACGTTTAAAAAACTTTAATTAAAAATAACCAAACTGAAAGTAAAAGCGGCAGCCCCTCACGGACGACTGCCGCGCGCACACATAACAAAACAACATAAGCTCCAGCCTGGTCCTCTCTCGTCCTTCATTGTCGTCGCGCCTCCTTTTATGCGTCCGAGCTCCTCCGTGAGACACGAGGCCGGTGCGGCGCGCAGCTGGCGCTCGTTATCACTCACGACCGGCCTTGCCCCGTTCTCACGGTCCCTAGGCCTCGCTGCTTGCCACATCGACTAATTGTGCTAGTATCGGAGCAATGATTTGTAGCAGGTCTTCAAACTGACTTTTGTTAAGTCTAAAATATGCCACAAACCGCACATCATCCAACCGGAGCTCCTGGACTAAATTATTGTAAGCACCATACTGTTTTCTTCCCCGTATAATGTCATGTACCCACAAACGTCGTTGTGAACCGACATTCTCCTCCCCGTTAACTTCAAAAGCCAACGCAAGAGCCGACTTTCTCTTTCTCGACATTTTGTATCTTTGCACCACACAGCACTCTTGTTGCATGCAGCTGTTGTTATAGCAACAAAAGACGCCCTCGGCTGCTATTTGGAACCAAACGCTTCAAGGTTTTTTTTTTTTTTTTTTTTACTAAAAGAGTGCTCGTCAACTGTTTCTTGTCAAAAAAACACATCAAGTGTGAACACAGCCTTAGAATGGTTCTCTCCCATGCACATTGGAGCAGCTTCTTTTCCTTTTAATGCCGGTTGGCAAACCCACTTGAAGGTGCATACCGCGTGACAGCTGACGTAAAATAAAGGATCAGGCTTAGGATTGCAGATAACCGACCAGTTAAAAAAATGCTTATTCGGCCCTGATACCGATCCTTGAGATCAGGCCAGGGCATCCCTATATTTTAGTAATATAAAGTACAATAAATCAGGTACCTGTCTGTGGCTGTAGCTCAATAAGATGAGTCCACATGTCTCGAGCAGCCTGTGTGTAGGATCCGATCTCAGCATTAGGGTGCAAGCCAAACACCTCTGCCGTGTTAGCCAGAGGCAGCGACTCTATCTCGTCTGCAAAACATGGAGAATTTGAGTGTCTGTCACATTCAAACCAGAGTCTTTCTGATGTTGGATTCTAAGCAGTAACATACCAACATAAACCTGCTTGGGTCCGTGTGGTGGGATCTTGTAGTCCACATCTTTATTGTGAAAGAAGTGGAATGGCTGGAAGGTGTCAAATATGAAGTCACCCAGATACTCATCCATGTAAACTGTGAGGATCTTACGATCAAAGCTATCAATAGCCCTGCCACCATACATCACCTGCAAGAGGCATTTGAAATTATATATATATATTATGCTCATCCAGGCTGCATTTGTCGGATATTATTACAATTTAAAATAACTTTTTTCTATTTTAATATATTTTAAAATGTAATTCCAGTCTTCAGTGTCAAAAATAATTCTAATATTCTTATTGGTGCTCAAGAAACTTTTCTTATTTATTATATTGTTGAAAATAGATGTGCTGCTTTATCTTTTTGTGGAAACTATGATCTTTTTTAAATAAAAAGTTCAAAAGAACAGCATATTTTCAATAGAAATTTTCTGTAACTTTAAAAGTGTTTACTGTTACATTTGATACATTTTCTACAGTCAGCCCATAAAATGACAAGATTAACTTAATATGATATTTACCTCTCCAATTAGGTATTTGAGACTTCTCCATGGTATCGCGGCATCTCCTTGAGTTTGGGCTTTGGTCAGATAGGTGTCCAAGATTTCCATACACACCTGAGAGACAATGAAACTACTTAATCAAAATGCAATGTAAAGGGTCTCAGACATGACAATACTACCTGAGCACTACCTTTAAGGACCTTCGAATTAGAGCAAACTTACCAGGAAGTCGGACTCATTGAAATCATAAGGCACATTCCAGCCGATCTTGCCATACTTGCGTCTTTCCTGTACCACAGCATGGAAGAAGGCCAGCACATAAACCAGAATGCGAAAGGCTGGGTGAGCACAGCCCATGAGCTTATCATGAGGGATCTTAAAATTGTTCAGCTTCAGCCCGTTTGGAGGTTCTGTTACAACCTGAAGGTGAACATGAGAAAACCATTAGTTAACATGGAAATGAATATTCACACGTTAAATGTACATGCATTAAATGTGTCCTGACCTTGAGGGATTTCTGCAGGATACCGATGGGGAAGTCTTTAATGGGATCTGTAGTGAGCCACAAGCGGAAGTCTGGGTGGGGTTTAGTGACTCGTTCCAGTGCTTTCTCTAGATCCTTCAGCCATTTCACTAACAGGTGACAGTTTTGTAGCATCAGCCACTGGCCTCGTGCCCAAAGGCTGCAATGCAACCTGAAATAGAAATGTCATATTTGTACCTTTTTACAGACTGTCTTGTAGAGTTCAAGGGTTTCTGTTATGATATTTGGGGTGGTCAAGATGCAGTGCACCACCGCAGTGCACTGTACTGGTGTCAAATATGAGAACTGTAGCATATACTCTAGACTGTGTTTTTGTGTCTGTGCACATTTACCTTCTCCTGTCCCTGCCCCATGGCAAGAAATTTGAGTCTGTTGGTCCCAAAGCCAGAGCGTTTGGCTAATTTTGTCAGATCATTGGCTGGTTCTGAGCCTGGACTCAATGGGACACACAATGGGAGAGTTTGGGGAGCTCTGGTCAAAGATGGCTTCAAAACTGATCTCGGGGGGCTGTACGTATCTGAGTGACAGAGTGAAGAAGTGACAAAGAGAAAGTTAGAACTTCACCCTCCCAACAAATGCCATTGTTTCTGATTGTCTGACATTAAAAAGCTTGGACTTTTATTACATGAACATTCAGGCCGGAATACACTACACAACATTTGCACAATTTTTTGTCCCAGTTTGCAGTGTCAATGCTAGTTGCTGAAAGTCAGATCCAGTGTGTAGATTTTTGGGGTTTTCAGTTGGATGGACACAGACTATGATTCAGTCCAGTCAGAGGATATAAAAACATGTTTGATATTTTGAATCATTTTTAGAACACATATTGTATTCATTTGTTATGCGTCTTCTAGCAACCAAGCACGTTTCTGCATGAGTTTGGAACAATTTTAAAGTTAAAGTTGTGTGTAATCCTCCGACATTTAGTGTATGATGCCCAGTTTTTCTCTATAATTATTTTACTAATCGGCAAGTGTATGAAGCCTATTGTTTTTTAAAATCTGTTTGGATTTTAAAAGTTGTGTAGTGTATTCCAGCCTTTAGACGTAATTTTCCCTCTGCAGTCCTTACTAGAAGTGTACATTTGCATAATGCAATTTCCTGACAATTATTAATCAAATATAATTATTATAATAAGACCCTAAGGATTTATGTGTCCATTTCTTATCCAAAATATAATTTTTAATCCACATAATTTTTTCAATACTAAAAATCCACCAAATCAAGATTTCCTGTCTAACTTGAATTTGTATCCATAGCATATTTTTAATAATAATTCATTAAATGTACACCCCTTTGATTACATGATTGGTTTGTAATATGCTGCTGTTTTATAAAATCCATGTGTTTTTAGTTTCCTCTTACTTCTCTCCCATGGTAAGCGTGATGTAATCACTGACGGCACGATAGACTCTGTCCAGCCTGAAGCAGCGGATCAGCAGAAGCTTCTGGAAGGTAGTGAGGTTGTCCTTGTACTTCATGGGAAAGGAAGCCTGCTCTGGAGCATCCAAGTCATACCACTGTGGCAGAAACAGAAAGACATTATGGGTGGGACTACATAAGTTACGTATACTATCTCACCATAGGTTCATCTGGTGTGTGTTTGATGATTTCTGCTACTCACTTTCTTCCATTCCTCAGGATTCTTTTCTATATCATCAGCTAAAGTGCCAAATTCATTAGGAAAGAGTTCCATATATATCCTCCCAGCCCTGATCAGGCAGCCAGTCGCACAGCTTCTTACGTTTGCTCTTCTCCAGAGAGAGGTTACCTGGAGAGAGGAAGAAGATTGGGTGTGTATGTGCATTGCTATGCATGTTTATATTGCAAACAAGAGAAAGAGTGGGAGACAAGTCTTCGTGAAGCTCCTACCTTTGAGGAAGAACTCAAGTTCATCCTGGGGTGCTCTGCCATCTGCCTGCTCAATCTTAATAGTCATGTTGAAGGAGAAGAGAAGTTTGTGTCTTTCAAACAGACCTAAACAACAAAGCAAAAAGAAGTTTGGTTTGAATCTGTTGAAGAAACAGTGATTTCATCTAAACTTGTTCATGGACTAGAAAATGTCAATCTCTTGGCATGAAGTTTTAATATTTTATTAAAATTCATCAGAATCTATTAGACTTGAAAGGTTTAACAGGCTCACCAGTTCAACCATAGTTATAGACATTCTGTGTAAGTGTGTCCATGATGTTCTTCAATCTGCTGGGCAGGATTGTGTTGGGTAGAGACTTGGACAGTGAGAGGTGAAATACCTCTAAGAAGGAAGCAAGCGAATACTGATACATGCTATTGACCAGAGTCATCTCAGCCAGCACAACGAACAGGACAGCCCCCCGCTTGGCAGCTGGACGGTAGCCGTCTCTCAGTGTGTCAATATCAATGGCTGTCTTTTCTGCCAGCTTCAGTTTCTCCGACACCTGTTGGAGTCAAATAATGAATGTAAAATCATAAACTGCTCATATCCTGTTAAGTTTCATTAATCAGTATGTACACTGCCATTCAAAAGTTTATGATTTTTTTTTAAGAAATTAATACTTTTATTCAGCATGGATGCCTTAAATTCATCAAAAGTGACAGTAAATCCTTTTACATTGTTTTTTTTATTTCAAATAAATGCTGTTCTTCCTGAAAAATGAATCCTGAAAAAAATAAATAAAGCAGCACAACTGTTTTCAACATTGTTTCTTGAGCACCAAACCAGCATACTGGAGTAATGGCTGTTAAAATTCAGCTTTTTCATCACAGGAATACACTACATTTAAAAATATATTAAAACATGAAATATGAATGTTATCATTGTAATCATATTTGGCAATATTATCATTTTTAATGTATGTTTGATCAAATAATGCTGCCTTGGTGAGCGTAAAAGTTTGAATAGTAGGGAGTTAAATATTTATGAAATAATTAGTAGGCCATTACACGTGTGCAGTGTGCAATGAACTGACCTCGCTGGCTTTAGACACCAGAGTTTGTATCAGTTCTACATTATCCAGAATGTTTCCAGTGGAGGTGGCCAACTCTCTCAACATCGAGTCCTCCAGGTCTTTCAGCAAACGTTTGTTCTCACTAGTCTCTTGCATAAGCCGTTCTCTCTGTTCTTCCAGCTCCTTCCGCTCAAATCCCACGATAACACTCAGCAGCTGGTCTTCCAGGCCCTTCAGGGTTACTGAAAAAGTTTTAGCAGAAAGATTAAATGACAATCTGTAAAATCTCAAATTAAAACCAAAGTTTTATTTGAGTCTTAAAATCTGTGTCACTGTTTTTTTTTTAATTAAAAAACTAGGCCATTTTTTTTTTTAAATGCTGTAATACAGAGAACGATCAAAAATGGCATTGGACTCTGTGGGAATATATTTGTAATAAATTGTAAATGTTGTACACATCTATTTGCATTGTGAATTGGTATAAAGTTTGCGCTCACCTGTGTAATTGATAACCATGGCCTTCCCAAATACAGCAGGAGAGAATTTGGGGTTTGCAAGTTTGGTATTGAGGTAAAGTTTGAAGTTGGGATCATAGTCAACTTCCTTATCACCAAGTACGACAACCTGACGCCCCTCTGCCCCTTTTACATTCTTCTCAAGGATGTTGTCAATAACTGGATCAATATATTCATCCACATCTTGGAACAAGAAGGGGAAGCCATACTTAATGGCCAACTCCAGCCCCTTCAAGAAGTCTGGGTCATTGAATGACGAGATCTGCAAAGCAGAAAGGTTACTATAAAAATAGTCCAAGATTGATTACAGAAAAACTTTGTGCAGACTAATGATGGAATGAAGTGAAACCTTCAGATTGTTCTTCTCCTTTTTGACCCAGTTGAGGGCTTGCTGCTGGGGGTCAATGCACAAGGGGAAGCGGTTGGATCTGGTGGTCAGGATGCCATTCTGCACTGAAAGTTCATCTGGAGGAAGACCTTCAGATCGCCATCTAAGTGAATGCACAGAGTTTTTTTTTTCCCATAAACAAATATACATTCATTCTTCTGTACATGCTTTGATGACTCACCTGCTTATCTCCACCTCATCAGTGAGCAGGTTTTCTATTCGGAAAGGCTGGCTCAGAGGAATACCTCTCTCCAGGACATCTGCCTGCCACACCTCGTAAACCATTTCATTGCGGAAGTCCCAGCTGAATGCTCCCTCGTACCTGAGGAAGGCAGCGCAGATCAGACAGTCTCCCAGAAGACGTACTCGCCGCTGCCTCAGCTCCTCCAGGTCCTCCATCCAGCTACACGTAAATAGACATACTGTAAAATATTCCTAAAATGTCATTTAACTTGGTGATCTTTGATCAGTCATTCATATTCAAGCAAAGGTTTTTTTGGCACAGGTTTTAATCAGTAAGCTGACCGCTCATTCTCTGATCCCAGGCCGAGATGAGTTTGTCTGCAGCAATGAGTCTTCTCTCCATAACCTCGGCCTCTTCCTGCAGAAGTTGCTTTTCTGTCATGGCCTCATATTTGTCTCCAAGAGCTCCAAGCTCTTTCTGGATGGCACTGAGCTCATTCTGGATTCGCTCCAGCTCACATTTGCTTTGGAAGAAATGATGATCCAGATGAGCCACCTTTAAATGTAATTTTGTGATTTAATTTCAGCTCATTTTATTAAATGAGATCAAATAAATTACATTAATTTATGCATTTAAAGTCTCTATTATATAACCATATCATACCTTCTCTCGCTTAGGTTTAATGCCTCTGGCCACGTCACAGTAGCCCATGACGGCCTCCACGAACCTTAGCATGCCAGAACCAGCTTTACTGATGGCTTGCATCTCCTCCAAACTGGCGTTGAGGTTCCTTAGGTAGCCTGGGTATACAATATGACATGGTGGAGGCATCAGAATTTCCATGAGTGGGTTTACGTTGAGGAGCTAGATACTTCATAAGTTGTTTCAAGGCACTGGGATTACTGAGAAGCATCAAGAAGATGTTGCTTTACCTCTGACAGTCTTGACTTGACCGGCATTGATTGAGTCACAGTCCATCTCCATAAGAGTGCGCAGGAAGTTGCGCTCTGACATCATGCCCTTGGCTGCCTTCCAGTTGATCTTTTTGGCCCCGTATCACTAGGATGCACTCGCACACAACCTGCACCTGTTTGGGTGGCTTGGAGAAGGATCTACGATACCGCAAACAAGAGGGTGGAGGAGATACATAAGTGAAGAGCACAGAATCATAAATCAGAAATGTCAAGTTGCTACAACATCCGGCGATGAAATGGAATGTGTAAAGGAATAGACCAGAAATTAGCTTTGCTGTCATTAAAAGGGATTTAATTTCCTTTTCCTGCAAATAAACAAAAATTAGAATTATCTGCGGATCACTAAGCAAACCCCACAAAGTTTTTTTACACTTAGTTAACCCTGGGTTATTATAAACCTGGGTAAATGGAACACTGTTTGTCTTACATGAAGCTTGTGGCCTTCATGCAACAAAAGAAAGGCACTCTATTGTGGTGGGGCCAATGAAAATGATCCACAGCCAGTAAAAATGTATTTTACTCACCACAAAAAAGAAAAACCTGTCATTTCTCTTATTTATTTCCTATTTATTTTTCTAATATTGATATTATAATTATTATATATTAAAATTTAATATTAATATTATAATTATTATGTATTTAATTATTATTATTATTATATAATTAATTAATTAACTGTACTATATAATAATTGTAATATTTCATATACAAATGTAATACCCGTATTGTTCCGAATATAAGACGTCCCCTTTTTCAAGATGTATCTTTTGGAAAAAGGCTTACCTATAAAGAAAATGCTTTTATTTTAAAATAATTTTCATACTGCATATTTTTATATTAAAATTTTGTATTTAAGTATGGTAAATACTGGTAAAATATTCCAACGATCACATTTAAAAAGAACCACTTTTTGGCATATCATAAAAATAACCTGTAGCCCATCTGAATTTTATAACAATTAGGGTACCGTCTTAAAATCTTGCACGGGAGAAGTTTGGTGCCGTTATCGAGGCACACAAACATGACAGTCATCTCTTAGAACCTGAATATAAGATGAACCCGTTTTTTTCCAGATGTATATTTCTAAGAAAAAAAATCTTATATTCAGAACAATACAGTATATTTATTTACAAAAATCTCTTCTAGAAGAATCTCACAGGCTGAAGTCTTCTCTGCCAGCACCACTTTCTGCTCAGCTAGTTTGGTGCTGAGCTCTGCTAGCTGCCCACTCGCCTCCTTCAGCTTATCCAAACCCCCTTCTAGACGTTTATATTGTGCCGGAAAATGCATACAGATCAGTGTTATTCTAGGATTATATAAATAATATTATAGTTTTTATTAATATTTTAAATTAGCTTTTATTTTTTGTATTTTCAGTTTATATTTTAATTTTTTTGTATTAATTTGTATTGATTTTGTTATGAGCTTTTAATAGTTTTTGTTGTTTTTTTGTAATGTTAAAAGGCTATGCAACATTTCAAATTTTTGTTTAGTTGATGTTTTTCGTCTAATAATTATATTTTATTTTATTTTAGATTTAGTTTTAGTTTTGGTTAACAAACAACACTGATATAGATGCAGTACATTATTTCAAAATCATAAATAAAATGTTCCCAAACAACTCGGTCCTCCAGTAGGTTGGAGTAGGTGCTAATAAAATCCAGGTAGTTTTTAGGGGTGACGAAGTTGCTGCGATGCAGTGTTTCTGGAACAGTTTACTATACTCCCCTACAGAACCGTGCACCATGCACACATGAGCAATCACCGCCTCTGAATGACACTCTGGGATCATTGGACTCTCGCCTGAAACACGATACATAAACTAGCATGAATGAGTGTGCGTTGTTATCATATATGCATGCACAGGGTTAGTAAACAACAATCTATAAATTGCCTTGAAATCACTAGTTAACACATACCCAAGAAGGACTTGGCCACTGCATGTAGAGCCTGAAGAGGCCATGGGGAGAACCAGTCAATGTTTGTATTACTAACCAACCCTGATTCACAAAAACACACATATAGAACTCATGAAGCTCTGAAATCAAGGATGTAGGATTAAGACCAAACAAAAACATTTCTGATGCATTGCTCAAAGACCTGGAAAATTCCTGCAGCGTGTTCTGAGAGTGTCTCCAACAGGCGACATGGCCAGCAATATGTGCAAGTTGTTGGCACTCTTGTTGACAAAGTATTGCCATACACTCTCTTTCGACGGACCAGAGCCCGTTTTCATAGCCTCATCTCGCAGCTGGTTTAGGACTGATTCCTTCTCGTCATCAGGGAACAGTGCTGGAACCATCCCTGACAACACAAAGAAACTGCTGTTAGCATCTCTTTAATACAGTCCATAAAATTGTAACATGATTTGTTCATGCTTACATGTTATACAAGGAGTTTAAACTAAATAGATTAATTTACAAATGTGTGTTACCTTATTAGACTTCATTAAGTCAGTTGTTTTAAATACCTGCTGTAAGCATGTTGTTGATGAGCTCCAGAAAACCTTCCTCAGCCACATGGGCATCAGTGAACAGGAAGACCATTTTTTTGTTCTCTATACCCAATTTAAGGTACAGAGTTTTCAGATCCTCACGAAAGTTAGTACCCTCTACTAAGCACAATTTCAAACACCTATAAACAAACAAACAGCATAAAATGACTCTTACTACTACTAAATTACCAATTTAAAAAGTGATGGGGATAGATAAATCTAGATAAAAAATATAAAAGCAGAAAAAAAACACAGGAAATACTGCATATAGAACATGAAAAACGATAAATCACCTCATAACCTGCAGTAAAGGCAGCCAGCTTTGTAAGAGATTGAGACAGCAACGCATGACTACGGTCCATTCTGATGATGCAATGAATGACAGTCAGGTGTTCAAGAGCATCATCAAACAGCACCAAGTTCATTCTGTTCTCATTTTCATTATACTCCTCCAGGATCTCCTATAGGGGTCAAAGAAAAGAAAAAATGAGTATGAAAAGCAAAATAATAAAAGCTTCAGACTTCCAAGCTTGTTCATTTTCAGATATACCGATAGATTTATGCTTTGTAAAGGGCATTTCTAGGTAATGCATGAATTGGAAAAAAAATGTATAGCTTGACTGCAATGGATGCTGCTTTGGATAAAATCATCTGCCAAGCACATGAATGTAAATGTAAATAGAACATTAAGACATCTATGCACCTGAAACAGAGCTTTGGATGCATCATAGTCCAGTATATCTTCATAAACTCTTGGCTCAGACTTGAGAGCTGTTCTGTAATCTCCAAACAGAATTGCTACTTGAAAGTAAGCATACCATGATTTTGTCAGTTTCACTGATAAGTCTGTCATGGAAGACCATTAAGCATTCATTCCTCCATACACGTACAAACTGGGTGACTGTACAGAACCTGGAGTTAAATGAGAGTAAAACACACGTTTATTATAAAAATAAACATGACAGAAACTGGTCATAAAAGACACTGAGTGAGGCATACTGTACAATATGAAGCATAGTGGTATAGAGAATTTTGGATTATCACAATATAATATAGCCCTCTATACAATATAATATTTACAGAAATATAACTATATCTATTAACTATAATATTTTATGAACAGAAATTAGGAATGTCGATATAGGTAAATTAATAAACCACAATTTATTTTGTAATTCCAGATACTTCAAGAACTGTATGTTCCCTTTCGTTCAGTCACTCCGAGTTACGTCGGTGACTGACGAAATGGGGCTTTCGCTTAGAAGCCTATCACCTTCGAGTTCTTACAAAACGAGCCAATGCCATGGGTCTGCGGAATTTGCATAGCGTAACGATCCGATCCGGAGTTGACAGCCATGTTATCTCGGGCAGCAGCGAGCATCGGGCTGGAGTGGAACCCTCCGCCCTGTCCTGAGCGCTTGCGGATGGATGATTGGTTTTTGGGGGCGGCGAGTACTGACAGCCGTCAGCCCCCGCCCCCAATACCTTTCTTTCTCGAGGTGCATGAGGAGGTCACGAGATCCTGGAAGTCCCCGTTGTCTTCCTGTGATCGTTCTGCGGCCTCCTCTGCCTTCTCTACCCTCGACGGGACCGTGGCTAAAGGGTACACTGGGGTCCCCCCGTTGAACGCTCTGTTGCGATGCAACTGTGTCCGCAGAGTGCTGGCATGGCATGGCACAGTGATCCTAAGCACCCCTCCAAGGCCTGTAGGTTCTCGTCTACCTTGGTGGCGAAGTCCTACAGAGCTGCGGGGCAGGCCGCCGCCTCACTGCATGCCATGGCCATCCTTCAGATCTACCAGGATGGATGCTCAGGGACATGCACGAGAGTAGAGCTGACCCAGGGCTCATGGATGAGCTGCGTGCCGCCACTGACCTCGCCCTCCGGGCGATGAAAGTGACCGCACGCTCCCTGGGTCAGGTGATGTCCACAGCTGTGGTCCAGGAGAGACACCTGTTGCTCAACCTGGCTGATATGAGAGAGGCTGAGCGAACCCGGTTCCTCAACACTCCCATATCCAAGGCTGGCCTCTTTGGCGGCGCGGTCGAGGACTTCGCCCAACAGTTCTCGGCCGCCCAGAAGCAGACTGAGGCCATTAAACATATACTGCCCCAGTGGCCAGCTGCAGCCTCCACCCAGCCGCCGGCTCAGTCGCCTCAGCCTGCTAGCCGCCGAGGGCGCCCTCCTGCGGCTCCCGCCCAGCCCCAGCAGCAGCCTTCACCCGTGCCGCACCGTGGACGTCGTTGAAGTCCGGCTTCTACAGCCCGCACTTCTTTGTACCCAAGAAAACCGGTGGGTTATGACCAATCTTGGACCTGCGCGTCTTGAACCGAACCCTTCACAGGCTTCCATTAAAGATGTTGACAGCCACACGCATTTTTGAATGCGTTCGTCCATTGAATTGGTTTGCAGTGATCGACCTGAAGGACGCGTACTTTCATGTCTCCATTCTTCCTCGACACAGGCTGTTTCTACGATTTGCCTTAGAGGGGCAGGCATACCAGTACACGGTACTCCCATTCGGGTTAGCCCTGTCTCATCGCGTCTTCACGAAAGTCGTCGAGGCAGCCCTTGTGCCACTCAGGCAACACGGGGTTCGCATCCTGAACTATATTGACGACTGGCTGATACTAGCTCACTCTCGAGACCAGGTTTGCGAACACAGGGACCTGGTGCTCCAGCACCTCGCCCGTCTGGGCCTTCGGGTCAACTGGGAAAAAAGGAAACTCTCCCCCGTGCAGAGGATCACTTTTCTCGATATGGAAATCGACTCGGTCGCCATGTATGCGCAGCTTACGAGCGAGCGTGCGCAGTCACTGCTGACTTGCCTGCATCAATTCGAGGGCAAGAGTGCGGTTCCAATGAAGTTTTTTCAGAGGCTCCTGGGGCATATGGCATCCATGGTGGCGGTCATGCCGCGCGGACTGCTTCAATATGAGACCGCTTCAGCACTGGCTTCGTGAGCGAGTCCCGAGATGGGCATGGCAACCAGGCACGCTCCGGGTACCAGTGACTCAGGCCTGCCGTCAGAACTTCACCCCGTGGTCGAACCTCTCCTTTCTACGGTTTCCAGTTTCCAGGCATGTTGTTGTATCAACAGATGCCTCTGTCGCGGGCTGGGGTGCCATGTGCAATGGACATGCTGCCGCGGGCTCCTGGACAGGACCCCACCGCCTCCTGCATGTCAACTGCCTCGAGTTGCTGCCAGTACGCTTCGCTCTGCACCGCTTCCGGGCGTTGCTCAAAGGCCAACACGTACTAGTCCGGTCAGACAACGCGGCCACAGTGGCGTACATCAACCGACAAGGTGGTCTACGTTCCCGCCGTATGTCGCAACTCGCTCGCCATCTCCTCATACGGAGTCAGAAGCACCTCGCTTTGTGCCATTCACATCCCGGGAGAGCTGAATCGTGCAGCCGACGAGCTCTCACGGTTTCAGCCACTTCCTGGGGAATGGAGACTCCATCCCCAGACGGTTCAGCTGATTTGGGAACAGTTCGGCGATGCACAGGCAGATCTGTTTGCCTCCCACCACTCTTCCCATTGCCGCTTGTTTTACTCCCTGACCGAGGGAACCCTCGGCACGGATGCACTAGCGCACAGCTGGCTCCGCAAGTATGCGTTTCTCCCAGTGAGCCCTCTTGCACAGACCCTGTGCAATATTAGGGAGGCCGAGGAGCAGGTCCTTTTGGTTGCGCCTCATTGGCCCAACCGGACTTGGTTCTCCGAACTGGTTCTCCGAACTGGTGCTCCTCGCGACAGCCCCTCCCTGGCCGATTCCTCTAAGGAACGCAGCAGGTTTGAGTAACCTACCACCACATGTGGTGGCTACCATCACTTCTGCTAGGGCTTTGTCCACGAGACAAGCCTATGCGTTGAAGTGGAACCTCTTCGTCACCTGGTGTTCTTCTCGCTGAGAAGACCCCAGAAAATGCCCAATCGGGTCCATGCTCTCCTTCCTCCAAGAAGGGTTGGAACGAAGGCTGTCTCCTTCCACCCTGAAGGTTTACGTGGCCGCTATCTCTGTGCACCACGACCTTGTGGAGTCGAAAACAGTGGGGCGGCACGACCTGGTCATCAGGTTCCTGAGGGGGGCTAGGAGACTAAATCCTCCTCGCTCTCCTCTCATACCCTCTTGGGATCTCTCAGTGGTCTTATCTGCCCTGCAGAGAGCTCCCTTTGAGCCTTTGTGATCAGTGGAGCTTAAGTTCCTGTCTATGAAGACAGCGCTCCTGGTCGCTTTGGCCTCCATCAAGAGGGTAGGGGACCTGCAGGCATTTTCGGCTGATGAAGCGTGCCTGGAATTCGGGCCGGCTAACTCTCACGTGATCCTGAGACCCCGGCCTGGATATGTGCCCAAGGTTCCCACCACTCCTTTCAGGGATCAGGTGGTGAACCTGCAAGCGCTGCCCTCGGAGGAGGCAGATCCAGCCTTGGCACTGCTCTGTCCAGTACACGCCCTCCGTGCTAACGTAGACAGAACGCAGTGTTTCAGGACCTCAGACCAGGTCGTCCATGCCCCCGGAGTGTGGCCTCCTCCTGGCCGCTAGCGCATGGCGCCTCGCTAACAGACATCTGCAGAGCTGCAGGCTGAGCGACACCCAATACATTCGCGAGATTCTATAGTCTCCGCGTGGAGCCAGTGTCCTTCCATGTACTCGCTTCCAGTAACCAGTAACTAGGACCTGCTCGGT
The DNA here is from genome assembly GCA_039654105.1 of Coreius guichenoti. NCBI lineage: Eukaryota > Metazoa > Chordata > Actinopteri > Cypriniformes > Gobionidae > Coreius > Coreius guichenoti. The sequence goes on along the minus strand of CM077188.1, from coordinate 31,914,946 downwards.
GTCATCGCTTGCTCGCCATTCCACTCCACGGACTGGATACGTGCGATATTTTCTCAGGTGAGTTTCCTCCTCTGAAGCCCTGAGTTCCTCCAGCACTGTTGATGCCGACTTCAGAGTGCATGCCTGCTCGGTCAGCCCTCGTGTTAGGCTAGGTGCCTCCATGTGCATGGTTCGCCCGTTGGGCAACCCCCACATGTGTATTCCACTGTAAGCCTCTCTGAGCAAGTGTCTTTCCCTTGGCAAGTCCCTTGCCACCCCTGGGGTTGAAACATTCCACCCTTCGGGCTGGATACCCCAGTGTGTTCCATATGCATCCCGCTCACGGGTCATATGTGTATTCTTAAGTCCTCCCTGCGGGCAGGCATTGTGTTGCATATTTCCACGTGGGCTATGCTTCCCAGTGTACCTTGGTATTCCTGTGTTAAGTCGAGTCCTTCGTCCATGCTAGTCTCACGACAGGGAGCTCAGACTGGCGCAGGGCACTGGAAGACAGCCAAGGTGGCGTGATTAGATTGGACCCCCATTTCGTCAGTCACTGACATAACTCGGAGTGACCGAATGGGAAAGGGAACGTCTCGGTTACGTATGTAACCCTCGTTCCTCTGCCACTTCCACTGTACCGCTGGAACGGCCGGGAGTTCAGTCTCGGCTCCTCAGCAGGTAACATAATGCGAGATTGCCAGCGTCCTTCCTTATATACCCACGCGGTGGGGCGGAGTTACGCTATGCAAATTTCACAGACCCATGGCATTTCCTTGCCATTGGCTCGTTTTGTAAGAACTCGAAGGTAATAGGCTTCTAAGCAAAACCCCCATTTCTTCAGTCACTGACGTAACGTCTCCGTTCCCTCCTCAGGGAACGAGGGTTACATACGTAACCGAGACATTCTTCAATAAAAACAATAGTTTTTGAGGGGAAAAAGAAATATGATTTCAGTTTACATCTTGATTGTATGTTTTTGTTTCAATATATTAATAATAATAATATATTAATTTAAATGATTTTAAGTCATCCTGCAGACTCCTTGGAAGTTTTCTAAAGCCCCCTAGTGAGCCCAGGCCTCCTGGTTAAGAACCACTGGTACTGACTGTATTTAAATATTGCAAACATCAAACTAAAAAAAACTTCCTCAGTGCTTTCTTATTCATCTGAAACTCCTAACCTTTCAGGATTGGTCATTGTCAAGCCATGGTAGACTCTGGATAGATCTCGCAGGTTAAAGATGTAGTGGAACTTGGAGGGTGTTGGCGGTAGGTCCTTAATGATAGTTTTGTACAATTCCAGAGTACAAAAGGTCAACTTGTCACAGATGTTTTGAATGCATTCCTCAAAGGGCTTTAAAATACAAGAGCAATAATTCTGATTAATGTCAATCATTATTTTCATGAATTAGCCCAACTATGGCAATGATCCAAAATATCAACACAATATGAGTAAAAAAGAACTGCAATATTATATATATATATATATATATATATATGATTGTGTCATCACAGGCTTAAAATAGAGATTTTTGTATGAAATCATGAAAGCAAATGTCATTTGTTCTGATATGGGCAGTTGAATTATTTCTCGCACCTTGTTGTGTCCTTTAAGTATGGAAGAGTAGATGAGGTGCAGGGACTCTTCCTCCGGGAAGGGGATGTTGAACACACTGAAAAGAGAGATGAATCGAGGGTCCACTTCATTCCTACCGCCCCCTGCCTTCCCCATGGCTGCAATGAAGCCCAAGTCTTTTATGAGTTTATAGTTAAGTTCCTTTCCTCTGTCATACATGCCACCCCTGTCCAATAGCAGCTTTAGAAGAGCTATAGGCTGCTGGGTTCCATATTCATCCACCTGAGATCAAACAAAATGAATCCATGATGAGCCGTGAGGTGAAGGTTCAGTCTTGGATATGACCTACAGTATAAATTCATTCTTACCCTTGGCATGTTGAGGTCATAAATAAAGACAAGGAGTCTTTTGCCCATTGGAGGACCATATGTGTCTTTGGTTCTCTTTTCAACACTTGCCTCCAGAGTCCTCTGCAGGTCCATAGATGTAGTTCTCGACGAGAAATTGATAGTCATCATTATCTGGAAAAAGGTGCATATTGTTAATCTGTGTGTGAAGTCCAATTGGACTGCATTCATTTATAGTTTTAATTTTACAGAAGCATCTTCACCAATATTCATAGTGATGGACTTACAGTTTTATCAGTATTGAGATTATTCAGGAAGTTCTGTATGGTGGCTGTTTTAGAGGTGCCAGACTCTCCAACCAGCACCACTGGCCTTTTCACCTTCACCATCTGTTCCAATAGCCAGTTAGCACGAGTGGTGTCCACTGTCGGGACTGATAGAGAGCAACGGATCAGATAAGTGTTTATTGTTGAAGCATACAGTACTGAATAAAATTAACTAGACTAGTAGAGAGAAAGGAAAAGGTTGGAGAGGAAGGGACAGCAATACAAAGAAGGAATAAAGAGAAGAAATAAGCTGCTTTACCAAGAATGTAGATGAATTTCATATCAGAGTTATGAATGTATTTTGATACCATGGATCTCCAGGGAACCCACTTCTTTTGGGTTCCATCAAAATGAAAATCATAGAGAGTTGGCAAGTAAACTGCAAAATTAAACAAAAGAATAAAATATAAATGAATGAAAAAATAGACAATAACAAGAAGCATTTCGATTAATAATAATAACAGTAATTTAATTTAATTTAAGAAAAATATTTATATGAAAAATGAGAACTGGCTGATCTTGTATATGGAGTTACACAATGATCTGTGTTGTTTGTCATTTTTATAAAATTATGTATACAGTTTCATGTGCACTAAGAAATACTTTTTTTTTTTTTTTTTTTTTTTCTCAATTCACTGTCAATGCCAGGTATGGCAATAAGTTAATTTTGGACGCTGCTTCCACCTCACCTGGAATTTGTCCAGGGCCAGCAAGCACCTTCTCATCATGAATACTGTTCAGAGAGGACAACTTTTTGATAAATTCATCAAACTTCTGTCTGGCTTTTTCCAGGAGAGTAGCCCCCAGCGAACAGTAGAGTGCCTCCAGAAAATAACACTCCAGCTCCTCAGAAATGAAGTCCTCGCTCTCCAGCAGAGAATCCAGCATTACAGTCAACTGCGTCACCTACAAGAAAAAATAAGTTTGTGCTACATGCTACAGAGATTACTTACACTGTAGTGTTGTTCATGTCTCTACTGATTCACTCACCATGTTTAAATCCGTCTGTGGGATCACAGTCTTCAGTTTCTCTGTCTGTTTTCCATCAACCATACCATCCACTATCATATCAATGGCACTTGGTACATATTTTTCAAACAGTTTGCGGAGTTCTGTCTTTTCCTGTTAACAGAGCAAAGGCATGTTGAAAATATAATCTTAGCAGTATCAGAACATGATTTTTACTTTTCTGTTGTTCTCAGTGGCGATTTGTCAGAGAATTTTCTTTTGGAGACTGATGTGTAAAATAGAACTGATCTGCTTACATTGTAAAAAAAATATGTAATTAAATTATATCTATCATGTATTTTGTTAAAATCTTAAAACTACCTTGAAAATAAATGACAATCTTTTCACTCCCAAGTTTCCATTATATTTAATTTAATTTAGCCCTTTCCCCCTTTTTTGTTAAAAACAAATAATGTTTGTTATGGCTGTCAACCTCCTTTGAGTACACGCTCAGCTTTCTTACTTGACGAACTGCTAACAGAAATTTTGGGGATAAGTTACGAACAGTGTAGATTATATAAAGTATGTATAGACATACTTTAGGGGCTCTGCTGTTGACCCAGCGTAGCGAAGGTTTTTGGGGTCCACAAACACCATTCCACAACGTTAAACGGTAGCAGGGGAGGCATACTGCAGATCTCCAACCTAAAATACATCAATTTGGTTTGCAAGTCTACAACAGTTACGCTCCTTTGACAAAATGAAGGGTTTACATAATACCTCAAATAGCAGAGCACAGTGGTTCTGTAGACGAATTCTCTCTCCATTAGCCAGTGTGAGAAGCTTGTTATCATCCATAACTGAATTCATGTTCTCCACCCATAGAGCATCTACATCTCCATCACAGAGGATGTACCTGTAAAGCAAAGCCAAATCCATGGTAGTTTTATTTCATGCCTTTGATATAAAATAGATGTAGAAGAATTTTTAAGCCATGATTTTCACCTCCTTTCTTTTTTTTCTGTGGGTTTATTGATGTCACGGAATATGTTAGACAGTATCCCATCAGTCCAATCTCGTGTGACTGGGTCCAAGATCCCATATAGCTCAACCACACTCGTCGCTTTAGGGTTCAGGCTGTACACTTTGGTCAGCAGGCCCAACCTACAGATACAATTTAACAATTCTGTGTATTTGCCTGAGAGAACAATTTGTTTTATGAACATGTAGCAGAATTTCTAGACATTCTGTATATAAAAAAAGTTGCAGTTACGAACCATTATATATAAATATGAATATATATTGTTATTTATGAGTAGACAAAGACCTGGTCTGTGATTGGCAGAGTGTGTTGATCACCACAGATTTCCCTCCTCCTGTTGGTCCAACCACTATTGTTGTGTGTCTGGTCATCATAGTCTCATACATTTGCACCACTTTGTCCACCTACATTCACAAATTAGCTATGAATCTTTACACCTAATAATTACAATCCTTTGAAAATGGGTTTAGAAGGGAATAATCACCTGGCTGGGCAGCATAATATACTTATTCTCCTGCAGGGTGTCCTCTACAGCGTCATTAAAGCTGGGGTAACGTACATGTGGGCAGTCAAGCCCGGGGAACAGATCCGAGGCCCAAAAACAGAGGAACATCCTCAAATACAAACTTGGGCAGGTTCATATCTCTAAGAGCCCTCATCAAAACAACATCCTAATAGGAGTAAAGAAAGGAGAAAGATAAAGAAGAAAAGAAATAGGAGTAATTAGAGTATTTGTGATGGCAGCTCATTAAGGTTGGTTGGAAAATGATGAAGAGAGATCAATACCTCACTGAGATCAGGTGAACCTGATACGTATGTAACCCTCGTTCCCTGAAGGAAGGGAACGGAGACGTTATGTCAGTGACTGACGGAATGGGTTTTCGCTTAAAAGCCAATCACCTTCGAGTTCTACAAAACGAGCCAATGGCATGACAATGCCATGGGTCTGCGAAATTTGCATAGCGCAACTCTGCCCCACCTCGTGGGTATATAAGGAGCTGCGCGTGCAATCTTGCATTGTTACCTGCTGAGAACGTAAGAATACACATGACCCGAGTACGGCATGCATATGGAAACACTGAGGTATCCAGCCCGCAGGGTGGAATGTTTCAACCCCAGGGGTGGCAAGGTGTCTTGCCAAGGAAAGAAACGTGCTCAAAGAGACTTACCGTGGAATACACATGTGGTGGTTGCTCGACGGGGGAACCATGCACATGGGAGCACCTAGCCTAACATGGGGGCATGCACTCTGGTGGTGGCATCAACAGTGCTGGAGGAACTCAGGGCTTACTGAGAAACTCACCTGAGTGAATATAGCGCATGCATCCAGTCCGTGGAGTGGAATGGCGTTGCAAGCGATGACACCTGAGCCTGTCCATTACTGGCCATTTGGAGCGAGTACACGAGAGGACACTGGCTCTACACAGAGATTATAAAATCTCGCGAAAGTGTTGGGGGTCGCCCAGCCTGCAGCTCTACAGATGTCTGTCAGCGAGGCGCCATGCGCTAAAGCCCAAGAGGAAGTCACACTACTGGTGGAGTGTGCCCTTACCCCTAGGGGGCATGGCAGTCCCTGAACCTGGTATGCCAGGACAATAGTGTCCACGATCCAGTGGGACAACCTTTGCTTGGAGAGAGCCTTCCCTTCCTGCTGCCCTCTGTAACAGACAAAGAGCTGGTCTGAGGTTCTGAACACTGCGTCTTGTCTAAGTGTGAAGGGCGCGTACTGGACAGAGCAGTGCCAAGGCTGGGTCTGCCTCCTCCGGGGGCAGCGTTTTCAGGTTCACCACCTGGTCCCTGAAAGGAGTGGTGGGAACCTTGGGCGCGTATCCAGGCAGGATAGAACCACTGCGAGGTCCCAAGAGGGCATCTGTAGAGGGTGAGGAGGATTTATCCTCCTCGCTCCTCTAAGGAACCTTCTGACCAGGTCGTGCTGTTACTTACCGTTCTTTGACTCCACAGGGTCGTGGTCCACAACTTATCGCGGCCACGTAAACCTTAATGGTAGAAGCAGTGTTAATTTCGTTGACGAATAATTTTCGTAATTTTCGTCAACAACCTTTTTTCACTGACGAAAACGAGACGATAACTAAATAAAAACTAGTGTTGGATGACAAAAACTATGACGAAAATCATTTTCGTCAACAAATAAAAAAAAAGACGAAAATGTTAGGGAGGGACGATTAGGGAAGAGATCCAGTCAGAACTGATGTCCTGTGTAATAGATGCGCACATTTGAGTTGTAATGTGCTGATCTAACCGCTGGAAAACACGGCGCTGTTGCGCATTCTACAGGCTCACGCATCTCCAATACAGCGCTTCAGAGCGGTTCACAATCAATGAATAGCGCACATTTATGCCAGGCAATTGTTTATGAACTAATGCTGATGAATAATGATAATGTTTACTTTACGATGTTTATATAGTAATATGTTTTAGATGGTTGTAACAATGCATATTTTATCTCCCTCATCTGAACTTGAATGAGCAGCCTGCAACTGCAATAGTAAGGCGCATACATTTCAAAATAAGAGTCAATGTGTATTTCGAGCTTGTTTATAATTAAAAGTCACGCATTATATATACGTTTTTGGTTACACAATAAACTATTTAATTTCATTCTCATTTAATTCATAGTCAGGAGGAAAGACTAAGACCAGTATTTGACACATATTATTCAATAAAGTATCAGGGTAATAATAGTTAACTAAAACCATTAAAAAATCTTCATTATTTGAAATTAAATAAATGTTAGCTGGAATTTAAAAAAAAAAAAAACTTAAAATTATTTGAAGCTTTAGCTTAACCTGATATACTAACTAAAACAGAAATACAAAGTTATAAAAACTATATAGATGTTTTTTAAAAAAAAACAAAAAAAAGTGAATTTAGCTCTCTTTTTTTGTATTTTTAATGTCAAAAACACAATGATGTCAAAATGTCAATTCAAGTAACAGTCGGTTATGTAATGCTTAAATGCTCAATTAATGCATTACAATATAACTAAACTCATTAGATTTTAGTTGACTAAATCTACTGTAGATTTAGTCAACTAAAATCTTTATGATATTTAGTCGACTAAAACTAGACTAAAGCTAAAAACAATTCAGGTGACTAAAATATGACTAAAACTAAATGGCATTTTAGTCAAAAGACTATGACTAAAACTAAATCAAAATTTGCTGTCAAAATTAACACTGGGTGGAAGGAGACAGCCTTCGATCCAACCCTTTTTGGAGGAAGGAGAGCACGGACCCAATCGGGCATTTCCTGGGGTCTTCTCAGCGAGAAGAGCACCAGGTGACGAAGAGGCCCTAGCGGAAGTGATGGTAGCCACCACCTGAGGTGGTAGGGTACTTAAACCTTCCGGGTCCCGTCCAGGGTTCCACTGAATAACTTCAGTGGAACCACACTCTTGCCCTCGAATTGACAAGTCAGCAGTAGCTGTGCGTACATGGCGACTGAGTCGTTTTCTATACAGAGAAAAGAGATCCTCTGCACAGGGGAGAGTTTGCTCTTTTCCTCTTTTCCCAGTTGACCCGAAGGCCCAGACGGGCGAGGTGCCGGAGCACCAGGTCCCTGTGTTCGCAAACCTGGTCTCGAGAGTGAGCTAGAATCAGCCAGTCGTCGAGATAGTTCAGGACGCGAACCCCGTGTTGCCTGAGTGGCACAAGGGCTGCCTCGACAACTTTCGTGAAGACGCGAGGAGACAGGGCTAATCCGAATGGGAGAACCGTGTACTGGTATGCGTGCCCCTCGAATGCAAACCGTAGACACGGTCTGTGTCGAGGAAAAATGGAGACATGAAAGTATGCGTCCTTCAGGTCAATTGCTGCAAACCAATCCGATGGACGAACACATTCGAAAATGTGTTAGGCTGTCAACATCTTGAATGGAAGCCTGTGAAGGATTCAGTTCAAGACGCGCAGGTCCAAGATTGGTCGTAACCCACCGCTCTTCTTGGGTACAATGAAGTAGGGGCTGTAGAAGCCGAACTTCATCTCGGCTGGAGGGACGGTCTTGATCGCACCCTTCGCCAGTAGGGTGTCGACCTCCGCACGCATCACAGGGGCATTGCCACCCACCATGGTATAGCGGACTCCCCAAAAGCGGGGAGGGGACCGTGCAAACTTAATCGCATAGCCAAGCCCGATCATTTGAGCGAGCCAGTGGGACAGATTGGGAAGCTCTAGCCAGGCTCCCAAAAACTGAACCAGCGGAGCCATGCGAACGACAGGCGTACCCACGATGGGGCAGCAAAGTGGAATGACCGGCCCAGACGTGGGAGGCATTAGAGTGTCCCGAGGTGTGGGCGGGGTATGCTCCGCGTCCTGACAGAGGAGGCCAGGGAAGGACCAGCGTTCCGCAGACAGGGAGTCTGGCGACAGAGGGGGACGAGCGCGGCGAGGCGTTGCGTCGCACACTGTCATCTGCGCCCTCTTGGAGCTCGGAGGTAGGGAAGTCAGTTCTAAAAAATTGGTTACTGCCGGCCTTGATGCCAGCAGTGGAGAACAAAGGTTTTTCCACCGGGGGAAGGAGTGGTCCTGCTACCATCTCCTGAAAAGAACTGACGCCTACCTCTGAGCTGTCCGTCTCAGGAGTGCTGCTTAGCCTGGCATTTGGCAGGCTTAGGAGCAGAGATGGGATGCGGCACCTTACTGCGACCTCCTCCGCGTTGCGGCCCGGGTGAAGGCTGCTGTTGGGCCGAGAGGGAGGGGCGGGAGCCACAGGGGGGCGCCCTCGGCGGCGGACAGGCTTAGGCGGCGGAGCTGGCGGTGGTGTAGATGCAGCAGTGGGCCACCTGGTCAGCACGTTTAAACGCCTCAGACTGCTCCAGGGCGGCCGAGAACTGCTGGGCAAAGTCCTCGACTGCGCCGCCAGAGAGGCTGGCCTGGGAGATTCGGGAGTGGAGGAAACAGGTTCGCTCAGACTCCCTCCTATCTGCCAGGTTCAGCCATAGGTGGCGCTCCTGGACCACCAAAGTGGACATCACCTGACCCAGGGACTGCGCAGTGACCTTCGTCGCTCGGAGAGTGAAGTCGGTGGCAGTGTGCACTTCCTGCATAAGCCCTGGGTCAGCACCGCCCTCGTGCATGGATTTGCAAAGCAGACGCGGCCTGACCCGCAGCTCTGTATGCCTCTGCCACTAAGGTGGATGAGAACACACAGGCTTTGGACGAGCGCTTGGGACCACCACGCTGTGAGGATGCAGCTGCATCACAACAGAGCGCTCCACTGGGGAATCCCCGCATACCCTGAGCCGCGCCTCCATCGAGGGTAGTGAAGGCTGAGGTCGCACCAGAATGATTATAGGCAATAAAATGTGTCCTCCACAAACTGGTAACTTCCTCGTGCACCTCCGGGAAGAATGGCCCTGGGGGCGGTAGCAGGCGTTTAGCGTGCCCCGTGCCCAGGAACCAATCATCCAACCTTGAACGCTTGGGCTGAGGTGAAGGGCCCTTCCAATCCAGTCCAATGTTCACAGCTGCCCAGGAAAGCATGGCTATCAGCTCTGGATCAGACTCGGGCAACGCTGGAACTCCCGAAGGAGGCAGCGCAGCCAAACCTTCATTTCCAGAGGACTCAGGCCCGCCTTGTGATGCGGCGATCGACATCAAATCATCCACTGGAGCCCCGAATGAAATGCTAGGTCCCTGACGTGAGGGACCAGCCATCCCAATCAGAAGCTCACCAGCTTGGGATGCGGAGGGGGGTGTGGCCCGAGGAATACACGTCGGGGTGTCCCACACCATAACCCTCAGATCACCCTGGCCATCAGCCAAAGTAGGTCCTCACAAAGAGGAACTAGATTGGGGTATGACAGAGGGGACTCTACCCCTTCAGAGTTCATTGAGTCTTGATCTAAGCATTGCAATGGTCATGTTCCCGTAGTGAAAACATGACTCATCCACGAGCGCTACGTCAGCGTGATTCAAGCCCAAACACGCTAGACAGCGCTCGTGGCTGTCAGATGGATGAATGACCTACCCAGAAACCGCGACCGCACCCAGAAACACACGGGCGAGACATCTTGAAAATTACATGCCTGTGTAGCTCTTTTAGAAGAGGAGAAACTCTACAGTAGCGCCGAAGCGCCCAGGGAGAACACACACACTCTGTGGCAGATCACTGCACAGATCAGAAGCAGGAATGCGGAACTCGCTGGAATGCGCCGTAACACCAACACCGCTGAAGAGTTGCTCGTCTTGTAGAGAAAAGCTCACAAGGCAAGTGATGCACTCGGCTCCGAAGCAGAAACATAATGCGAGATTGCAGGCGCAGCTCCTTATATACCCACGAGGTGGGGCGGAGTTGCGCTATGCAAATTCTGCAGACCCATGGCATTGTCATGCCATTGGCTCGTTTTGTAGAACTCGAAGGTGATTGGCTTCTAAGCGAATGCAGGAGCTGGTAAAGACGACAGCTGAGCTTAGAAAATACCATGAGGAGTCTGCCAGTAATGTACAATTCCTCTCCACAATGGAGAGACAATTCAGGGTAAGAAGTAACCATTCCTATGTTGCTGCCTCACATAGGAATAGGTCAAGTTTATTAAAAAAGTGCTTTGTACAATACCAATTGCTTCAAAGCAGCTTTACAGTAAAAATCAGTGCGAGTGTCTCAAAAATTCAGTTTCAGGAATCAGTATTTTCAGTTTTCAAGACACAACTTCAAGTACTACAAGTACAACAAAGCATCCCAATAACAAAATTCATTATGTAGTAATCCCTGTATCGTTCTGAACCTATTGTAATTTTTCTCTTTGGAACGAAAGAGTAAATAATTCTGAGGTCCCCCACCAGCAGAGTAGCAAGGCTCAAAAATACAGTGTTTCTCATCAATGGTTTATTATTTACAGAACCTGGTCACAGGACTGGATTTCAAAGTGGTCTTGGACACTATTCCTCAAATGATGAACGGGCTGCGTATAATCTGGATATTATCCAGGCATTACAACACAGATGAGCGTTTGGAATCTTTGATGGAACGTGCTGCCTGGGAACTGTCTGAACAGGTTGCGAGAGTCGTAAATGTCCATGTTCTGTTTAAGTGAGTAAGCAAAATCTGTAAAAGTCAAACCACAAGCCAGCAGTGACAAAAAAAATATGAAAATGTTGCATTTTGAAGTGACTTTTGTTTGGGGTGGAAATAAAAATTTGGCTTGTACTATTATACTATTATTAAATGTTTAATCAATTTAGAAGTTACATAATATTACCTTAAAACACATAATGGTAATTTATAATAATTGTAATCACCACATTAATTGATATTATGCAGAGACAAGAGAGTGGTGGCCAAAGCCAAAGCTCAGGATGGAAAGCAAGTCTTGGATCAGTGGAAGGCCAGTTATTTTGAGGTCTGTGGATTGAGAAATCAAACCGTGATCCCCGCTGGGAATTTAATCGCAAAAAGCTGTTTGAAAAGACAGACTATATGGCTTCAATCTGTCAGGACTTGTATAACATTTTGCAGGTTAGCCAAATTAGATCAAGCATATTTAATTTCATAACTTTGTATTTTACATGAAGAAAGTTCCCTTTGTTAAATGAATATTCACTGATAGACTCTAGATGAGTTCTATGTTATCTTTGGACTGGAGTTAAAAGCAGTGACGGGTGAACCAAAGCGAATAGATGATGTTTTACACCGTGTAAACTGCCTCGTCAAACCCATTGAGGACATTCCCTTTGACCCTTTTGACAGCCGCAAAATGAGCAGTTGGAAAATGGTCAAACAAGAATTTAAAACTGATGTCCAGGTAAAAATCTTGCAGCAACTATATTGTCACTTCATTTGTTTCCTTCTTTTTATATTTTTGTTGTATTAAATGCTCTCTTTTTATTAAGGCCATTGAAAGAGAAGCTATCAATGTCATTGATCACTCCTTCAAGACGCTGCGTTCTTCATCTGCAGCCTTTGACCTGCTGCTGAAATTCAAGCACATCCGCTCCAGAGATGCCATCAACAATCAGTTGATGAAGAAGTTTAATGATATTCTTGCTCAGTACTGCAAAGAGGTGCCTCATGACCTGCTTACTAATAACCCTAGGATATGTTTGATTTTTAAATGTTGTCATGGTGATACAGAGATTGCATTTCTTGCTGTTCTTAAGTGTCTTCTTTGGTGTTGTTGCCTAGATTGACCTTCTAAATGACATATTTATGAAACTCCGGGATAATCCACCTCTGAGTAAGAATCATCCTCCTGTGGCAGGAGCCATTATTTGGGAGCGTTTCCTGCTAGACCGCATGAATTACCCCATTGAACGTTTCATGGAGGCATGTGAGCTGATGGACAGTGAAGAGGGCAAAGTAGTAAGTCTTCCTGCATTGTCAAAAGTAAAAGTTTAGTAAAAGTTTTTGTTACTAGTATGATGAGCTGAGTGTCAAACCTTGTAGGCATTCAACATAAATATAACAAAACGGGGATATACCTGTTATAAAGGCCTATCATAAATGCATTTTGGCGAGTGCTGGCTATCAGCTAATGTTAGAGCATGCTATCAACACTGCAGCATAAAGACGCTGCGCTCCACCTACTTCCAGCAGGTGGCACTGATTTTAGCAGCTCCTCATGGAGCAGGTGAAAACCAATCAGACATGATGCTTCCTTCACGCCTGGTGTTGCGTGCGTTTATAGTATTAACCAAACCACACACTCAAATACCAATGTACTCATTTGCAATGATGTGCTCAAACTTTATTGAAACTGTAATTAAGGTGGTCTCTATGTGTCTTTTCGGAAATCTGTGGTGAACTAGTTCCCAACTGGCATCCATATACATTTAAAATGTTAAAATTTAAAATCATATTATGTTATCATATTTTTTGCCAGTTTTGGAAAAGGTGCATCTTTATATTCATTACATTTGAACCACCCATACAGCCATACACATTCAGATGGCTGTCATTACACTGTTTTTTTAATGTGTCCCACTGTTCATTTTTAAGATGGTGTGTTAAATAAAATAGTTTGAGACTGCATTCTTTTCCATTCTGTTTTGCCAAATGTGTTTTTGAATGCAAGAACATGTCTTACTGTAGGAACAGTGTAGTCTTTAAGTAAATTCCCCCTAAAAACAGTCTGATCAGGGTCAGGTGCCAAAAACCATTGTAATTTATTCAGGGTTTTTACTGGTTACTAGTCATTCAGGCAACACAATTTTGAAAATGTATAGTTTTGCACATCCCTGGCTATATTCTATTTGGGTACAACAATCAGAGTTCAACTTAGGTATGCAGGAAAAGAGAAAAATTGAACTGAAAAAGTTGGTAAACCATTACCATTCTCTGATGGATAATCTAAATGATGCCGAGTTCTCACTAATGGCTGATCAGGTGCAGGAACTGAGGCGAGTGCTAAGCACTGGGTGCAAAAGACTCAACTGGAAATCTTTGGGTAATTTGCACACACGCAAAAAAAAAATATTTAGGCCTAAATTTAAGATTTATGTATTTGAAGTGCATATAAAATTTGGTAACTTTATTTTTTTAATATTTTCCTTGTTACACATTACATGTAGTTACTATATCTATAAAGTATGCATAATTTCATGCAACTAACCTAACACAACCCTAATCTAACCCTATAGTAAATATGTAGTTACTAGTTAATTCATATTACTCAGTACTTAAATGTATAATTACACTGAAACAATAAAGTATAACTTAAAATTTCCATCCATTTAGATCACAGTGTTAAAGGGATAGTTCACCCAAAAATGAAAATTTGATGTTTATCTGCTTACCCCCAGGGCATCCAAGATATAGGTGACTTTGTTTCTTCAGTAGAACACAAATGAAGATTTTTAACTCCAACCGTTGCAGTCTGTCAGTCGTATAATGCATGTGAATGGTAACAAAATCTATGAGAGTAAAAAAAACATGCACAGACAAATCCATATTAAACACTGCGGCTTGTGACGACACATTGATGTCTTAAGACACGAAACGATCGGTTTGTGTGAGAAACCAAACAGTATTTATACTTTTCATGGCGAAACATCGAAATTTGTCAGGCCGCCACAGACACGCCCTTTGGGGAAAACTCAAGATCTTCACAATTTAACGTCACAAAGGCCTCAAGATTAGACTGTGCAAATATGATGTTGATCTGATTAAATCTCTAGGAGGAGTTCGTTAAAGTACAGCGTCTGGAAATGGCAAAATTTGCAACAATTTTGCAAAGAAAATTCAAAATATCTGACTTCCTGTTGGTTTTCAGATTTCGTACCAGGAGTCTTTTTTGTAGGTATTGGGCTGTTACATGTGTGTACCGAATTTCACACCTGTACGTGAAACGTAGCGGGAGGGGCACTTCGTTGAAATGTTGTAGGTGGCGCTATCGAGCCTTTTTGCCACGCCTAATTCTGAAACCCATATCAGACGTAAATTTTCACCACTTTTGATGCGTGTGCAAAGTTTCATGAGTTTTCGAGCATGTTTAGGCCATCAAAAATGCGATTCATTTGAGAGAAGAATAGGCTGAGCAATTCCAATAGGGTCCTCACACCATCGGTGCTCGGGCCCTAATAATACAGACTTCAGATCCAATTATTTAACAATCCAATATGGCAAACAATAAAACAATCAGTGTGAAATATAGATGATTAGCCATAATAGCATCTGAATAAGCCTATAAATCTGAATAAAACTATAATCTCCATCAGCTCACACTTATACTTGCAATTTACTACAGACATCTAAAACATGAACAACGATCTACCTCAACATAAAATATGAAAGCACAGCTCAAAGCGATCGCATAATCTGACGGCAGATGTGTGTATAGACGTGCATGCAACAAACACTAGTTAAACACGATCAAACACTCGAATTTAGTTACAATAACTTCCATAATTATATGCACGATTACAGCAAAACTTCCTCCGAAGTGTTTATTAACAAGAATTAGCCTAACTCACTTTACAGGATGCACGCACACGTATAACACTCCAGCTTGGATCGGCTCGCATTTCTTATTCACACAACACTTTGCTGTGGCATTTTAAAAGGGCGACAAGTCTTAAAAAGCGGCCACAAATCAGTTTGTACAATGGCTGACTTTTTAAAAAAAGGTCATCTATGAAAGTTGTTGAAGCTCGTTTACTTACTCTCATTTGTTTATTGTTTTAGACTGGCGTTCATTTGTCGCCACCTACTGGCGTAGATATGCAGTGTCAATAAATGTTTTATTTTCTTCGAGTTACTTTGCTAATTCAAAATTCCCACCACTAGCATAACATGCAAAACATATTTAGTGAAGTATACGGTGTAGGTCTGGAAGCCCAAGGACGTGACTATTACTAAAACTAAAACAGCATGCAAAATAATTCCCAATAATTTTTTTTTATCCCCAATGCTTTATTAGGATACACAAACATGAAGTATTTAACAAAAACATATCACCTTATTAAAGAAAAACACAAGACTGGTTTTTAACAAGACTGTAGTTTCGCAAGGCTGAAAGTTGTAGTTTAGTTCAGTTGAGTCTCAGGTCATGACGAATTTAGACGAACGCGCTTGATGTGTATCTATGGCAACGTTCTGTTTGATGTTTTCTGTAAACCTGACCGTCGACTATTCGACCATTATTGAGTTGATATATCTGAGTTGATCGATTGATCGGTTTGATTTCTGTGTGGTGGAATCTTAACACAAGAACTGAGTAAACATGCCTTGTGTTCATTATAAGTTTCCAAGTAAACTCACCCACGACACGATCCCGTTTGAAGGACTTCACATCACCCTGAGAGAGCTGAAACGCCAAATTATGAGGCGCGAGAGGCTGAAGCTCTGTGACCTGCAGATCAGCAGCGCACAAACTAACGAAGGTGAGTTGAGCTAGAGATCAGTTCAACTAAACTAAACACATTTGATGCATGATCGGAGAGAGAACAAACTAGTTGAGATCAGTTCAACTAACAGAGCACAAACTAATGCTTTTAGAAAAACGCAATGTTCAATAAAACATTCATTCATCTGCTGCTGTAGTACCAGTGCTGTAGTGTTATTATGACAGTGATGGTGTCAGATAGTAATACCTTTTGATATATTTGATCAAACTCAAAGAAACGATGGTACTTTCTCTCGATGTGTGTGATGATTGTGTGAGTGAAACTAATGGTCTTATTGGTGTTTTTGCTGTCAGAATACACTGATGATGAAGCCCTCATCTCCAGCAACACGTCCGTCATCATCAGACGAATCCCTGCTGCTGGGCTGAAACCCACAAACAAAGGATTTGTCAAGTAAGTCACGTGACATGAACACAACTTTCATCATTTAGCTGTAATGTGATGAATCACCAGTCTGTCATTGGCGTTTTAGTCATTTGAACTCTTTGGTGTTTTGTTTTGCAGTAATCGGGCCGAACCATCAAGTGGATCTTCCAAAACCGTATGTAGAAAAGCTGTTGTATTGATCTTCGTGTTTAATAAGTCTAATAACTCCGCTTGGTAAAGTTTTTAATTGAATATTTGATTCTTAGGATTATTTTTGCACTTTTGTTTGCTTTCCATTTTAATGTATATTATTATTTCTACCGTATGGCACATGGGCGACTGGTTCCTCCAGTACGTGACAGATAAGAGTTCACTATATGTTTTATAATATGTTTTGATCAAACTGTCAGGAAAAGCCATTTGCTTGTTGCCAGACGAAGGTAAGACCAGTTCCACTTACACTACGGTTTTAAGTAATATTTTCGTTTTGTATGCACCATTGTAACATTTCAAATGACATTGTCTGTATGAATAAACCTCATTCGCTGTATATTTACTGCAACACTATGCAATAAAACTATTATTAATTCCGTGACATTCAAGGCCCTGCGTGTTCATTTGGATTGGCTTTCTGCAGACAAGCGTCTAGACCGACTGACCTCAGTATTGTCCTAAATAAGCCTTGTGTCTCTTCATAGACGTAAACTCCTGTTTGTGTTCATGTTGATTTCAGCAGCAGATTCAGCGCAGTGATTCTTCACCCGTTCCACTGGATCAGCTTCTAAAGGTACTGAAATAAGTGAGAAATACTCCCTGCTGCACTGTATTGAACTTCAGTGTTTGGATTTGAAATGTCACAAAATGAATGTGACAAAAATAAAGTGTTTAATGCAGAAAACTAAAACACAACGTACAGTGAAGTTGCTTGTGTAAAACTGCAAAGTCAAACTGAGCAGGAATCACACAATGACACACACGCAAGCAGCTTCTTGCGAGAGGTTTGAGTGTCTCTGTGCTCTTGAGCGTATCAGTGATGAACATTAAAGTTTGCAAATGCCTGTGAAACAGACTGAGAATCTGGCTGAGGCAAATGCGTCGGAGGAGGACAAAATAAAAGCTGTGATGTACCAGTCCAGTCTGTGCTATTATTCCAGCAGGTGAGTGTTCAGACATTGACAGGGTTTGAAGTTGATGTATGACATTTGTGAGAGATGCTCATGATTCTGACATTCATCAGTGATGCGATGAAGCTGCTGGGACTGCTTCCACCAAACTACGTGTGTTTCCGCTGTGGGATCCCTGGACATCACATTAAACACTGCCCAGCCAATGGGGTATAACTGGGCTTTCAGAGATCACCGCTGTTGTGAACTTGAGCTCTTTTGTCCATTAGTCTGCTTGTTTGGTCAGAGTTTGAATGTCACTGGTGAATTCACAGGACCAGCGTTTTGCTCCTGGTAAACGCATACGGAAATGCTCAGGGATTCCTCGTAGTTTCCTGGTGGCAGTGAAGGATCCTGACAGAAAGGGAGCCATGATGGACCGCAGCGGGAAATACGTCATTCCCATTATGGATGCGTGAGTATACTGTACTTGGCCTTGGCGCACGTTCTAGTGTTTGTTAAAATCTCACAGTCGCCCATCATGGTACACAACGTCTGTTTGTGCTTAATCTGTTCAGTGAGGCCTACGCTACTGGGAAGAAAGAGAGGCCGCCCTTCCCGGAGTCGGACCAGCCTTCATCCTCATCCTCAGAAGATCCAGTGCCTGATGCGCTGCTGTGTCTGATCTGTAAGGATCTGCTGACTGATGCGGTGATGATTCCCTGCTGCAGGAGCGGCTACTGCGACGAATGTGAGTGCCTGTTCAAGCAAACGTCAGTCAGAAACAAACAGGCTGTTTTTGACAAAAACAACACAATCTCTTGGTCTCAGGTATCAGAACGTGTTTGCTGGAGTCCGACGGACATGTTTGTCCCACCTGCAGACAGTCCGATGTCTCTCCTGATGCTTTGACAGCAAACACTGTTTTGCGTCAAGTAAGACCTAAAACCTTATTTCTTGTTGTTCATCGTCTGTATGTTCACTTCAAAACTACTTTATGATTATTTCTCACACAGGAGGTCAATCATTTTAGGAATGGAACCAGATCATCACGTTCCTACAAAAGTCCAAACCACAGCCGTCCATCCCGGTCACCCATTCCAGAACCCTCATCAAAGAGGGGACGGGATGTGAGACGGAAACGGTCCCGCTCCAGATCTCCTCTAGACCAGACTATAGAGCAGAAGAGACCACGACACTGAGAAAGAGACTTCCAGTCCTGCATTGGAGAAACATCAAGCTCTCTCACTATATGTATATAGTTTTTAACAAATATGTGTATATATATATATATACATTATATTGTATATATTTTATAAATGGAATAAATGTTATAGAAACAATAGCAAATAATGATAGATTTATTGAAGAAGTGTTACCACTGGGATACATGGAGATGCTCTGAAGAATAAACTTGACTTTGATTCTCCACGTCCCACTTGGGCAGGTTCCCTGTGTGCCACATACACACTTTTTACAACTTCACCCACATACACACACACACACACACACACACACACACACACGTCTGGTTCACTATCTTTGTAGGGACTCCCCACAGATGTAACGGTTTTTATACTGTACAAACTGTATATTCTATCCACTTACACTAACCCTAAATCGTTTTGAACTTTGACACGGCTATTTGAGCTCTGATTTCGGGGGCTACATCTGCAGGCCACGTGCGGGCTTCCGCATTCCAACACGGGTCATTTTACGGAGGAGTAAGTGACAAAAATAAGATTTTAGCATCGTCATTAGGGCGAATCACAATATGTTCTCTCTCTGCCACACACAGACACACGCCATTGGTTTTATAAAAGGTATGCATTTTCTATTTAAATGTGATGATTATAAACAAAATATATAATGATATTACACTGTATAATAACAATTATCTTACTAAATTTTGTACTGAAACACAAATATCAAATATTATAGTTTTAGTTCAAATGAATATAAAACACCTTATATTTTTCAGAGAGCAGCAAATAAAGTGGTCCTTTTGGCGATGATGTATATACAATGAATGATTTACAAAAGAAAATACAGTTTAAAATTGGAATATACAAATCTCTCTCACTGACTCTCCCAGGAGGAGAGCATCCTGTTACCGCCATTCAGAATGCATTTCCCTGCAAGAGTGCTGACACACACACACACACACATACACACACATATCTTGGGTAAAAGTTTGCAAACTAGCATTTTTCTTTGTTTAAAAACAGCTTTTTTAGGGTCATGCAGCATATGTTAAAAATGACAATCCTGTGATTCTCATGTCAACAATGATATACAATCTTGGTTTCCCCCACTGTCTGTTGAAACTGTGAGCAATCCCCGGTGAAACAGCAGTTGAAAGAAACAATAGGTACCAGGCTGTGCTGGCCCTGTGGTCAAATAAATATTCCATACATTGTTGTGTTTTATGGAGGCTTCCTATAGACATAATGATTTTGTACTGTAACTTTCTATCCATAAACATGGTTTCACAGAAAACTTTCTGCATTTTACATATTCAAAAATAAATAAATAATAAGCTGTTTTGCTCATGGGACAAATTTTGATCAGGGACAAAATGTGGTATTACTACGCTTTTGGCCACATTTTGTCCACACGACGTTAGGGAATACCTAAACCACACACACACACACACACACACACGCGGTAATTGGTTCTATAAAAGGAACTTATCTCTATTTTAAAATAAATGATTATAAATGAAATATAATATACAATGAATAATAACAAATATATTAATAGAAATTATTTGAACACTTTTAGTTATAGCTAAATATAATAATAAATATAAATCTATAAATAAAAAATAAATAAATAAATATAAATATAAATCACCTAACATTTTCAGATAGTTGAAGAAGATAAAAAAGCAAATAGTCAAAACACCCCCCCAGTGTGAAATGAATGTTTCAGACCATCACAGTTACAGACCAGCTGAGCTCACTCTGTGCGCCATGTCACAGCACGTTAAGTTAAGAGCCATTGTTTGTTCGTACTAATTTTATTTCAAAGTATAATCTTTAAAGTTTAAATTAGATCTAAATAAATTTTTTTACGTTTTAATAAAATCGTATCTTCTTTATCTTCCCAGAAGACTGTGTCCAGATAACATCTGATGCCCCATGGTAGGAATGATTTTGCTTAAGTTCAACCTAAAGTATATTTTTTACTAAACAGCATCTGTTCAAAAACTTTAGATTGTTTACAATTTAAGATCTTAGATCTTATTTCTACAAATATTCAAGCAGGTCTTGATTAATAACCATTAACAATGGATGAACCCATGCAATGAAACACTTGGGGTTACTTGACTGTAACCCTGTTCCCTGATAAAGCGGAACGAGAAGCTGCATAAGCTTATGCATATGGGAAGTGTCTTATCACGACCAGCTGTGAAAATAGTGTGAAAACACGTCAATGAAATTGACCCGGAAGTATTTATAGCCTCGGCCGGTGACGTCATAGGCACACCTGCTACACGAGGCTATAAATAGATGAGCTCCAGCTGTAGCCATCAGATCTCTTTTGTTTGAAGACCAGTCCTGGAGCATCATCAGCACGGCCTAGCGATGCAGCATCTCGTTCCGCTTTATCAGGGAACAGGGTTACAGTCAAGTAACCCCAAGTGTTCCCTTTCAAAAGCTACACTCAATGCTGCATAAGCTTATGCATATGGGAACGAGAATACCCACGCCGCCGTGCTTGATGGTGTCAGGACCCCTTACGGTTGTGTAGGTGTGCACAAGGACGCAAGAGGCCTTAGACATTAGCTTGTGATGTCGACTCAAGGACATGAGAGCCCGGAGTGGCATGAGCATCCAAGCTATAAAATCTTACGAATGTGTGCGGAGAGGACCTGCCTGCCGCTTCACAAACACTTTGTAAGGGAGCACCCCTTGCTAACGCAGTAGAAGAGGCGACTCCCCTGGTGGAGTGAGCCCTTAATCCTATAGGCGAAGCTTGACCGTGCTCCTCATAGGCAAGAGCAATAGCATCCCTGACCCAATGTGACATTGTTTGTTTGGTGGCGGCAG
Source organism: Coreius guichenoti (assembly GCA_039654105.1). Classification (NCBI taxonomy): domain Eukaryota; kingdom Metazoa; phylum Chordata; class Actinopteri; order Cypriniformes; family Gobionidae; genus Coreius; species Coreius guichenoti. The sequence continues at coordinate 31,893,341 of CM077188.1, read as the reverse complement.
AACCTCTGTTACGGCCCCCATAGCAAACAAACAATTGCTCTGACTTACGCCACTGGCTAGTGCGGTGGACGTAGGCCTGAAGAGCACGGACTGGACACAGTCTATGAAGTCTCTCCTGATCCGGCGTTGTGAACGGCGGAGGGCAGAAGGTTTCAAGAGTGACAGGATGTACAGTCGAAAAAGGAACCGTAGGAAGGTAGTCAGGATGAGGATGCAAAATCACTTTCACCAAGCCTGGGGCAAAGTCTAAGCAGGGTGGCGATATTGACAGAGCCTGCATATCCCCAATTCTTTTCAGAGAAGTTATAGCCATAAGAAAAACCATCTTTAGAGTCAGAAGTTTGTCAGACGCTGATTCTAGAGGTTCAAAGGGGGTCTCAACCAGACCCTCGAGGACTATAGCTAAATCCCATGAAGGGATCTTGGTTCTTACAGGGGGCCTCAACCGCCTGGCCCCACGAATGAAGCGAGCGAGCAGAGGATGCCTCCCGAGCGGCACCCCATCCACCAGGGCGTGGCAAGCCGGCCACATAAACCCTAAGAGTGGAGGGACAAGTGCCTGATGACAATTTTTCTTGCAGAAAATCCAGAACTGAAGCAACCTGGCAGTTGACTGGGTCTGCATTATGTGTCGCACACCACCTTTCAAAGACACCCCATTTATTGGCATAAACTTTCCGAGTGGAGGAAGCCCTAGCACTCAGGATGGTCTCAATAACTGCAGGCGAAAGCCCAGTGTCCCTCAGTTGGTGCCCATCAGGGGCCAAACATGAAGGTTCCACAGGTCGGGCCTGGGATGGAATATCGTGCCCTCTGCCTGAGATAGAAGGTCCCTCCTCGCCGGAATCGCCCACGGCGAGCCGTTGAGGAGAGACACTATCTCCGAGAACCACACTCTGTTCGGCCAACGCGGCGCTATCAATAAGAGGCAAGACTCTTGTTGGCGAACCCTGGCTAGAACTCCTGGGAGCAGAGCGACTGGAGGGAAGGCATACAGGCGCATTTTTAGGCCATGTATGAGCCATTGCATCTAGACCCAGCGGGGCTGGGTGACTGAGAGAGAAGTAGAGGGGACATTGCGCTGTCTGATAAGAGGCGAAGAGGTCCACTTCTGCTCTGTAAAATCTGGTCCAGATCTTCTTGACTACTTCTGGGTGGAGTTTCCATTCCCCCATCTGTAATTTCTGTCTGAACAGTAAATCTGCTACCACATTCAACTGCCCCGGGATGTACACTGCTCTGAGTGACAGGAGCTTGTCCTGGGCCCAGAGAAGAATCTGTCTCGCTATCATGTTTAGATCGCGTGAGCGCAGACCTCCCTGGTGATTTATATATGAGACTGTCGCTGTGTTGTCCACCCGCACTAGGACACGACAGCCCCTCAATTGGGGGAGAAAGTATTTCAGGGCCAGAAATACAGCCATCAACTCGAGGCAATTGATGTGCCAATTGAGCTGATGACCCTCCCATTCCCCTTGGGCTGGACGACCACTTAAGACCGCACCCCAGCCCGTCAGGGAAGCGTCCGTCGTTAGCAGTTTGCGACGACAAGGTACGGCTAGAGTGGGACCCAAGGCGAGGAACCGGGGTCTGAGCCACATAGTTAGTGTACGAAGCCCGCGGCGCGTCACTTTTATTAGCCTCTGGGGGTTGGCCCTTGGATGAAACCCCCTGGCTCTGAGCCACAACTGAAGCGGTATCATGTGCAACAGCCCCATAGGGATCACCGTGGATGCCGAAGCCATGAAACCTAACAATCTTTGACAATGATGAATAGTGAGATTTTGACCTAGCCTGACTTTGCTCAGGGTATGTAGAATGGTCTCGACTCGAGCGGGAGACAGTTGTGCCCGCATCGTGATCGAATCCCAAACTATCCCCAGATAAGTTGTTCTCTGGACAGGAGAAAGAATGCTTTTCTTGGCGTTGAGTCTCAGCCCGAGAGAAACTAGATGAGCTAGCACAATGTCTCTGTGCTGAAGCGCCATCTCTCGTCGATATAATTCAAAATGCGAATGCCCTGGAGTCGCAATGGAGCCAGCGCTGCATCCATGCATTTTGTGTATGTGCGGGGTGATAAGGCTAGGCCGAATGGAAGAACCCGAAATTGGTAGGCTTCGCCCCCGAAAGCGAAACAAGTTGTTGTGGCAGTATTTCTATGTGAAAATACGCGTCCTTCAGATCGATCGTGACGAACCAATCGCAATGTTGGATTTGCGACACGTCTTTATGGTTAGCATCTTGAACTTGAGTGCTTTGACTGAACGGTTTAAGCCTCGAAGATCTAAGATTGGACGCAACCCCCCATCCTTCTTGGGAACCAGGAAATATCTGCTGTAATAGCCTGACTCTCTCTCTGGAAAAGGAACATGTTCTATGGCCTCTTTGCTCAGAAGAGTTTGCAGCTCTTGTGACAGTACGTGCGCTGACTCATGGAAGTGGAGACCACGCTGTTGAAACACGGAGGGCACCGAATAAATTGGATTCTGTATCCGTTCTGTACTGTGCTTAACACCCATGCAGAAATGCCTGGCAGAAGTTTCCACGCTGCCAGACTCTCTGATAGTGGTATTAGCTTTAACACTTCCTGTTGAGGTGATGTTAGATGTCCCGTGTCCTGGATAATAGCAGGGACCTTTAACATTTCGCTGGAAACCACTGCTCCCCGAATCGCCAGAGGCGGCGGAGGTGGAGAGGTTTCGTGAGGGTAGCGGGACGGAGTGAGCAGGTGTTCTATGACGCGCCCCGTCCCGCGGGGGGCTACCCCCACCAGACTGGGCGCAAGACCATCAGGACTTCTTCTTATTAATGATGGTCCTGAGGTCCGCCCTGGGAGGCTGCTTAGGGCGGCGAGCCGGTCCCCAATCTTTACGAGGGGGAGCGCGACTCGCCACACTTTGTTTCTTAACCTCCCTTGAAGGACCTGGGAGAGGTTGGGTGGCTGACAACCCCTCCCCTTGAGTGCGGCGAGGAAGGAACTGCGTGAACGCTTCCTCATGTTTTTGGGCTTCTCTGAATTTGGTGACGACAGAGTTAACTGCGCCGCCAAATAAGCCCGTGGGGGAGACTGGAGAATCTAACAGAAATACTCTCTCTTTATCCTTTATTCCTGAAAGATTAAGCCACAGATGTCTCTCCGTGCTCACCAAAGCAGACATTGAACGGCCGATGGCACGGGCCGTTTGCTTGGTGGCACGGAGAGATAAATCTGTGGCTCGGCGAAGCTCGGCGAAAGCTTCGCCATCAATCGTCCCCCCCCCGCACTCAAGTCCTTCAGAAGGTCAGCCTGGTACGCCTGTAACACCGCCATGGAGTGCAGCGCAGCACCAGCCTGACCTGCAGCTTGATAAGCTTTTCCCACGAGCGTTGAAGTTGTTCTACACGGCTTCGTGGGGAGGACAGGTTTCTTTAGCGAAGACGCCGAACCAGGCGAGAGATAGCCCGCGAGCGTCTCTTCGACCTGTGGCATCTCCGTATACCCGCGTGCTTTCGCACCCACGATAGTCGAAAAAGTCGACGTCAAGGGCACAAACACACGCGAGGTATATGGTTTACTCCATGACTTTGATAATTCGTCATGGAGGTCCTCAAAGAAGGGGAGAGACTGATGTTGCGTTCTCTCCCCCCCGCCACCAGACAGAAACCTATCCTCAAGCTTGCTGCGTTTGGGGATCTCTTGTTCACGGGGCCAGTCGATCTGCAACCTGGCCACCGCGCGAGTAACCACTTCCAATAATTCCTCGACGGATTTGTTATTGTGCAAGGAACGCTTGGAAAGTGGCTGCTCGAAGTCCGCAGACCCAAGAGATATGTCATCCTCCTCCCGCGCGCGAGCCGAAGAGGCACCGGCGTGCGCTTTGGAATCGCGCGGGGAGAGATGTGGATCTGGTAGACGAGCAGTCGAAAGGGACGGACTCATCTCCTGCTCGTCAGCCAAATCCATCCTAGAGCCCCATGATTGCAACATGGGTGCGGATTGAAAGAAGCCAAGCCGAGCGCGCAGCATCTTCACTGTGAACAGTTCACAATGCCGGCACTCGCCTGACTCCAATGCAGCGACCGCGTGCTCTTCCCCCAAACACACAAAACAGTAATCGTGTGTGTCCACGTCTGCTATCGGGCGAGAGCATGGAGGCACACAACACTTCTGCTGACTCATATTTCTCTTTTAACTGATAAACTTCTTTTCGCTTGAACTCTTTTCACTTGTATCACAGAGATGAAAGAGAGAAGTCTGCACACTATCAGTTGAAAAACTAACTCCTGACAAAAGATCTCGAGTTGAGTTTTTGAAAGAGAAAGAGAGATTTTTCAGAGAGAGATTTTTAGATTTTTCAGAGACTTTGTATAACACACCAAACACAGAGTGGTCTGAAAACAAAAAGACCTGATGGCTACAGCTGGAGCTCATCTATTTATAGCCTCTTGTAGCAGGTGCGCCTATGACGTCACCGGTCGAGGCTATAAATACCTCCGGGTCAATTTCATTGACGTGTTTTCACACTATTTTCACAGCTGGTCGTGATAAGACACTTCCCATATGCATAAGCTTATGCAGCATTGAGTGTAGCTTTTGAAAGGGAACATGTTTGTCACAAATCGTCTCGGTTACGTATGTAACCCTCGTTCCCTGAAGGAGGGAATGGAGACGTATGTCGGACGTCACCGACGAATTGGGATCACTTCTGGGAGCCCCTATCAGCTTCGAGTGTATACAGAACGGGCCAATGGCCATTGGCGTGCGAGATTTGCATCTCGCGCTCCGCCCCGCACCGCGGGTATAAAGCGGAAGGAGATGCAGCGCACCTTTGTTTTTCACTGAGGAGCCGAACTAGTGACTCGGCCATGCAGTGATGGTACAGCAACTGTGGCGACGGGACGTACGTCTCCGTTCCCTCCTTCAGGGAACGAGGGTTACATACGTAACCGAGACGTTCCCTTTCAGTCGGTCACGTTCGACGTACGTCGGACGTCACCGACGAATTGGGATCCCTATGGAAAACACCACAGTTACTACCACTTCCAGCGCCCAGCGAAAGCCCCTCAGACCCCCGTCTGTTCGGGGCGGGGAACTTACGCAGGGAGAGTCACTGCTGCTGTTCCGCAAGACCCACTCAGCAGAGTATTGGATAACGCTGGGAAAGCGTGCCCAGGGGGGCCGCTGCGGAAGCCACATCCTACCCGTAGGGAGGTATCATGTGGAATATACATGTATGGACTGGCCGTGGGCAGTACAACATACGGAAGTCCCAGGGGTGGCCCCGGCCAATGCAGGCGGGAGACTACACCGCTCAGAGCGAGCTCTGCCAAGGGAAAGACACGGGCTCGCCGTAGGGAGCCGTACCGTGGAAGAATACACATATGGGACCGCCGTAGGGGTCACAACATATGGATACCCAGCCTAACACAAGTTCCACCAATGCATACGAGTGTTAGACCTGGCGTCGGACGCTCCGCCACGTCTGACTGCCGCGGGTTGCGGAGGACTCAACAGGGTTCGCCGTTCTGGGGAACTCGACTGGAGCATATCAGCGCACGTATCCGGTCCATGAGGAGGGGAATGGCGCAGCAAGCCGACACTAGAACGGGCCCTTCGGTGTTACTGGCTATTTGAAGCGAGCACACGGGAGAAAACCGGCTCTACACGGAGGCTATAGAATCTAGCAAACGTGTTAGGTGTCGCCCAGCCCGCAGCTCTACATATATCTGTCAGCGAGGCGCCGTGCGCCAGCGCCCAGGAAGAGGCCACACTCCTGGTGGAGTGGGCCCTCAACCCAAGCGGGCAGGGCACGCCTTTGGTTTCATACGCCAAGGCGATGGCATCCACTATCCAGTGAGCCATCCTCTGCTTGGAGACAGCCTTTCCCTTCTGCTGGCCTCCGTAACAGATGAAGAGCTGTTCTGAGGTCCTGAAGCTTTGCGTTCTGTCCACATAAGTCCGCAGAGCGCGAACGGGACAGAGAAAAGCCAGGGCTGGGTCTGCCTCCTCCGAAGGCAGCGCTTGCAGGTTCACCACCTGGTCCCGAAAGGAAGTGGTGGGAACCTTGGGCACATATCCGGGCCGGGGTCTCAGGATTACATGAGAGTTACCCGCCCCGAATTCCAGGCACGATTCGTCGACCGAAAATGCCTGCAGGTCCCCTACCCTCTTGATGGAAGCCAATGCAGTCAGGAGTACTGTCTTCCAAGACAGGATTTTTAACTCTGCTGACTGCAAAGGTTCAAAGGGAGCCCTCTGCAATGCGGTTAGCACCAGAGATAAGTCCAAAGAGGGTATAGAGTAAGGGCGAGGCGGATTTAATCTCCTCGCCCCCCTCAGGAACCTGACGACCAGATCGTGCTTCCCTAGGGACTTACCATCAACCATGCTGTGATTTGCGGCGATAGCGGCAACATACACTTTGAGGGTGGAGGGAGACAGCCTTCGCTCCAACTCTTCTTGCAGGAAGGAAAGCACAGAGCCGATCGAACATCTTCGGGGTTCTTCTCGTCGAGAAGAACACCACTCGACGAACAGGTTCCACTTCAACGCGTAGAGGCGCCTCGTAGAGGGGGCTCTGGCGGAAGTGATGGTGTCTACCACAGTCTGTGGTAGGCCACCTAGAACCTCCGCGTCCCGTCCAGGGACCAGACATGGAGTTTCCAGAGGTCCGGACGCGGGTGCCACAGGGTGCCCCGTCTCTGAGTCAGGAGGTCCTTCCTCAGAGGAATGGGCCAAGGAGGTGCTGTCGCGAGGAGCACTAGTTCCGGGAACCAGGTCCGGTTGGGCCAGTATGGCGCAACTAACAAGACCTGCTCCTCGTCCTCCCTGACCTTGCACAGTGTCTGCGCAAGAAGGCTCACTGGGGAAAACGCATATTTGCGTAGGCCCCGGGGCCAGCTGTGTGCCAGCGCATCCGAGCCGAGGGTCCCCCCAGTCAGGGAATAGAACAACTGGCAGTGAGACGTGTCCGGGGCGGCAAACAGGTCTACCTGTGCGGTCCCGAAGCGACTCCAGATCAGCTGGACCACCTGGGGATGGAGTCTCCACTCACCTGGGAGCACTTGCTGTCGTGAGAGCTCGTCGGCTGCACGATTGAGCAGGCCCGGAATATGAGTGGCACGAAGCGACCTCAGATGCTTCTGACTCCAGAGGAGGAGATGGCGGGCGAGTTGTGACATGCGGCGGGAGCGTAGACCACCCTGTTTGTTAATGTACGCAACGGCCGCAGTGTTGTCCGTACGGACCAGAACGTGCTTGCCTCGTAGCGGCCCTTTGAGGCGGCCCAGCGCAAGACGAACTACCAACTCGAGACAATTGATATGCCATTGCAGTTGAGGCCCCGTCCACAGACCCGAAACTGCAAGCCCGTTGTACGTGGCCCCCCAGCCGGTGGATGAGGCATCCGTCTTTTGGAGACAACAGCATGCCTGGACACTTGTTCTAGGGGAACTCCTGCCCGTAGAAACGAAGGGTCCAACCACAGACTGAAGGTTTGGAGACACTTCGGTGTTACTGAGACACGGAACGAGCCGCTCTGCCACGCCCATCTCGGGACTCGGTCGTGTAGCCAGTGTTGAAGCGGCCTCATATGAAGCAATCCGAGCGGCGTCACTGCGGCTGCGGATGCCATATGCCCCAGGAGCCTCTGAAAATGTTTCAGTGGTACCGCTGTCCTGCATTTGAACGAATTCAAGCAGTTCAACACCGACTGGACGCGCTCCTCTGAGAGTCGCGCTGTCAGATTGACCGAGTCCAACTCCATACCGAGAAAAGAGATCCTCTGCACGGGGCAGAGTTTGCTCTTTTCCCAGTTGACCCGAAGTCCCAACAGGCTGAGGTGACTGAGCACCATGTCCCTGTGTTCGCACAACTGCGCCCTCGACTGAGCCAGAATCAGCCAGTCGTCGAGGTAGTTGAGAATGCGAACACCACGCTCTCTCATGGGAGCAATGGCCGCCTCCGCGACCTTCGTGAAGACACGGGGCGACAGGGACAGCCCGAAGGGTAGGACTCTGTACTGATATGCCCGTCCCTCGAACGCAAAGCGTAGGAACGGTCTGTGTCGAGGGAGAATCGAGACATGAAGGTACGCGTCCTTCAGGTCGATCGCTGCAAACCAATCTTGGGGACGGATGCACCTGAAGATGCGTTTCTGCGTTAGCATTCTGAACGGCAGCCTATGAAGGGACCGATTCAAGAACCGCAGGTCCAAGATTGGCCGTAACCCGCCACCTTTCTTGGGTACAATGAAGTACGGGCTGTAGAAGCCTGTCTTCATATCGGCTGGAGGGACGGCATAGCGGCCCGAAGTGGGGTCTGAGTGTGCAATGCAACACTTACCTGCTTCCGCTGAGGGGGCGCACGGGTATGAGGAGGCCTCTTGTGTGCGTCCTGGACACAGCCAGCACCCCCTGCTGGCGATAAGAGAGGCACCAGAGGGTGACAAGGCATGGGAGCGTTGTACACCGCCAAGCGCGCTCTCTTGGCACCCAGAGATTTTGGAAACAGCTCTAGTGAAGTTTTGGGTACCACTGCCATGAAGGCCAGTGGCGGAACAGAAATCAAAATTTGAACAAAGGATTCTCTCCCGGCCCTCCTCCGGGAGAAGGAGCTGTCCCCTCCATCTCTGGGTGCCAAGGGTGTTTCTGGACCAGGGTGGACATCGTCTGGCCGAGGGCCAGCGCTGTGACTTTAAATATGATCAGTCACTGTGCGCAGCTCAACCTCGGCTCAGAACTACCCTCTGGCAGAGGTGGCCTGCCAGTGGCACTGCCACCCCACCGATGAGGGTAGTGAGAGAGAGGAAAACTTTATACAGAATTATGGCCCCTTTGGTGTTCCATATTTTGGCACCAAATAGTTCCACACTGCCAAAGCTTTCCAATGCACATCCGAGGAAAAGGCAAGGGGGCGGGCAAGGCGATTTACGCGTTGCACTACGCCTCAGCCACCCGGGAATGCATGGCTGTCAAGTCTGAATCTGATTCAGCATGAGCACACACTATTATAGTGGGAATCTCAGCCTCATCTCATTTCCAGCACATAACAGCCCTCTCTCCGATGTAGCGATTGACATCTGTCCTCTGCTAGAGCCCCAAATGAAACGCTAAGTCCCTTTTTTAAAGACCAGCAATTCCATCTGAAAGCTACCAGCAGGCATGTGAGACAGTGAGCGTGGCCGTTAGACGGCACACAGCGCGCTGGACACTCAAGCCCCTATGAAAGGCAAGGCGAACAACGCGCTGACGTGGCCATGCTCTCATGAGAGAACATGACCACCCACGAACACAGTCTCAACATGCTCGCGATGCGATAGAGGAGTGGGGGCCCACGGAGATGTACTTGGCAGGGAAGCCCCACTGTAATCCTCAGGTCACCCAGGCTTATTAGCCGAAGTAGCTCTTTTCTGGTGCACCAGAAGAGAAACTAGATCGGGGAATAGGCGAAGGGACTCAGCCCTGTTTGAGGTTGCGAGTCTCGACCTCGCATCTAAAGCGCCGAGTGACGCGCTGGGTTGCCGTGACAACCCGCGCTGTCAACTGGCAGCTAGACGGCACACGGTGCGCTGAACGCTCAAACCTTACGAGGAAGGAGAAACGAACAGCATGCCGACGTGATCACATTCTCCTTTTCTGAGAGAACATGGATCACCCACGAACACAATCTCAACATGCTTATGTGAGAGAGGTCGTGGCCGTCAAGAAGGACAGGAAACAACCGCATCCAGAAACGCACGGGTGGAATGACATCTTGAAAAAGACGCAGTGTCACACCCGTGTACTCTTTTAGGGAAAAAGCTCTTTTAACGTGCTGAAGCACCCAGGGAGATAGCCGCGGCAAAAACACAGGGAATAGTGCAGCCTGTGTTTTGCACTCAGAGTAATATGAACGCCCACCAAACTGAAAGTTGCTGTAATAACAGCAGTTTTTGCGCTCAGTGAGCTCGCGGTCCTCGCTGCTGTGCCTTCACACCAACACTCAGAACTTCTCCTCTCTCGTTCTGATTATCTCTGTATAATACAGGAACACTCTTCAGCAGCACACAATCGGCTCCGAAGTGAATGACAAAGGTGCGCTGCATCTCCTTCCGCTTTATACCCGCGGTGCGGGGCGGAGCGCGAGATGCAAATCTCGCACGCCAATGGCCATTGGCCCGTTCTGTATACACTCGAAGCTGATAGGGGCTCCCAGAAGTGATCCCAATTCGTCGGTGACGTCCGACGTACGTCGAACGTGACCGACTGAAAGGGAACTGTATGTTTTTAAAAAATAAACTAGAAATATTGAATTTGTTTTAAATATATTCCAAATATGAAGGTGTTGGAACGAGGACTCAACATTGCTCATATTTAGTTTGAGACGTATCTTTAAGAAAATCACCACACAGGTCCTCGGCAATCATTAATGGCAGCTTCAGGCTATAGGGTGATGGGGTCATTTGCAGACCAGATGTTTCTCTTTGGTCAATGACAACATAAGTAAAGTTTGTCTTGAGTAAATATTTGACCCCCAATGATTTTGGAGGGTGTTAAAGACCCTACAAGGTTTTTTTTTTCAACCTGGTGAATCTACACATGTGAGGTCTTCGGAAGTCGTGACTTCCAGGGTCAGTGGGTCTCCTGAGAATATTTAGTTTACCTTAAAACCAAAGATTTAGCTGTTGGTTTCTGACACAATGGCATTATTTGGTACTTTTATAAATGTCATTTTCTTATATAGGTTCATGTTGATTTTATCATCCTGATAAATATGAAAATAATACATTATGAAACAAGACAATCATGCTACCAAATACGTTTGACACAATGTTTTTAAGAAAAGTGGTGTTTTAAAATACAAATACACCAGATTATTTTCTCTTTTGACAAACTATTAGACAAAAAATATTTTCTCTGCGGTGTTGGAATAGGTCTTATTTTTAAAGTTTCAGGCATGTTACAATCATGCAGTACAAGGATTCAGATGAATCTTCTTATCAAACAAAGAAAACAATATGTCGTTTTCACTTGTGAGCATGTTTCAACATGTGTTATACAATATTTGTACTCTAGTATCACGCTTTTCATGTCATTTTTCAATAGTCTTTACTAGTGCCTAATGCATCAGAATACAGCTAAGTTATCAGCTAAGTTGTTTCAACTGTTTATTACCATTGTCTTTTTTCCTTTATCATTTTTGGCACAAATAAATAGATGTCGATTAAAGCTTATTGTCATTGCTTCTTCCCTACAGATAAAATCCAAACATGTTCTTTGTAGGAATTATTTGTGCACAAAACTCTGTGTAAATTCAAGAGGCCTAGAGTAAGAAAACAGTGACATTGTTAAAGAAAAAGTGTCATATTGCATACAGAAAATCCACATTATTGTGATTATTTTTTCCCCCTTCCCTAGTCTTAGTTATATTATCAAGATTATCAAGATCACTGTTCACATATGTGGCGGTCTGTATTTGTTTTTTAGGTGAAGACTGCTCCCTGGTTGTTGTCAGTGTAAGGCTGTGCAAATCATCGTGATCAATTCATTTTAAGCATCTTTTTAAACGTATGAATAAACATTCCTTTTGACAAAACCAACATTTCAAATAATTTCCCTTAGGTGTTTAATGAATCTCTTCTTTCAACATCCTGCTTGATGTTAAATAATATAGTATGTGTATATATTATAGTATGCAGTTTGTTAGAGAGTGTGCTACACTGTTGCAATGCAAACACATTTAAAACCTATAACGTTGCGTGCCCTTGTGAAAGCTATAGACCAATTTCAAACATACTCTTTATACAGGAATTATATGTATACAATTTACTACGTGTGTACGACATATAAGAAAAGAGATATTTAGCTATAATGAAAACATAACACAGAAATCCTCTCTTCTGTTCTGTTGTGAAAGATTGTAAATGCCATTTATTCCACTACCAGAGGACACTGTTTACATTTTGTTTCTTTGTACAGTTTTCGATGAAGCCTGCTCTCTGAGTGTGGTCAAACATGCAGCTACTCACAGGAGTTCATGAAAACATGAGCAAACGTTACTCCTTCTACATGACAGTGTTTAAACTACAACTGCGATGTTCTTTCTGGTCTGTCTAGGAAGCGGTCACAAGACACACAATGCATAAACATGAAAAGCGAGTCTTGATGTTTTTCTGTTACATTTACAACTATTGCGCTTAAACACGTCTATTACACTTAGTTACAGCGTGTTACAGTCGAGCATGACGTGGTAACAATTTTTTTTGTAACGCGTCTCAAAACGCAACTTGATAAGTAGTTATTTTAAGTAAAAGGTTGGTTGATTCAGGCTGTTTTATTTTGACCACTCCAATGCTATGTCTTTTAGGTGTCTGCCTTTTAGGCTTGATCCATGAAACAGGCCCAACAACATTACAATGTGTCGTCATGGTTGTCTCAATAATTTTTCAATAATCAGCAGAATACCAAAATTGTTTTGAATATATTATATTTGAATAACAATTTTAAATATATGTTCAGCTTAAATATTAGTTTTAGTCATTTACAAAGGTGTCAGGCATGATATCTTATATATAATTATGATATTGTTACATGTTCTGGGTTGTTGGGTACCTGTAAGCGGTAAAAATGTAACAGAAAATGAGAGACGTGATTAGGTTGTTACTCAAGCGGTCCTCTGTGATGTCTTTTAACAAAACATTTCAGCGTCATTAAGGCAAACTCAGTAACGGTATACAGTGAAATAAATATAAACATACAAAACTTTATGGTAATGAATAGGCTAAATAAACACACATGCTCGTTCTGACTCTTTCACATACCAGACTGATCCCGGGTAAGTAAACCTCGAATACCCAAATCACACAGTAGTTATCTTGACTTTATCCACATGTTTAGGGGCGCTGTACTCGTCCTCGTGCGCTTATAATTTTTCTTATAAAATTCTTTGATTTTGTTCAAGTTTTTTCTGAAACACAGTGTTTTACCACGGTTTCATTTTTTAAAACATCACCATTCTTTTTTGTGTGTAATTTCAATTATGAGCATGTTTTCCCTTTACATTTTGTCCGAAAACTATATTTCCTGCATTTAGCTGTAATGCTAGTGAGTGCTTGGTGTTACTCATTGTTCCAGTACAGAAACTGGTTGGTTTAATCAGATGATGCATTAAACCGTCGCATTCGCTTGAGTCATTTACAGTATAGTAGCCTATATTATCCTAGTTCATCATAAATGTTTTTGGGGGTATAGAATGCGGTTCTTTGAAAACATTTAATCTTGGTTGAGTAATGCCATTTTTAATGAGCTCACGCACATATCCATAAATAATAACAAGTGATTGAACCTTTTATTTTCAAGAAACTAGTTCTGGACCTTGATGGCTTAAGCTCTCTCCTAAAGTACGTTCTTTGAAAAACAAGCTGCTTGCTTGACTTTTTTTTTTTTGTACTGTGGATGTTCATAGGCATTTATCTGCCTTGTTGACTTGCTTTTTTTGCTACTGGAGAACTGTACCCTTGAGAAAACCAAAGGGGACAGGACGACTGCACCGTATTGAGGGGAGGATGGATGGGGCCATGTATCGCGAGATCTTGGTCAACAACCTCCTTCCCTCAGTAAGAGCATTGAAGATGGGTCGTGGCTGGGTCTTCCAGCATGACAACGACCCGAAACACACAGCCAGGGCAACTAAGGAGTGGCTCCGTAAGAAGCATCTCAAGGTCCTGGAGTGGCCTAGCCAGTCTCCAGACCTGAACCCAATAGAAAATCTTTGGAGGGAGCTGAAAGTCCGTATTGCCCAGCAACAAAATGTCATGCAATAAAATGCAAATTAATCACTTAAAAATCATACAATGTGATTTTCTGGATTTTTGATTCCGTCACTCACAGTTGAAGAGTACCTATGGTAAAAATTACAGACTTCTACATGCTTTGTAAGTGGGCAAACCTGCAAAATCGGCAGTGTATCAAATACTTGTTCTCCCCACTGTATTTCTTCTTAAGTCTTAACTGCACATTGTCACAGTATTATTTTGTCACATTATAAGATTAACATTTAATTCTATTTAAAAATAATTACCAGCACTGCATAAAACAAGTAAAATGTATTTAAAAGAGCAAATGATTTTATGTAATTATATTAATTACATCAGATTTGTAAATAAAAATTACTCAATATAATTTAACAGGCCAAGTTATATTTACTTACTCACTTTGTTAATTTTACTCCACTTAGTTAAGTAGATTTCCTTAATTTCCATATGTGTAAAATTTACTTAAAAATATTTGTGCAAAAACTTGCCAAATAAAAATTGAGTAAATTCTATTTATTGTTTTTCTCAATGTATTGACAAAAATATATAAAACAAAGACTGAAACAACTTATAAGCATTTTAAGTAGCAGATCTCTGAAATATTTCATCTTGTAAATGCATGTAGCGTTAGAAATCATTGTTGAAGTTCTTTCCATTACTTGGACATACAGTAAAAATAGCTTCTTTAAATATTTAAGAATATATTTCTTTAAATATAAAAAAATGAGTTTAATCTTGTATAACTTATAAAAAAGTTGAAAATTGCTTATCTTATTCTGATGAGTTAAAGCAATGAAAAAACATTCTGTCATAACTTATTGATCATATCATTTTTTACAGTGTACAGAGGAGCAGAGTGAGAAAAATAATGTCAGGGTGAAGGAGAGGAGTAGATGGAGGAGGGGAGTAGTTGGATCAGGACAAGGGAGATGGAGAGGTAGAGGAGAGAATGTGTGCATTCTTGGCAACGTGGCAAGCATCTAAAAGTGAACGAGTCAATACTTTATAGAACACATTCAACAAAATTGTAGAATGGCTTACAGTAAAATAAACTGAATTTTATATATATATACATAGGAATTCATATTGTCTGCAGGTAGAGCTATGTGTTCTACCTGCAGTTTTTTCATAATGCCATCAATTGTTAGTATTTGTCGTTGTGCAATGATTGACTATATGTTCATGTTGGATAGAAAACTAGTGCTAGAGTTTGACAGAATTATTTAATTTTGAATCGGTTTGCTGTGTTTTGATTACATTCAGGGGCGTCGGACTGGGGGTAAAACCAGTACTGATTACCAGGGCCCCAAGGGGAGAGAGGGCCCTTGAAAAGCCTGGAATATATTTTATTTTACCTGGATATTTTCATTTCCTAATTAAACTTCATAATGAATGTCAGATGAAATGTAAAGTTAGTGTATTGGCTGAATAACTTGGTTGATTGACTGACTACATTTTGTATACAAAAAAGTAAAGACTATCTAAGGGCTCACGGTCCCACCCCTTGCTAATGCACCAAATGGTTTAGTCCATCTGCATGCATTTTGTTTATGCTAGTTAGTTGAGCATCTGGTGGAGCGCAAACTTCTGCTGTAGAAGAAAGAAAGCCAAAGAAAGCCAAATCAGGCCACCATAAAAGAAAGGAAAGACAGGAGAAGGAAAGAAAACAAAATGAGGGGAAACAATTGGTAACTGACTTCTTTTCAAAGAAAGGTGAGCACAAACTAGAACACGAAATCTATAGTGCTAAACCGCTTGAATATCTCTGCGATCGTTAGTGCTAAAAATGAACTGAGACAACCCATTGAAAGAGCAGAACATACACTTTCAGATGATAATTTGGTTATACATGTAATCTGAGGTAAAGGCTAAATAAATAAACTGTACACTAACAATGCTGTTTGCATACAACACACCATTATAAATGCCTAATTTGAAACATGTTTAATTTTAAATTAATAGTCTATAATATCTAAAATTAGCAATAATAGGCTAATCAGTGTCATAGGTGGCTTGGTAGCTCATCATTAGCTACATATCATTTATGTCAGATTTGGCATTAATATTAGGTTACCTTCAGTGGCATTTACTGCCTATGCATAGGGCCCGGGATCTTGTGCTACACCCCTGATTATATTGGTTACATTTTGAAATGTAGATTTTGTATTTAACAAAATATGGTCTTGGGTAGAAACTTACCTATGATGTAGGTGTGTTAAGAGTTTAGAAAAAGTACTTTAAGTATTGGTAAATGCTTGTTAGCAGTTGTAAAACAGTGTAATTTTTTAAAAAAAAGTGTAGTTATTTATGACTTCCTGATGACAACCCCCATACACCCCTCACAACAGGGGGTGAGGGCGGAACCCAATCCGATGTCCTGATAGACTCTACGCAGAGCTCAGTTATTGCAACCAACCTGGGTTCCTAATCAAAGGGATCTAGCGCGACTACCAATACCAGATTTGACGACTACATCGGAGCAAACGGCACATCTCATCGATCAAACGTTGAAGGAAGATTGTCTGGTTGTTATATTGACTCCAAAGTCAACATTCCTGTTTGTCTGAGCCTGACGCATACCACGCTTCTTTGACTCGCACTTTTGGGGATCAGACCCAAAACCCAAACTTCAGAGTGTTAACGCACAAGGTCTGGACAATTCTGCAGCAAGGACCCACTCACAGGAGATTCCAGGAACTATTAGAGTCTTTCAGCATCAAATAAAGGACAAAGTTTATACCGTGCACAAAGTTGAGACGTCTTCAACGCTGCGGATTTCTGGAATGGCTGCGCAAAAGCTGATGGAGAGCGACTGCCCGTTGAGTTGTGGCGATTCTGTGCAGAAGTAACCGCCGGTGTGCGAATGCGCCATGGGCAATGAGTGTCATGTAAAAGCTATGTTAGGCGGTATGTTTAAAGATCTTTACAGAGACCAGATGGTTGGCTTGATGCATAAGATCATCAATGCCGCACGCAAATCGGATAATGACTGCTCAGGGGATACCAAACGTGTAACAAATCTCAAAAATGAAATGGACGGCATATGAGACCTGACAAATTCATTGCCTGATGTGACGAACCTGTTTATTAGCAAAGAGCCTATCTGTGTAATCCTCAGAAAAGTTCTGGATGTGATGTGTGATTGTAGCGACGAGTTAGGAGTTACCAAAGTACTCTGTATGTGTACATATGTTTCAGATCTATGTGTGTCACTGGTGTCAAAAAATGCTGATGATGATATCACCATACATTAATGTAGCCTACGTAATGCCATTTTTTACATTTCTTCACTAGCCTTCATCAATGTATATTCAACAATATGTTGTTGAAATAAAAGACTGAATCACTTACCTTGTTATTATTTATGGATATGTGCATGAGCTCATTAAAAATGGTATTACTCAACCAAGATGAAATGTTTTCAAAGAACCGCATTCTATACCCCCAAAAACATTTATGATGAACTAGGATAATATAGGCTACTATACTGTAAATGACTCAAGCTGGTGAATTCACAGGACCAGCGTTTTGCTCCTGGTAAACGCATACGGAAATGCTCAGGGATTCCTCGTAGTTTCCTGGTGGCAGTGAAGGATCCTGACAGAAAGGGAGCCATGATGGACCGCTGCGGGAAATACGTCATTCCCATTATGGATGCGTGAGTATACTGTACTTGGCCTTGGCGCACGTTCTAGTGTTTGTTAAAATCTCACAGTCGCCCATCATGGTACACAACGTCTGTTTGTGCTTGATCTGTTCAGTGAGGCCTACGCTACTGGGAAGAAAGAGAAGCCACCCTTCCCGGAGTCGGACCAGCCTTCATCCTCATCCTCAGAAGATCCAGTGCCTGATGCGCTGCTGTGTCTGATCTGTAAGGATCTGCTGACTGATGCGGTGATGATTCCCTGCTGCAGGAGCGGCTACTGCGACGAATGTGAGTGCCTGTTCAAGCAAACGTCAGTCAGAAACAAACAGGCTGTTTTTGACAAAACCAACACAATCTCTTGGTCTCAGGTATCAGAACGTGTTTGCTGGAGTCCGACGGACATGTTTGTCCCACCTGCAGACAGTCCGATGTCTCTCCTGATGCTTTGACAGCAAACACTGTTTTGCGTCAAGTAAGACCTAAAACCTTATTTCTTGTTGTTCATCGTCTGTATGTTCACTTCAAAACTACTTTATGAATATTTCTCACACAGGAGGTGAATCATTTTAGGAATGGAACCAGATCATCACGTTCCTACAAAAGTCCAAACCACAGCCGTCCATCCCGGTCACCCATTCCAGAACCCTCATCAAAGAGGGGACGGGATGTGAGACGGAAACGGTCCCGCTCCAGATCTCCTCTAGACCAGACTATAGAGCAGAAGAGACCACGACACTGAGAAAGAGACTTCCAGTCCCGCATTGGAGAAACATCAAGCTCTCTCACTATATGTATATAGTTTTTAACAAATATGTGTATATATTGTATATATTTTATAAATGAAATAAATGTTATAGAAACAATAGCAAATAATGATAGATTTATTGAAGAAGTGTTACCACTGGGATACATGGAGATGCTCTGAAGAATAAAGTTGACTTTGATTCTCCACGTCCCACTTGGGCAGGTTCCCTGTGTGCCACATACACACTTTTTACAACTTCACCCACACACACACACACACACGTCTGGTTCACTATCTTTGTAGGGACTCTCCACAGATGTAATGGTTTTTATACTGTACAAACTGTATATTCTATCCCCTTACACTAACCCTACCCCTAAACCTACCCATCACAGAAAACTTTCTGCATTTTTACATTTTCAAAAACAAACAAACAAAAAAAACTCATTCTGTGTGATTTATAAGCTTGTTTCCTCTTGGGGACCTCAATTTAGTTCCCATGAGTCTGTGTGCATTCAGTCCCCACCGGGATAGAAAAACACACACACACATTTTTGTCACATCCAGCGATTCCAGAATACAGTTGATACAATATAAAATACTATATTGTGTATATTTCACCAAAAGTAAATTGTTTCTTATGGGCCATGTCAATACTAATACATATACACACTGTCAAAATAATTTAGATGATTATATCCACTCCTTCTGGAACTGTACATAAAGAAATTCTGGTCAGAAGTCATATATAAACTCAGCTATAAAAAATGCAATTCGATAGACTAATCTCCCCAAATCCCCTTCAGTATTTCTGTTAGGAGATCTTTCTCCCATTAACGCTTCAAAAGGAACTAAAACATTCATCTTTACCTCATCTATATTAGCAAAAAAAGTAATACTGTTAAACTGGAAGGATAGAACAAAAACATATATTACCCAATGGTTCAACCTACACGTAATTCTTACAATATAAACCTTTAAATTATACGGTTTTGAACTGTAAAATAGACAGTAAACTAAGTGCTGTCCCGTAAAACCTTATTTTTTACGGTAAAGTTCTGGCAACCACAGTAGTCTATATAAGGGACATTGTGTCAAAATGGTTAATTGCTTTAACCTTTGACCTACCACGCCCCCTTCCCCATCCCCCACCGGACCACCCACGTCGTTCCCCTCCCCCACGGTTGACCTTGACCTCCCACGTCGCTGTCACCTTTGACCTTGTGTATCCTCCGGGGACCGATATGACCTTTGAGGGCTCATATTTGAAATACCGATTCTGACCTATGACCTCCGGTTGTTTTCTGTGGCGATCAAATGGAAGAATGATCGTTTTGAACTTTGACACGGCTATTTGAGCTCTGATTTCGGGGGCTACATCTGCAGGCCACGTGCGGGCTTCTGCATTCCAACACGGGTCATTTTACGGAGGAGCAAGTGACAAAAATAAGATTTTATCATCGTCATTAGGGCGAATCACAATATGTTCTCTCTCTCTCTCTCTCTTTCTCTCTCTGCCACACGCCATTGGTTTTATAAAAGGTATGCATTTTCTATTTAAATGTGATGAATATAAACAAAATATATAATGATATTACACTGTATAATAACAATTATCTTACTAAATTGTACTGAAACACAAATATCAAATATTATAGTTTTAGTTCAAATGAATATATAAAACACCTTATATTTTTCAGAGAGCAGCAAAAAGTGGTCCTTTTGGCGATGATGTATATACAAACCCGATTCCAAAAAAGTTGGGACACTGTACAAATTGTGAATAAAAACAGAATGCAATGATGTGGAAGTTTCAAATTTCAATATTTTATTCAGAATACAACATAGATGACATATCAAATGTTTAAACTGAGAAAATGTATAATTTTAAAGGAAAAATAAGTTGATTTTAAATTTCATGGCATCAACCCATCTCAAAAAAGTTGGGACAAGGCCATGTTTACCACTGTGTGGCATCCCCTCTTCTTTTTATAACAGTCTGCAAACGTCTGGGGACTGAGGAGACAAGTTGCTCAAGTTTAGGAATAGGAATGTTGTCCCATTCTTGTCTAATACAGGCTTCTAGTTGCTCAACTGTCTTAGGTCTTCTTTGTCTCATCTTCCTCTTTATGATGCGCCAAATGTTTTCTATGGGTGAAAGATCTGGACTGCAGGCTGGCCATTTCAGTGCCCGGATCCTTCTTCTACGCAGCCATGATGTTGTGATTGATGCAGTATGTGGTCTGGCATTGTCATGTTGGAAAATGCAAGGTCTTCCCTGAAGGAGACGACGTCTGGATGGGAGCATATGTTGTTCTAGAACTTGGATATACCTTTCAGCATTGATGGTGCCTTTCCAGATGTGTAAGCTGCCCATGCCACACGCACTCATGCAACCCCATACCATCAGAGATGCAGGCTTCTGAACTGAGCGCTGATAACAACTTGGGTTGTCCTTGTCCTCTTTAGTCCGGATGACATGGCGTCCCAGTTTTTTCAAAAAGAACTTCAAATTTTGATTCGTCTGACCACAGAACAGTTTTCCACTTTGCCACAGTCCATTTTAAATGAGACTTGGCCCAGAGAAAACGCCTGCGCTTCTGGATCATGTTTAGATATGGCTTCTTTTTTGACCTATAGAGTTTTAGCCGGCAACGGCGAATGGCACGGTGGATTGTGTTCATCGACAATGTTTTCTGGAAGTATTCCTGAGCCCATGTTGTGATTTCCATTACAGTAGCATTCCTGTATGTGATGCAGTGCCGTCTAAGGGCCCGAAGATCACGGGCATCCAGTATGGTTTTCCGGCTTTGACCCTTACGCACAGAGATTGTTCCAGATTCTCTGAATCTTTGGATGATATTATGCACTGTAGATGATGATAACTTCAAACTCTTTGCAATTTTTCTCTGAGAAACTCCTTTCTGATATTGCTCCACTATTTTTCGCCGCAGCATTGGGGGAATTGGTGATCCTCTGCCCATCTTGACTTCTGAGAGACACTGCCACTCTGAGAGGCTCTTTTTATACCCAATCATGTTGCCAATTGACCTAATAAGTTGCAAATTGGTCCTCCAGCTGTTCCTTATATGTACATTTAACTTTTCCGGCCTCTTATTGCTACCTGTCCCAACTTTTTTGGAATGTGTAGCTCTCATGAAATCCAAAATGAGCCAATATTTGGCATGACATTTCAAAATGTCTCACTTTCAACATTTGATATATCTATATTCTATTATGAATAAAATATAAGTTTATGAGATTTGTAAATTATTGCATTCCTTTTTTATTCACAATTTGTACAGTGTCCCAACTTTTTTGGAATCGGGTTTGTATAAAGCATTCGATACAGTTGAGCATTCTTTTATTTTTGAAGCCCTTTCTAAGTTTGGTTTTGGTAGATCCTTTATTAACATGATTCGTACTCTTTATAACGGCATTAACAGTTGTGTCTCCTTAGCTTCCGGCACTTCTCCCAGATTTTCTTTGGGTCGAGGTATTCGCTGTATTATTACTTTGCCCCATCTCTCCTTTTCTTTTTCTATTGGCCGCTGAGCTTCTAAGTTTGCATATAAAGCACTCAAACATTGAAGGTATAAATATTGGGGAATTGGAGAAAACACCTTTATAATTAGTCAGTTAGCTGACGATACGTGTCTCTTTCTTAAAAATGAATCACAAGTTTCTGTTGCCCTAAGTAATTTGAATCTTTTCTCCAAAGCTTCTGGGTTGGTGGTTAATCCCAAGAAAAGTGAAATTTTGTATGTGCATGATTCAGATAAAGTTTCTGTCGATGGTATCGAAGTTAAACTTTGTGTAAAATATCTTGAGGTCGTTACTTGCAGATCAGGTTCAGACCGTCTTCGTTACAATTTTCAGCCAAGGTTAGATTAAACTAAAAAGATGCTTTGTTGCCGGCTGCAGAGAGACTTGACAATTTATGGGAGAGTCCTGCTGACTAAGGCTGAGGCCATATCACGCCTGGTTTACCCAGCTCTTTCCCTATATATTGATAAAAAAATGATTAAGTCTATTGACTCTCTGCTATTTTTCCAAATAAAACGGAATGTGTCCAAAGGAAATCTTTGGTAAGAAGTTACAAGGAGGGTGGTCTTAACGCTTTAGATTTTCAAACTATCAACCAGACATTCAAAATTAACTGGATTAAGAATTATATTTCTAATAATGGATTGCCCTGGTTTTGGATCCTTAATCTAATCTTCAAACATTGTGGTGACCTTAAATTCTTATTATCTTGTAATTTTAAATGCAGCAAATTACCTATTAAACTTTCAAATTTTCACAAACAAGCTCTAGAATCCTGGAAGATTGCTTTCAAACATAATTTCTCCCCACACACCTGTATTATTTGGAACAATGAGAATATTCTGTCTGGTAACAAATCACTTTTTTTCAAGGAATGGGTGAATCAAAATATTCTGTTTGTCTCTGATTTGTTCAATACTCAAGGGGACCTTCTATCTTTTGCTGAATTTCTATCTTTGAAAGATGCCACAATTTCAGTAAAAGACTTTATTAAGGTGATTAAAAGTATTCCTGTTAGTTTAAAAACTTTGTTTAAAGCACGTTTAAGATACGGATGTTTAAACAACTATATCCCTACACTTGCAATTAACGGTGTTCATGTATTAGATAAGAAATGCAATAACTTCTTTATTAGGAACGCTCTCTCTTCAACTCCAAGACACCTCCCTAAAGCACAATCTAAATGGAGGATCTGTTATCCGAATTCTGAATTTTATAAATTATGGACTTTTCCTCACAAACTTTTTATCCCTAGTAAAATTAAAGAACTCCATTTCAAAATAGTTCATAGATATTACCCCTGCAATTTATTTTTGAGCAGATTTTCTGAGAATGTATATTCTTTATGTTCCTTTTGTAATATTGAAGAAGAATCAATTCAACATCTGTATTATCCTTGCCCATTCTCCAAGTCTTTTTGGTCAGAAGTTACCTTATTAGTATTCTCATGCTGTAACAAATTGGTACAATTGACAGAATCTATTCTTTTTTTGTCTGATTTTCATTCTAATGATATTAATCTTGATTATACTGTATTATTACTTTGTCTTCTAGGTAAATTCCATCTTCACAAAGCCAGAACCATTCATTGTAATCCCAACTTTAGAACATTTTCCTCTGATGTAAAGTCCCTTTTCACTTCCTTTAAGAAAATGTCAAAACCTTTGAACTCAAAGGCTTTAAAAACGTATAACATCCTTGAGTCTGTTGTAAGGGGAAAAAAAAAAAAAAAAGTCCTCGCTCCTTTCACCCATACCCGTTACGTGACAGAACGAACCAACCACTAGAGGACTCAGCAGAGAAATGGGTATCTTGCTTTTCCCATCTCCATGCCCTTCCACTCAACAGATGGCAGATCGACGCAGCAACTCCTCTCTCTTCGGCAAGAGGGAGCCAGCGTGAAGGAATTTGCTCACCAGTTCGTGGTTGCAGCGGAAGGGCTCAACATCAGTGATGCAGTGCTCAAGGGGATTTTTAACACCAGCCTTAACGAGCCTAGGACAGGGCTCGACATTAAGCCTGTTCACGTGCTTGTCCTTCGGACAAGTAAATCTGTCATTCACTTGTCGGGAAAAAATGTGATTTTTGTTTTTTGTGTTGTAAATATAATTTATTCTGAAGCAATATTCTCACCAGTGTTCAATCAGCTTTGACATATTTAAATCTGCATATTTGTGATAATTTTACCTTTTATGAAGGGCATTTTTCCATAATCTTATTAAATATAGGCTATGCTTCAGCTTTCATTTTATATTCTTAAATTTGATCTATAAATTAAATTAGAATAAGACACTATAGGGCTGTTGCCAATCAAATTAAATAATTTACTGAAAAATGTTATGAGATTGTTTTAAATATTTTTGAATATACAAATAAGAAATGTTGGAAAGAAAGCATTAAACTAAACCACCAGTAGGTGGCGGCAGGTGACCGTCTTAATGAGTGAGTCATTGAATCATTCATTCAAACGATTCATTCAAACGACTGATTCATTCAAGAATGAGGCATTTGTTTACGAATAGGTAATTGAATCTTTGACTCAACCGATTCGTTCAAACGGCTGATTCATTAAAGAATGAGGCTGTTTTTTACGAATAGGTAATTGAACCTCTGACTCAACCGATTCATTCAAACGGCTGATTCATTCAAGAATGAGGCTGTTGTTTACGAATAGGTAATTGAATCTTTGACTCAACCGATTAATTCAAACGGCTGATTCATTAAAGAATGAGGCTGTTGTTTATGAGTAGGTAATTGAATCTTTGACTCAACCGATTCATTCAAACGCCGAATCATTCAGTAACACACTGTTGCTGTGAGATGCGTTATAGTTCCGTTGTGATCTTTGTTTGGAACTATTTACGCTGCTGAAACAGAGCAAAAATAGTCAATATTGCATCTAAAATGTAAGTGACTTAATGTTAATTGATTTCATATGACAGTTCCATAAACAAATAGTGTCATTTTCAGTCGTGATGGTATTCAGGAAAACAGCACTCTTGGTTGTGTGATGTTGCTTAACTGTATCATATGTTATAAATATAAAAACTCCACAATTTGTAATTTTAACCGTGTATGTTAACTGTAGTTTCTCTGTGTGAGAGGCGCTCATTTGTTGTGATTTCTCCTCAAGAGGCTGCGCGAGTGTCAACTGCGCAAAATTCTTACTTTCAGTTCATTATACATTATATATTATTATCCACTATCGATCGCCACTTACACTAAATTAATGCAGAATCATTCTTGCATTTTGGTGATTCCCTAGTTATTTTTTATCATCAACTTTTAATCAGGATACATGTCCGGTCGGGCAAGTAAAATTCTCTTTCACTGCCCCTTCAAAAAATACACTTGTCCCGGACAAGCGGACAAGCATTAATGTCGAGCCCTGTGGGAGATGGGAATGCTGGGGATACTGTCTAAAATGCAACACGCGAGCTGATGTTTTTTTCACAACTGCTTTTTTGTAATAGGCTCTATGCATGGAATGCCACATCTGCCAAAATTAAAAATAAAATGCATAAATAAATATACAAAGAAATGTAAAAAAGCAAAAATAAATAATTTATACATTTATTTCCATATTTATGTATATATTTATTTTTTTCCACATTTA